>JAPYZF010000188.1:0-157063 GCA_030523045.1 Meteorus cinctellus | reverse complement strand
TGCAGGTTATGTTCAGGAGGTCTTAAAATGTCGAGATCTATGAAAAACTCGACTTTTTATTTTCGGGGTAAAAACAATAACTTCCTATCGGGAAGTTAAATAATAAAAGACGCAATTATGTCAGCAATCATGTTGCCATGGTATATAACATGGTATCGAAGTGTACTGCTGTGAAGTCGATACATTGTGTTTCCTGGTTTATATAAATTTCAAACAGTTTCCTCGATATGGTGGGTGTGCTGTGGGCTGTACAATAGAATACAAAGTGAGACAAAAATATATTTTCCTGTTTATATATTTGAAGGGAAAGGGTTGCCGTTCAGTTATGCGCATGCACAATATCTTCTCAGTCGGATAAGCTCGATAAAGTCCGGAACTTTTCTCATATGTTGGGGGCCGTATGATATCCTCAATCGTGATATCGCAGTCGTATTAGGATCAACGTGACAATCAGGCGTGTGAGTTTAATTTTCCGTCCTACTCCACTCTACATATAGTTACTTAGCGATTCTAAATTTAATCCTTTGATTACACACTCATTAAATTGGTTGATAAATTCTTGTCTCCAAAACCGATTATAACGCATGAATTTTTTAATACATAGACCATTAATTGTTTATACATGCATTTATTACCTAATTAGATGTGATTGTTGTTAATTGATGCTGAATGCCCTGTATTTTCAATAGAGCTACAAGTCATTTTTAAAGGGCTGAAAATATTTTTGGGCCGGTGGTCAATGGATAAAAATAAACAATGTACTTTAATTCAGAGTAATGTATAATATATGTAATTCAACTCGTAGTGACTGTCGCAATGCGGTATGAGGCCTGACTGTTATTCATTCTCTATCAACGTGGTTGAAATCTGTTGAGTCCACTTGACGCAACAATGTCTAATGTGTCATGACAATTTTTTAACTGGTAAATCACTTCCACCATTCATTTCTAATCTGATGATTACACGTGAGTATAAATTTAACAATTCCGATATAATTCTAGGGTATACATCTGGGTGAGAAATATCTTTCGTCATCATTCCAGTGTAGGAATAAAAGCATTTTCAGTGAAATAAAAGAAGAAAATGTCGATTTCATTACGAATTTTTACTTTTGTAAAAAAAAAACCCCTCATATTCAATTCATTTATTTATGGTTCATTCTACACTGCTGCCGAATTTCTCCAACAAACAAACAATACACGAATTCAAATTGTAAGTCGATCATTCAATTGATGTTAATTTTTGTTTGTAATTCTTCAAAGAATATTTTGTTTTGTTTTGGATTGTTGATTTATTTTTGAGTTGCTGTTGTGATTCTTGTTGTTTGAAACTCGATATAGTTAGAGGAACTAAAAGAATCAGACAAATTAAATAATGAGACCAGTACCAATCTGCCTTCAACCAATGGATCGCCGTCTGCAATGAATGATCCAAGTATAAATAGAAATGTAATGTCAAATTGGATTAAAAATGCTAATTCTATGCTCGAGGGTTACAACTGGCCTGTCATTCAAAGATATGTCGCTTATGGTTACTTTATGGCTGGACCAATACTTCACGGATGGTACTAATTATTTACCAACTAATGTATCTTTGCTGTTCAGATTTCGAAATAGTATACAATTGTTATCTACGCATGAGATCATCTATGCCACTTATCATTTTCGCAGCTTCTTTTTTTCTTTTCTTTCTTCCTCAGATTACATTTCAATTTAAATGTATATGCACACTGAATATTTCTATCGTAAAAAAAATTGCAAAACAAAAAGGGCAGGACGATATTATCTGTCGTTTTCAGAAATCAAATCGATATTGATAGTTAAAATGTAAATACAAATGAGAATAGAAACAATAAACTTTATAAGAACGAAGATGACTTATCGCCACATAACGAGTGAGTTTCCTGGCCTGAATACACAAGTGGCGATCAACAATTTCAATTTATTATTGAAATTCTAATTCTTAGTGAGCTGCAATTTCCATTTAACGGTGAACATATGATCATTTTTTATTATTCTTCTCGTGATTCGAAGAGACCTATTAATACACGCCAGCTTGTTACTGCACCACTGTTTTCATCCCAACAATCAAAAGCATATCGAAAGAATATTAATTTCTTCACCATTACCTGCATGTTTTTACACATGTATCAAAGATATGCTCTTTGTGTTATATTCAGGTATGTTTGGTTGGATAAAACGTACAAGGGCACGGCTACGAAGATTATCATGAAGAAATTGGTATGCGATCAATTTATCCTCACACCGCCGTTGATTGTCCTATTTTTCACAAGTAAGTTTTAGATGGGCGAAACCATCTGTAAATTTCGGATTAATGATCTTATCACTTTGCAAACCGCGAACAATATGAAAACGGACATGAAATTTGATTGAATATCTTCCTCCTCTCATACAGGTATGAGCTGGATGGAGGGCAAAAACGACCTTTTCTATGAGTGCAAGGCAAAGTTTCTCAAAACATTCCAGGTAATTGATAAAAAGTTTTTGTTTTTCCTCTGTGGATTCACAAATGAGTCATACTTCAATCGTCCGTTTCTTGTTACAGACTTCTTGTTTATATTGGATACCGGTACAGTTTATAAATTTTTTAGTCATTTCGCCACCATTCCGCGTATTATTTGTCAGCATTGCTTCATTTTGTTGGGTGAATATTTTGTGCCACCTGAAACGTGCACCAATATCCACTACCGGCGTGAATGATTCCGACACGGCAGAATGAACAAATACAAATGCAAAAGATTATCACAATGATTTTGAAATCTACCAATTATGATTCGGACATAATTTAATAGCTTCTTCAAAGTCTATTGTTACATGCTCGAGGTTTATAAATATACAAATGGTCGATTCTAATATTTTTCAACAAATGTCTTCATTTATTCACTCACTCAATTTATTTTTTTCTCAGTTCAATTTTTATTCTGTAACAATCTCATTAAGTTTATGGTGGAGCATTCATCACTCAAGTGCAAGTCCAAATTTTTTTTATTTTTGTCTTCTACATTCGCACACATCCTACCTCTGCCTTTTTGTACATTCTTCATTTGTTAATAAAGTGTAGCAAAATCGTGTATGAAATAACTTAATAATACTCTGTATAATGTATGATTGAAAACTTAAAATTAATGACCAATAAGTGTTTCTGTGGTGAAGGCTCAATGTTGGCAAACGAATCTATTTTGTCTTGAAAACAAAATCGAAAAAGGATTCACTGCGTCGATTGGACGGAAAAAATAAAAGATTATTCTATATTAATAATAATAATAATAATAATAATAATAATAATAATAATATGTTTGTAATTATAAAAGCGAGTGTTAACGAACATGCAAAAGATTTATTTGATATTTGGTATAACGCAGGTTGAAATGAATAAGTGCGCCCACGTCTTTTAAATACTGTTTCAGTTTGTTTTTTTTTTCTATTTTCAATGATTTCTTTCTGAGCTATTTTTTTCCTATTTTGTTGCTGGTCGATGACGATGGTCATTCACGCACGCACAATTGAGGCAATGGAATAAAATATTTTCTTGTGATTTTCTTTGGATTTAGAACAATATACTTTCACCCCTATCAATAATCCTCTCTTCTCAATCATCGTTTTCTACTACACATACGATAAAGATGATCACATAGAAATAGAAAATTTTCATAGATCAGTCAACACAACTCTCCCATCATAAAGGAAAAGGAAATCTGCATTTTCATATTGCTATCTCCTTATATTCCGTTTTTTTTTTCGTTTGGATCGTTTAAAATCTCGCAAATTTTTTATTTTCGTCTGAGAACACAGCTTGGTAGGCCATTTTACTATTAAATTATATTTACAACACACATGTGGTGTCATTTCATCATCGATCCTCGCTCCTTTTTGTCACGAGTGAATTGTAGACGACTGCTCGAACCGAAGAAATTGCTGAAAAAGCATATGAATATATAATAGATTTTTTTTCGTATAATTCAATCATTGGCTTTTGTTTCGAATAATCAGTGTCATATCAAATCCGTATCACCATTACCGTCGTCAGGATCGCCATCGTTATCATCATCATAACCATCATCATTATTAGCAACTATCATCCGTTGTAAAATTAAACAAATATATGTCACAATCGTGTATTACATACAGCAAATTTCTTTGAACTTGATTCCATTGATGTGTTAATGGAAAGGAAAAAAACAAACTGACATGAAGATGAATATCTCAATAAGTCGAGGATCAATGAATGAAACAACAACTTGTTTACTCTTATCATCGTCATCATCCTCATGCATACATGCATCGATTTTCAATCTACCAGTCTTACATTTTTTTTCTCTTCCGTGTTACATGGAACCATGTAAAGTTTATATTAAATTGTCGCGTGAGTAATCATTTATACTTTACGTCTCAACGACTCGTTCCTTCTTTTAATATTCACTGGGCGTAATTCATACTTTATTCTCCCTAATTCATTCATATCAAGTTCCCTCGACGTTCAATGAACTTGACGCTATTGATACGTCTCAGCCACGTTGTATACGATTCATATATACAGACATATATAAGTACATGAATATGTATCAATAAAAATGTACATATATATGAATGTGTATAACTATATCCTATATGTTCGATGATGTCCGAACAATAATTATGATAGACGTCTAATGGGTATCCAGCCCTACCTCGTTGATGAAAATATATTTATTGTTCCACTGGCTGTACGTTTCCTCACGAGTCGTGCTGCCACTAAGGGGAGAACAAAACGAGTATTCATTAGTAGAAGCATTTCCTCTCGAAATGATTCAAAAGAAAAATGGCAATTTCGAATCCCAATTGATGCACACATTATAGTCAGATGCGAATTTTTCGTGAAGAATTAATACGTGTGACTCTAATAAGAAGAATAAGACGTGGGGGAAACAAATTTGTAATTGTGAGTGATTACCTGTTGCATCTTGAGGTGTCAAAGGTCTGTGTATAACTTTTTGGATGACGAATATCCATTGAGCCCGGTCATCCTCACTTTGTGCCGACAACAAAAAACTGCGATCGGGTGTTTCGAGAGTAAATGCAAAACCTTGATCTTTGGCGCCAGGTGGGACACCAGTTTTGATTGCAAACCCTTCAGAAGAGTGGCCAATAAAAATTTCACCCTTTGGATGAGCATCCTGTACGTAGTTTTGAAAAATCATCGGATAAATCTATACCATAAATTCCAAACTATAATTTTTCCCACAGATAAATATAATTACCATGGGATCGTCGTGATACATCAATTTACGACCGTCAAGTGTAAACCAACGTTTTTTATATGCGTCCGAATGTCTAGGTCCTGTTTTCCATAAAAAACCTTCGCGAGGGAAATCCCGAGTTAACTGAGAGAGCAATTCATTTTCGGATGCGCCTGGATAAGCCACTTGCAGTCTGTGTAATTTGGCGCACCTTATTGCTAAATACCATGTTGTTATCACTTCTGGATCCTCGTGATAGACGTATATATGACGTGTCGAACCATCTTTCATAAATGATATTTGTAAACTATTCTGATTGCCAGTTTTTGGTGGTGCAAAAGCTACATTTAATTCAGATATCCTCAATATTGCCTTAGGATCTTTATTTTCTTTGACGTGATACTTCAATGTATCATCAGCTTCAGATAAAACAAATTTACGTGGGTGATAACGTGCATCCTCTTTCCCACGTTTCATTAGGAAACCTTCCATAAAACCTGATACGTATTGATTCTGCCTTTCAGGATGACAAAATTCTTCTCTTTCATATTTCGCGCGTATCCATTGTTCCACCAATACTCTATAAAAGGGTGAGAGTAAGGATAATTGTATAACAGGTATGCATGAGTCAATTTTGATTTCTCTTACTGTGGGGCATCTTGATTTGGTCTTCTATAGCACGACGGTACGCGTTCCTCATAGTAAAGTCTTGCAGCATTGTTCCCAACTTCCCTAACTCTTGTTACCTGCGAGTCCTCCCATCTATCTAACTTCAAATGTTTGACTTTTGATATATGGGCTCCCATTGACCTGTGCACCCCAGCGCATCGTGTACATAAAAATATTCCAATATTGTATGAAGCCCATTCTGGATCTGTGGAAGATTATTGATGTTCATTCATATGTCTAAGGATTTTATTCTGCGAAATTCAGGTTATACGGGTTGGAATATGGAGTCCTAAATTTGATTAGAAAAACCATTTCAAGGAGTTTTTCCGAGATCCACTTCAATGAGATAGCATTTCACGATGCATTTACCAACCTATTTTTATGCATTGTTGATTTTAGAATATAATCGTACAGTTTGACGTCAACATCGAAATATTTTTCTAATGAAGTTACAGCTTATGAAGAATTCAATGTTTATCTATAGACTTTTCAACCATGTGAAAATTTCTCATAGATGTATAAGTATGAAATAAGTAAAGGGCATAAGAAATTAGGGGGAAAAGCATACGCACAATGCGGGATGAGTGGGGCTGTGCGGAGGGGGTCAAGGGCATCTGTTTCGGGTGCTTTTGACAAAAAGTGTAGAATGAAGACATGGATGAAAATGATTAATTATCTGATTGCAAGCAAATGAAAAGATTGGAAGATGAAAGCATAAATTGTATTGAGTATTGAATGTACTCACTTTTTGCGCCGCAGTCTGCACACTCGTTATTACCAGCTTTTTTTAGAAGCTCTGCCAGCAACTTTTCGTTTGCATCCGCCATTCTAAAACACTGTTACGACAATAACCATCCGCATGGGGTATAATATGTCTATAGATCTATATGAAAACACAAAATATACATATTTTCATGGTCTAAGCGCATGGGAAAATTGAGAGAGAGCCCATCGTACATTCAACTCATCACACATCGCATATATATTTTCCGTATTTTCTACATTACCGTCGTATAATCAACTGCGAAATTTTGAAGAACTTCTCTAGTAATACACATGCGCGGAAGATGTACATAAGTATAAGTCCTCTGCAACGTAATTCATGAATTGAATGATTGCTTATTAAATAAATAACGAATTTATCTATATAATCATCAGTCTTATTGTTTGAAAGTAATGCCGCGATTTTTCAGGGGCATAATATAAGTCAAGTTCCATTAAACGTCACCTTAACCTACAAAACCCATTCAATATTTCGATAAAAATGTTGGGGCATTCATTTTTCTGTTGATAAGGCAGAGAGATTGAAATTTCGCAGTCGATAAAAACAGCGATAGTTCGCCATCTAGCGGATATGATAAATTTCTGATGTAAGAATTATTGTCATGCCGGTTTTTAATCATTCACATTTGTCCATTTCTTACTTATAACGGGGATGATTCCAGCAAAATAGTTCATCAATTATTCGCATTTGTCTATCAATTACTGACTCTAAATATCGCAAATTGATCAAAAATTTTTTTAAACGAGTAAGTACACACACATTCGGATACAAACAGTTGTATTTGGATAAATGGCATTTATGTGGATGGTTGCACGAAACTGAAAATTCAATATCATATGTCGTCTATATTCGTATCATGTAAAACCACAATGAGTCTGCAATTTTCAGTCAATATGTGTATTATAATAATTCGACGTGTTTTTAATTCAATATAGCTTTATAATTTTCTTTTAATCAACTTAATTATAGGGATGGAGATGAACGATGAATCATCTATCAATCTAGAAAATGCATCGCAAGCTGATTTTTTGAAACATGAAATGAACTTTGATATTGATCCGCAAGATCCACTTACGAAAGCTGCGTTAAGCGATGCAATTGAAAATGAATGGATGGATATTCTCGGGAATGGACAATTGCGAAAAAAAACAATTGTCGCCGGAGAAAAAGGAACGAGGCCAAATAGGGCTGATTTATGTACAGTTAAAATTGTTGGGAAATTACAGAGCAATAATAAAGAAGTCGAACGTTATGATCCATTGACTGTGCAACTGGGTGATGTTGAAGTAGTTCAGGTATGATAATAAATATCTTTCGACTTCATAAAGGGTTCTTAACATCTAATTGGTTATAATTGTGGTATTTTTTTTTCACCGATATAAATAGGGACTTGACTTAGCGATTGCATTGATGGACGAGGGCGAAGTGGCAGAAATTGAAGTCGCATCACGATTTGGTTACGGTGAATTGGGCAAAGAACCTGACATACCACCAAACGCAACAATTATTTACAATGTTGAGCTGAAGAGTGTGAAGATGCAAGAAGAAATTGAAACTATCGGATTTGCGAAGAGAAAAGAATTGGGGTGGGTATTATTGCACGAAAATCATGCAATGCCCATTTATCTACACCAATACGTATGAATGACTTCACTCGTACATTGTAATTAATTATTGAATTTCCAGGAATAAAAAACGTGAACGAGGAAACTGGTGGTTTGCACGTGACGAACCGACGATTGCAATTCAATGTTACAGACGAGCATTGGAATTTTTAATACCGTTTAACGAGGATACGACAAAGAAGAATCAAGAGAAAATTACAGATGCAGAGCTTCAAGCACTTTCGGAAGATCGTGGTAAAGTTTATAATAATCTCGCGGCTGCACAAATAAAAACTGAAGCATATGAAGCGGCTCTTGAAAGCGCCGAGAATGTTCTCAGATCTGAGCCAAATAACGTTAAGGCATTATTTCGGAAAGGTATGCAAACGGATCAATATGCAAATACATGAATGTGTTAATACATACAAGAAAATGAATCAAAATATTTATCTCGCGCTTCACAGGACGAATCCTTCACAAAAAGGGGAATCATGCTGCTGCAGTAACTGTACTTCAACATGCAGCAAAGCTCGATCCAGATTCGAAAGCAATTCAGCAGGAGTTGATAATTTTGAAGGAAAAGAGTGCGCGTGACAGTCTCTATGAGAAAAACCTATATCGTAAAATGTTGGGTGGTACAAAACAAACAAATGGAAATAATTCTACAAAAAATGATTCTAATCCTAAAATATTGGCGAGTAAAAGTAAAATTGCTGTTTGGAGTTTGATTGGTGGTACAATTGTGGCAGTAACAGGGATTATTGTGTACAGACTGACAATTTAACATGGATACGATATAACACGACACAAAAGAATATCTGCATCAGGTTCTGTATATTTATACGTATATTAGTGGGGTATGTTTGAAATAATATCAATTATCATTCCAAATACTATGAACGTTCACAGTACTCTTTTCATTTGAATCAATTTACTTCCACTTGCTAAAACCTTACCATTTGAATTGAAGAATATGGAATTATCTTTCTAAAAGTGAATTATTTGTCATATAATACAATATATGACAGAGTAAGCGAAAGACAATAATAAACGCAACGATGAGAAGAGAGGGGAGTTCCGAGACATGCCGAGAGTCAGTAATAAAAACTCGCAGTTGTCGCATCAGTAGTGGCGTCGCATTGATTCCTGTATGTACTCTATTACACTAGTGATTTTATTGAAAGATAAGCATTAGTACGAAGTCGAAATGCGCGTAGGGTAAATGATTACGAATATTATTGAACATTTCTTCTTTCTTGATTCAATTCATTGAGTCATTCCTAAAAAAAACTATCATCAACATGACGACGAATTTATTCACATATATTCCCATCCTTGCAACAATTATCGTTGTTAACTTGAGTGCAACTGAAGGTGCTGGTAAAATTGATGCTGTAGATAGGTAAATGTTATTTTCATCGCATGTCATATTGTTATTTCAGATGGAACCACGATAATGTTCCCGAGTTTAATTGAATTGAATTATTTTTATTATAGAGGATATATATTTACGGCACCGAAGAAAATACTCGCGGGTGAAACAGAAAGCGGATGTTTATCGCTCCATAATTTAGATCCGCCGGCTCACGTGCTGCTAGAACTTCTTTCACCAGTATCAACAACAACTGATGAAGAAGTTTTAGCTAGTACCAGTACATTACTCGAAACTGGTAAGTTTAGGCCAATAGTATTAATCGAAGGAGCATTTTTAGATACCAGTTTACCGATCTATTGTCGCATACATGGCCTGGAATTCTATCAACATATTCCGAAATCATCAAAGATTAAACAGAATGTTAAAAATGGAGAAGATATTGCGGAAATATTCCGTTCTACAATTGCTGCAGTTAATAATATGATTAATATCTATTTCAATTCTAAAATGAGAGATAATTTATATATATTTGCATGCATATTTACTCTCAAACGGTTCCGGGAAAGACGATTGATCTTTGACCCAAACGCGAGTGATAAGTATTATTGAGTTGAGTCGATATATGGATGTATACATACATGAATTGAATTTATGAGATGTCAGAATTTGTGTACCGCAGCCGTGTCCTCGCTTAAGGGCAAATGTTCATAATCGTCTCGTATCGTATATCATAACAGACACCCTCACCGCTCTACAAATCATAAATTGTCACTTCCTGCGTAACAATAGAAGGGAACACGAACGCAATATGAGAACGTCAATGGATGTGGAAGAAGTTTTGCTTGTTATCATTATATACAGTGTAACAGGAATGTGGCCAACGGGAGACGAAGGGACGTCATGACGAAATTCCCCCAAAGATTACTGATTCATCAGATACATAAATTCTCAACAATTTTTCATTTTTCTAGTACCGGAAGTAGAATAGTAAACAGTTCTATCTCGCGAATGATTGAATGAGTCATTATTGTTATCATTAATGATTAAATAATATAATGGAACAAATATCATTTTATCAGGCGTTGAGACATGTCTGGAGTTGTCTGTACCGGATCGCGCGCAAATGACATATACACTGGCAAGATTGAGACTGAAGATCAGGTTTGACAAGTATCCAGAATATCACGTAAATACAGAGAAGGACGTATATATTGAGTATGACTCGTCAATTGTATTTGCTGAAACAGACAAACCAATTTATAAACCAGGTCAAGACGTTAATATTCGCCTACTGGCATTAACGCACGATTTGAAACCGTGGAAACGAGCAGTGAGTTCTAGTTGCATGAAAATCCTTGTTTTTTTTTTCCTGTTATATTTTAATACATGAATCGATTATTGTTATTTCCGCAGATTCCAAAAGTTTGGATCGAAAATCCGTCAGAAGTGCGAGTTGCACAATGGACTAATTTGAGTATGGATAGGGGAATAGTGCAATTGCTATTTCCCCTATCACCTGAACCAAGTTTAGGTACATGGCGTATTAAAGTTGAGAAAAAAAAATCTCATCCACATTTAATTCATACATCAACATTTGAAGTGAAAAAATATGTTTTACCAAGATTTCAAGTCACAGTTAAAGGTCCGAGTTATATTCTCGCTGATGCAGAAAACGCCACATGGACAATTTGTGCGCGTTATAGTTATGGTGAGCCAGTGCGTGGTACACTGCGGATCAAAACAACGCCACAAACGCCGAGTTGGCGGCGGAAACATAATTTTCCGGCGATTAATTATGAAACACGAATTGAATCACCCGATGGTTGTACATCGCCATTTACAATTACTGGTTTGGCAATGGGATTGCAGCAATGGGAAGTGGCACCAAATAGTATTATTCTTGCAGCGAATTTAACTGAAGATGGTACTGAAGTTGTTGAAACAGCGACAAGTCGGGTGGTAGTTGTACATCAGGCATTGAAACTGGAATTCTTACCGCATACGCCGAAATATTTCAAACTTGGTTTGCCGTATCATGGAAAATTGCGTGTATTACGACAAGACGAGACACCGGCACCGGGCGAAAAGATTCAGTTATGTCTGCGTGTTCGTGGTAAAGATGAGTGGGTTCGCGTCGTTGTTGAGTGTCGTAATTTTACATCATCCCCAATGGGTTTTGTTAATTTTATCGTCCCACCGCAGCATAAAAATATTGTTTTATTGAGTTTTGTTGCGACAGGAATTGAATTTCCCACAAAATACTATTCACCAGACAAACGATGGCGTGTATTCATGGACCAACCTTCGGCTTACATTGATGTCGGTGCTTGGTACTCTCCGTCTGACAGTTATTTAGCTGTAGCACGTAGTGATCAGTCAATTATATGTGGTGAAAAATATCCATTCAATGTTATGTACACAGTGCCAACTGATGCCGCAGCCAATGAATCCATCGCATTTCATTATTCAATTAACTCTAAGGGTGATTTATTGATATTCGGTCATGTCAAACACAAACCACATCGTGATTCAATTTTGAACTATTCAGAATTCAAAAATGTGTTGGGTGGATCTAGCGAAACAGCGACAACTGTATCACCTCTATCGCATCATCATCTTCATCATCACGCGGTTTATCATCACTCTCATGGAATCAATATTACTAGTAGGAGTGAGCATATGCACAATACTGTTCATAGATTTCCCTTAAGTGTTAAAGTTACACCAAGTATGGCGCCTATATCCGAACTGCTCCTGTATTATGTTCGTTCGGACGGTGAAACTGTTGCAACAACGTACACAATTGAAGTTGGTGGTAATTGCTTCGAAAATCGTGTGAAATCACGATGGCAAGAGGAAATTAAAAGTCCAGGTGAAAGTGCACGTTATCATGTTGAAGCTGCACCATGGTCACTCTGCGGAATTTCAATTATTGATCAATCCACAAGTTTTTTATCGGATACAAAGCGTAGTCTCATTGATCCCGAAGCTGCATTCGATCAAGCAAAGCGATTTCATCTTAATCGTGATACGCCAACACTCTATCAGAGTATTTGGAGCCATTGTAAAAAAACAATTCAGCCAGAAACAAGTATTGAAGAAATTGATCATTTGCCATCACCAGCTGTTGAAGCACCACCTGTATGGGATTTGCGGGCAGCACGAAGTTGGCGGGGTCGTGAACGTAAACGCAATGTCGATACGTCTAAATGGAGAAGGAAACGGAGTGTTATTTTGAATGGTGGTGTTAATTATGTTGATGCAATGCAAGCATTTGATGATTTCGGTGTAATCGTCATGAGTGATTTGATATTGGAGTCGAGGCCATGTCCACAAAATCATTGGTGGATGAGTCCATTGGAGGGTATTGACTTCGAGATGAGTCGACGTGGCGTTGATGAACCTGATAGGATGTGGGGTAATATGAAAATGCCACAGGCATTCCCATTATTGAATTTTGGTGTTCTCGACCCGGCATTGGCTGGACCCGATGTTGGATATATTGATCAATTACCAGGTGGTTCGCCGCGTTCATATTTTCCGGAAACATGGTTGTGGGAATTGGTTTCCACGGGGAAAGACGGCAAGGCGACGATAAAACGAACATTACCGCACTCAATCACGAATTGGATGGCCCATACCGTTTGCATTTCATCAAGCTATGGATTGGGAATTGCGCCGCCAACCAAGTTAACTTCTTTTCAACCATTTTTCCTCGACTATAGTTTACCATATAGTGTGAAACGTGGCGAATTATTGCGTATGAAAGTTTCATTATTCAATTATTTACAACACAATCTGCCAGTGAAGATTCATTTGATCGATGCACCCGGATTTGAGCTTCATTTATCACAAGCAGTCGGGAAGTATTGTGTTGATGCACGTAAAAGTATAGTGCATGAATATGTTTTAAGACCACGGGCCATTGGTGATATTAATATCACAGTTTCAGCGTTAGTTGATTTGGAATTCGATGCACCGTGTGGGGATTCAGAGAACATAATATTCACCCAAGACACAATTATCAAACCGATTCTCGTTCAACCTGAAGGTTTCCCAATCGAAACAACCAGATCAGCATTTGTTTGCCCGAAAGATTTCACCGATGATTCAAGTATTTCATGGAATTTAGAACTGCCTGAAGATTTCGTGGCCGATAGTGCCAGGGGATATGTTTCACTTGTTGGCGATTTATTGGGGCCAGCTTTAGAGAATCTCGACAATCTTGTGCGTTTGCCATTTGGCTGTGGTGAACAGAACTTGATCCTCTTTGCACCGAATATTCATGTATTGAGTTATCTTGATGCAACGAGCAGTCATACTGACGGTAGTTCAACGAGTCCAGAGTTACGACGAAAAGCAATAAGAAATATGGAGAAGGGTTATCAACGTGAATTGAATTATCGACATTCGGACGGTTCATATTCAGCATTTGGGCCACATAGTACGGAAAGCAGCGGTTCTATGTGGCTCACAGCATTTGTCGTCAAATCATTTGCCCAAGCCCGTAAATTCATTCACATTGATGAGCGTGATTTGAAACTTTCTGTCAAATGGATTTTGAAAAAACAATTAGAGAATGGATGTTTTCCACTTATCGGTCGGGTGTTCCACAAAGACATGAAAGGTGGACTTCAACAGGACAACGAAAATCAAAGTTTTCCCGCAGCATTGACTGCTTATGTTCTCGTGGCACTTCTGGAAAGTGGTAAAAGTTTACCGCCATCGATAATCAACAATGCGCTCTATTGTTTAGAAAAGGGCATTCCGAGTGAGAGTGATGGAAATCCGTATACAGCAGCTCTGTCAACGTATGCATTAACTTTATTAGAACATCCAAATTCCAATGCTAGTATGAGTAAGTTGCTGATGCGTGCAACACGTTTACACGATCTTCTTTGGTGGGAAAATAAGAATAAGCCGTCTATGGGATTGAGTATCGAAATGACTGCTTACGCAGTTCTGTCACTTGTTAAACTCGGTGGCGATGCGAATATGGCGTTGGCTTTGAAAGCCGTTCGATGGTTGTCAAGACAGAGAAATGCTGAAGGCGGTTTTACTTCTACTCAAGATACGGTAGTTGGTCTTGAGGCACTTGCAAAATATGCAGGAGCAATGTCCACTAATTCGACTGATCTTTCTGTGTTGGTTACTGCTGGTGAAGTTGATCGAGTTGTACGAATGCGCGATGATAATCGGATGGTACTGGTACAAGTTCGTTTGCCTGTCTTACCAACGTTAATTGAAATTTTTGCCGAGGGCGAAGGTTGTGTATTGGTGCAAACGAATTTGAAGTACAATGTCGCGCATGCAACTGGGTCGCAAGCATTTGATTTATCAACTACGACAGAAGCTGTTGCATCTGGTGATGAATGTTCAATGCAGAAATTGAGTATTTGTGCGAGATATAAAATGGCAGATGAAGAGAGTAATATGGCTTTGTTGGAAATTGGCATGGTCAGTGGTTTCGTCGCGGATAAGGGAACACTCTATGCATTGCTTGAGGAATCTGCGATTACTCGTGTGAAACGATTTGATGAGGAGCGTGATTCAGTTACTATTTATTTTGATAAGTTGACAGCGAAGACAACATGCATCTCATTTTTAATATTACGTGAAAACATTGTTGAGAAAGCTGAGCCAGCTAATATTAAACTTTATGATTATTATCGTCAGGAATTGATGATCACAAAAAGTTACAGTTTCTCGCGTGCTTGTACGCAAAGTGATACGGACATTCAAAGTTTGGACCCGATGTCCAACGAACCTGAACATCCAGTAACAGTTTCAATTATCGATAACACGAAAATTTCGGATGGCACTGAGCGAAGCAGTAAATCCGTGACGGGCGGTTTGGTTGAAAATAAGTTACATGAAGTTATGATCTTTGATCGAGACGAAATAGAAAAAACGGTTTCCAGTACTGTTGAATCCTCGATTATCAAACAAGCTTCACGTATACCAAATACATTTACGACACCAACGTCAACAACTGCTTCGGCTTCCGCGAGAATGGTAACAGTCACAGCGCCATCATTGGAAGATAAAATCCCACCTATTGTGGAAACAGAAATTAGTAAACATGAGAGTGATGGCAGCGGCCATCATGCAGATGTTGATGACTACGACAGCAGTTCCATTTTCTTCAATAATCCGTCATTTGTAGTGATCGATCATGAATTAGATACTCCGGATGGTGTCGAAGGGCCGCCGCCAGTTTACGTTAAGCCGTCATTTGATATGTCAAAATTGGATGGAGATGAACCTGATTTTCCAGCTAAAAATGAAACACCTGATTATACATTACGATCGGGTGGTGCTGCATTCAATGATGAATCCTCTCAACTCATTCCAATGACGGAGTTAGATGGTCAAATAAGAGTTTGCCCAATTTGCGGTGATAAATTACCAAATGACATCAAAGATATCTACTGTCGCGCAACGAGTGTTGTTAAAGTGGCAATAAGACGATTACGTAGAGCTAGATTGCTGCTAGATTTACATTCGTCACTAACTCAACCTAAACGACTGCGTTCGACAGTTGATTTGTCTCTGATGAATCAATGTGTGTGTACGCCATTGGATAAACCCGGCAGCTTGGCATTGATGATCGCCACTACGGAAAATGGCACTTTATCACCGCTTCTAGACAATGAACCCAATCAACCACGTGCTCAATTGCTTGATGGTACGATATCTGTTTATACATTGCCAAATATCGGTGGGACACCTCCGGAAGTTATGCAAGCGCGTTCTACTTGTCCCGGCGCTGCTTGAATTGAGCAGAAATCAAAAAATCTGGAATAACTAATAATTCAACTTTTGCAGTCTATGTGTATCTGTGTGTTACCACCTGTATTCGATACCGAATTCTGATATTGTCATTATTTCCCTCAAGAATGGTCAATATTTGTTTTTAAAATTGACATTCATATTTTTCGGGGACAATAAAGTGGCTGTATCATAGTTATCGTTAAGGGAGTAACGCGGCGTTATATAAATCAAGAGTCCCGAATTATTTTAAGTACAATATAGGCGCTATCTGTCATCATAAAGTTTTCACACACCACTTCGTAAAGATGTATTTTCTCAATTTCTGGAGAGTGCCAAATATATCCATTTGATATAATTTTACTCTCTTATGCGTTCTTTCGCATCCATCTATTGACATTACCACATGTTTCATATCCTCTAACATTGCAAATACTCGCGCACTATTGGGATGATTACAAATTCAGTTTTAAGTAACATGACGTAAGAGTGCATAGTGCAAGCCAAGAATTACATATATAATGAGTCATCGAGCAGGATGTAATGACAAATACGGAAAAAAAGACCACGGCATGGTTTGCAAGAAGTTTATATATTTATATCAATATGAATAATCAAGGTAATAATAATACCATTACAGTACAATCGATTGATTTCATTGTTTTTCGTATTCAATCACCTCAGTAATAAGAAAGATAATGCAATGATGAACTCTGCGATATTTGAATGGAAAACATCTTCGGAAATACATTGAGTTGAAATTAAACGTTTCCCACCGTCGGCTGTCGACTCTATGAAGAAACAAAAACGCGAAGCACATGAACAGATCTTGCATTTTTTGGGGCCAGAGTTCCATTTACTACGAAATTTAGACAGTCTCCATATACCTTGGCTTTTCGTTTGACAATAAGTTTCTTGAACAACTTTTCGTCAACCGATGCGTTAAATCTTCATAGGTATTCGAAAGTGAGGGACATGGACGGATATTAACTTTTCACTTGCAAGACACCATATCAAGTACGTCATTGACTGGTGCAATCCGATTCTTCCATTATCATGGAAAAGTTCGTGGAGATGTTTTCCGAGTATAACACTAGATCGATTCCAGTTTGATGTTGATATTCCGGTGATTATCAGAAGAACTTACCGGCATGCACTATAAATCTAGCTTGAAGTGACGCTGATATTATTAAATAAGTTCCTCAGCTAAACTCACCGAACACATTCATTCATGTGCACAGCACTAATTCGACAAGTCCTGTCTTTCCTTATATTATTTTGAAAGATGATTATCCATGCTGATATGAGATCGTATTTTCGGTGGTGTGTTTCGCGCAAAATCAAATAATTTCAGCATCTTGTTTTAACATATTCAAAATGAATTTTAGAGCACATATTCAACCTATAGACCATGGATTTCCGCAATTTCATGTTTGGGCTTGCGTTAGAAGATATTGGAACAAAATTTTCCTGTACGCTGAATATTCGCCATGTGCAATATGTTTCCGGTCTTTTCATCTGTATTATATCTTTATTATTATCAATATTTATATTATTAATACTATCATTATTACCATTATTATCATTGTTATCATTATAATTTACGATCGCCGTTTTCTGCAGATTAACAATTATATTTTTCAAAGACAATAACTTTACTACATTGTAATCATTATACGGTGAATGAACGAGAGTCTACGAACTATTCTATTTAATATTATTTTTCAATTATCTTTTTTTGCGTGCTGTCAACACTATTAACGTTGTATCGATCTATATATGTTTACTTTTACATTCAGGCATTTTTCTATTATCATCGTATTTTTTGTTTGGTTTTTTAGTTACTGAAGATTAAAATTCTCTCACAGATATATATCTCTTATATATCTTCATCACTGGAATTATATGTCAGTCTCCGTTCAAACGTCCCGGACGCTCATCAATGAAAAAATAAATAATATTGAATAATCATGAAATGTATGAAAAAATGCAGGTATGAGTGGGAACAATTGGCAGTATTTTGCATTACAATAATGAAATGGAAAGATTGGAAATTATTCATGGAATAGAAAAAAAACCCTTCGTCAGGGGAATGATTGTTGAAAAAGCGACTTTGTATGCGCGCGAGTGCTCGAATACGCACACGTCCGCACATAACCATAGGATATAGTTGCCGAGGCTCTGGTACCGTAATCATTTTTTTTGCCATTTTATGCAACCAGTGTTTGTCGAATATATATTTCTTTCGATATGAATATTGTGGGATTTAATAAATTTGTGGCGCTGACCGATCATTAATAGGTCCGTTCGTTTTACGTAATGATGTACCGCGACGTATTTGATCCATCAAGGAATCGCGCACTTGCAATGGATCAATTATTGGTACTCTATTAGCCATTATACGTCGCACACTGGCAGACCTACTTACGGCTGTCAATTTCACTGGTTGGTTTTGTTGTTGTGGCTTTTGCTGTACTTGTATATGTTGGATTTGGTGTTGTTGCAGCTGTTGCGGTTGTGAATGACGTTGTTGCTGTTTTTGTGCTGCCAATTTAGCATTTAGAGTCTCGAGAAAGCCAAGTGGTGTGCGTTGATTAATATTTGTCTGTTGTTCAACTACATTGGTATGTTTGCGCGATAATTTCGGACTACATTCACTACCAATGGCAGTATTAATATTTGTATTACCAGTCAATTTAGAACTCAACACCGCCATAAAACCTTGACTAACTGTGCTCGGACCTTGTGGTAATAATGGCCCTGAAGTGTGCGATTCAGCGCTTGTTACCGAAATGCGGCGGGAAGAACTCGAACGTTCTGAATTAGAACGCACTGATGTAGTAGATGTGGTCGCTGCTGCTGCTGCGGCTGTTTGCGCCTGTTGTATTGCAGCTTTGCGTAAAAATGAAGGACTCGCCGGTGTATGACGTAATTCTGTTAGAGTTCTAACAGTTTCAGAGACGGATATCGATCTTTGTGGTGTTGGGCTGGCAGTAGGTGAATTGCCCTCGAGTAAAAATGCTGGTGGGGGTGGAAGATTTTCAGTCTCATCGGTAACGGCAGAAGATGCATTTGCGGTATCTAATGTGCATTCATCAGTTGCTGCAGTAATAACAGTTGTAAGAAGTCCACTATCCATCGCAATGTCAACGAATGATCCGCTGGTACTTGTAGTGATTATTGAAGATGTTCGGCGTGCTGGGGGTGGTGGTTTAATAGGCTGTTGCATAGAACATCTACGTGGTAGAGTACATGCTGATGTTATATCTAAACTAGAGTCGACCATTTGGTTGATGTTCACCAACTTTTCTCCTGGCGTTGTTGTCAATTCAGTCTGAAAATATCGAATTACGTTAATATGTTATATGATCATGAATGCGGAGGGTAGAAATTAAAAGAGGTATTATACAGTTCATTGACTACCTTCTCAATAGGGGCGGTGCCACTATTACTACCACCGCTAGTGTTATTTGACGCTGATGAAGCCGGAGCCCGGCCAGATGCTGCCGGTATTTGCATTTCTTGAGCACGATTAGCTGCAAGACTTGCCAATTCATGCATGTTTACATACATTGGTTGTTGGGCCAGTTGATGATTCCCTAATTCTTAGATGTGTTCCGAAAATTATAAAGCAAAGCAAAAGATGTTTCATTATTTGTTGGGAATCTCATTCTTCCATCTGCGTTCTATGTACGTCAATATTAGTATAAAAATTTCATGTGATAATTCTAATCATCTAACCTTTGGCTAAATGGGCTGGTATTGGTAACTTTGGTTTACCACGATGGGTTGCAGTTGCGTCGCTCATTCCAGAAGTTGATGTAGGACGTTCTAAACTCGAACATCGATTGGGTATTGGTGGTCTTGCAGTTGCACCCGCGCTATTCTTACGCAATTGAACACGTGCCAGCTGTGGATTCGATGCAGAGACAGGCGAAGCTGGTTGACTGTGACAACAGCCGGCGGGATCAGGTGGTTGAAATGTGTAAACACTGAGCGCTGTTCGTTGATGAAGACCACCCTTCTCGTAAGCACTTGAAATTGTATGGGGACGTTCATTAACAGTCGCACTCTGTGGGCCACTTTGGTTGTTATATTGTCCAGTAGTCTCTTGTAAATCAGGCCATGTTGCATTTGCCAACTGTCGGAGATTTGCATTCGCAACGGGGCCACTTTGATTACTTTGGGAAGACACATTTGACACCTGAGAATAAATTGCCAATTTATATATTTACTGAGAAGCTCACAAAGTAAATGTCATCTCATAACATGCTCATCTTCAATTTGATTTTTCACAGGAATGCAAGTGAAAAAATGAAGCAACTCAATGATAAATGTTGTTTCTACTGGCATTACTGGCATACTAATTACCTGATTTTCATTAATTGGTTGTCTATAAAGCGTATCCTGTGAGGTGAAACCCGAATCACGTGAGCTGCCAGTGGACAAATGATGCAATAATGGTTTTATCATTGCTCCATGAGATTCAGTGATGGTGGAGGACGTGCTGCGAGTGACTGTGCCGAGTGGCTACAACGTTTTATATAAAACATCGACTACGAAACATTCATCACACTAAATAAAAATTATCTCATAAAAATGATACATAGCAGGCAAAGATATCATTTCAGCGAGAAACAACGGCCACACGATCAATAATTGGTTTCACAGAAACATGAATACGTTCAATATCTAAGCATTACAAATGCAAAATAAAATTCTGAAGCAAAATAGTGATCTGAGTCTACCTGCGAGAGCGATCTGTGCCATGGATGGCCACACGGGCTCGGATGATTTTTGCATGAGCCGCTGCTACTGCTCGTTAATGAACTGATTGAACACATTGAACTTTTCCTTGAGCCTAATGAGAGTGAAGGACTGGACGGTGGTGTCGCTAATGCCCATTGTGTTGTGCACTCGCGCCCTTTTAAGTCAGTAATAACTTGTTCAGATGCAGGTGGTAAATCATATGGTGCAGTTGCATGTCTCTCTAGTTGATCCGAAACTTCTTGCAAATGTGTCAGCTCCATTAGCATTGAAATTTCTTCATCTAACACGGGTTTTAATAATTTGGCTAAATGACAAAAACGCCCGCGTTCTTCTAGTAACGCTGAGCGCACTGCTTTACGTTCTGTTTCTTCCAAACTCACACGTTTTTCATGCACAACAGCTGCAGAGGACTCGAGCAAACGATTCAATTCTGCATCATCAATTCGGATTGACTGGACACCTATTGATGACATATGATTATGGATCCCACCACCGCTACCACCACTGCCATGACTCGAAGGTGGTACAATGCCTTTACGTGCTTTCTTTTTCTGTAATCTCAATGTGTCTGTTGAACGTTTCTTCAATTCAGACTTTGCTTTTTTGTACTCTTTTGCGTGCTCTTTATCCAAGTTTATTAATGTCTTCTTCCAATCTTCGAGTTTTTCTTGTAGAGGCATCACCAAACGATCCATGATCGCGCTGTTAGTGGTGGAAAAGAAAATTGTGAAAAAAAAATTTGCATAAGTCTCGAATATATGCTTTCTTATCTGTTATAAATTTATTCACCATGTGAACGATTTCATTCTCGTCTCCACTGCTTTGTGCCTCAAACATATCCTGGTTAATGCCGTGCCAATTTCTTTGGTAGCTCCTGAAAAAAACAACATTATCAAAAGTCGTGAGTGAATTTAAACAAAAGAAATTCAATTTTTTTTTCACTGAAAGGACAATTTCAGTGGAGCTGATGGGGTTCACCAATGAAGACATTTCTTCAATAAGTCCGAATCTTAGAGCACGTCGCGATAATTCGCTCGAAATTCCGTATGCAGAAATCAGTCACAAAAACCAACATTTGTTCATACTTCGAATATAATTATCATCAAAATTGAATCTCATCAACCGCGTGAAACTATTTCTTTCACGTATTTCACCTCTTGCACTAGTTGCAGCATCCGCAATCTTTTGAAAAGCTTCGAGATAAGCGGAAACAGCTAATATTGCCGCTTTAAGACAAGCATGAAGCTTAGTTGCTTTCGAGATAAGATCTTCCCATAAAGGTGCACCGTTCTGCAACGATAATAAAAAAATTAATTACAATAATTAAAACTTAACATTCGAGTGATTAATGAAATTGTGTCAAATATGTATGTCATTTGTTCCAGTTCACCCACACACCCACGCGCTTACACAAATACCCATACAAACCTTCATATCTGTAATAATCTGGTGAAAAAGTCCGCCCAGGGCGCTGCACTCTCGCTCGACATTGACGTCCATGATTTGCTATTATGTTCAATCTATTGTTATGAATTCTCCTCGAATTTTCCTCTATCCCAAATGTACGTATATACGCATATATGTTCGATCACACTAGAATCAACGAAAGAAAGAAAGAAAGAAGGAAAGAAATGTCAGTTACAATTAGAAAATTGCGAACACTAATAATTCTTTTTCGCATTTCTATCGCGTCATAAAATGCACCAACAATGGTAAATACACAAATGCATCAAAAATACAAACAATGTTTTGTTTTATTATTAATACTATTAATAACTGAATGTTTATATGAGGATGTGTGTTCAAACTGGCGAGAATTGGTCGAATGAATTTGTTAGGGCACACATGAAAATAAGTAGGCAAAAAGGGAAGAGAATGGAGATTATTGGTGCAGAAGAGTAGAGCGTTTTACGATATATCCTTTTTTTCTCTCTCAATACATACCTACGACAGCTGCTGTTGGCTATTGGGCTGCTGACTAGTGTGTACTGTGTGTGGATATATAATATATTGTATGCAGCAGGCTCCCCGTATACTTTACGCTTCTATTCAATGGTTTATTTCGTTCTTTCGTTGTATTCCACAAAATTGAATTTGACTATGCCGCTGTAGGGAGATTTAGCTGTTGTATCAGCTCTACTTTGTCTTCTTTTTAATTTCTACTGTATTACTACTATTTTACGTATTATTGTGCTACTCAGTACTTCTGTTTTGTGCGCGTCGTCGTTCACTATGTGTGTGTTTACCAAGTGTGAACGCGCGCGCGCATCACTGTCGAGTGTGTTGAACGTTTTCAGTGATGATGATCGCGAGAAGAATGAACTTTTACGTCTATAATAGAATGACAATGTTATGACAGCGCACTGTTATCAAATGAATGAGTTTGGAATTTATATCCCGAGTTTTATTGTTTTTTTTTCTTGTTTTTCGCACTCTCGTGCCAAATGTTTGTTGGAGAACAGTTCATTATGCTCTCTCGATCGGGTCTCACTATCTTCACTGTTCTCTCACTGGTCTTTACTCGTGTCCCGATACTTGTCTTCCCTGGACTTCTCCAGCTCTCCTACTCTTGCATTTTATTTTTGCGGACGCTCTCTCTTGACACTTGCAATAGGCGTTTGTGTGTGTGCGACTGCTATGCGTCTGCGTGCTTGGTGAGTATAGATGCGCAGCAACAGAAATAATTTTGATATAATTTTGACATCAGAACGATATTTTGTTGCGGACAATTTTTTATGTGGTTTAGAATTTTCCCTTTTCTGAATGAAACTGCTTATTGCAGAAAATAATGGAATTTTGTTGGTCAAGAATTGTACATGGTTTGAATAGGTTTCCAACAGTTTATAGGGTTTTATGCATTTTATTATGGAATTGTACTAAAACATGAATTCTGGATTGTCGGGCATTGGTTTGATTTTTTTTATGTATATCGATATAAATATACGTGTATATATTATATTTATAAATTCACATTTTGTTATAAATTTATAACATCCATTATCAACTCCACGATTGATCTATGCGTTTGTAATTTTTTGGTATAAGAATTCATGAACAAAATGAGAAATATAAGTTCCTTTCATACAATTTACAAATTTTCAAATTTTCAATTCATTTTTTTCTACATCATTCCCTTGCATGCGCCAGTTATTCGCATCAGTATATGAATATATATATATATATATATATATATTTATATGAAAAAGAAAACGAAGATGTTCACCAATACTGCGGACAATGCTGTTTTACAATGGATCTCGCTACGTCATCGTGGCCTGTTAAAATCAAAAGATCACTCTGTTGATTAACATAAATTTGACTTTATGATACGCATAATCATGACGTATTTAATCATTATTAGCGTCATAATTGTTATCACTGTTGCCGATGTAAAATATTTACCGAGCTGTAGTTCTATATACAATGCTAGCATTATAACGTGAATTGGTACGTCACAGTCAGGACCTTTTGACAGCCAAACATGCTTCAATGTTTCACCCGATTTGTCCAGCTCGCCGCGTATCGCATGAGCTACTGCCAGATTATATCGCAATATGCCTTTTGCGGTATTCACACTCGTTGGAAACCATTTATCTAGAATAGAAAGTGAAATCTTTGGTTTGATATTATGTGAGAAACAAATTTTGTATCTATGGAAAATATTGTTTTCTTTTTATATACTTTTCTTCAAATATTTCGGATATTCTTCAGTCTCAATTTTATCTTGAGTGTCGATAATTGGTATGCTGGTATTCAAATCCTCAAGATATTGTAATTTTAAATGATCGATTGCCTCATTTATTTTATCCAATAGAATAAGACTCTCGGCAGCGTAAAGATTACCTAACATTTTATATGCACCTGGCAACTGTTCGATGCGCAACAGAGCTCGTGCATGCTCCAATGCATTGATATAATCACCCAGGCAGAGAGAAACGTATGAGCTTGCTGCTAAAATTGCAATTTTCAAACTCAATACGTCTACACGTGTAGTATGAGAAATTGATGCTGTAGATGGTGTTGGGAGTGTTGCGGATGCATGTTGCGTTCCTTGAAATCAATTTTTTTCCAATTAAGATGTGTACGGAATAAAATCAAAACACATTGAGTAATTGATCTTTACCAAGTATTCCACCAGTAGCATTCGAAGTTAATCCTGCATCGTGTCCAGGTGTCGCTGGTGATGCGTTTGCTAGGCTTGTATCAGTAAGAAAAGTTGGTGTTGACGGTGTCAAAATCAGTGGCATACTGGAAGTATCTTTTGGTAGTGAATACAATGCATTTTTTAAACACAACATCCCAAATTCCAATGTCGGTTGTGGTATTGCATAGGATAGAGAGTCGACGTGATATCTCGAGTCTTTATTCAAACATGATGCTAAAATTATTTTTCGATGGCATCCTGCGCCAACAACCTTCTGCACGAGATCTTGACGTCGACGTCGTCGTCTGCGTTTTGAAATATCAAAATCGACTTTATTTGACTGAAATGTAAGATATAAAATTAATCTAGCAATAAGAAATCCAGTCGAATCAAAATATAGTTTAGTTCTTGTCATAATTGATTTATATGATGATCATCATTCTGGAACAACGAATCATCTACTGGGTTTTGTTCAACGTCAATAATTCTATTTTTCCACGGTTGCTTCATTTTGACACTAGATTTTATCAATGACATTCTTCAACGCAACATTCTGCCTCAAATCTATCTACATAGTAGATTCATACGATGTATCTCTCATTAATTGAGACACCCTATAGATTCGTTTTGCTTTCCAATTGTTAATCAACTAATCAAATTATTCAAAGAGCAGTTGAATGATTAAACAATACCGGTTTATGACAATGTATGCAACACTCGGCCATCTTCAGCCACAATTCTGGACTGTTATGGAGTCTATTATGAGCGGCTTGTGTGAAACAATCAAACGCTTTCGTTGCTTGATCCGCCTGGAGTAGAGACACACCAAGATTAAACATCAACTCGTGGTGCTTGTCACCACCAAGTGTGTATAACGATTGTGATGAATCTGCAGCAGCATTTGTGTCTTTGACACGTACACTCTCAACCGCTTTTTTATTTTCTAACAATGCCCTTCGTAAATAGAACGCAGCCAAATGCGGTTTTCCACGAGCGAAATTGATACACGCTACATTATTGTAGTAAATAACAGCTGCGGATTCGCCACAAGTCCTGTAATTGTATATCGGTTTTCAGTAAAGGAAAAATCTTGGGAAAATGATGCTATAATGATCAATTATAGAATACTACTAACTTGTAATCCAAATTTTCAGTCGAGGAATTGAGTAACTTCATTGATTTCTCATAGTTTCCTCTTACATATTCCAAATGTGCTTTTAAAAAAATTGTGGATGTATTCTGGGCAAGAAATAGTAGAATGTCAAATTTTCTAATATGTTCACAAAAATTTCCACATTATTTATCAATAAGTATGAACATACCACTGGTGTTCCTAACGATACCAACATCTTCCATTCTTTCTTACATAACTTTGGTTGTTGAAGCATTAAAAATAATCGTGCTTTATATTTCAATAATTTTATTTTGAATGCTTCGGTAGCAGTGTCACTACTGTCATTCTTTTTTTCTTTAACCACGACTTTGGGTGTAGCAGATTCTTTTTCTACACTTGTAGGCACTGTGGTTGATGTTAATTTCGCAGCATCCGTAGAAATGAATTGATTCTCAACATAATTTACCAATGCGAGTGCTCCGTCAAGTCTATTTGTCTGCATGTGAAGATCAATCAGAAGCAAACATACTTTCCACGCTAAATTTTCCTCTGAATAGAAAAAAAGAAAGAGAAATCAATAATAATTTTACAATATTTATCATGCCCATCAAATGGAGTATTATTGTCAGTGATATGTGGTGATGAGAAATAGAAAATAGTATGTTACCGACATAACGAAACTAATATGGAAATTAAAATAATGAAAATAAAACATTTTGACCTTTCAACAACGAATACTTTTCGATAATTATTTCTATTGATAATTGTGACAATAAACTCACCCATTGGTTCGACAAATGTGAATAATCTATTGAGAATTTGCAATGCCGCTTCATATTGTCGTGTGTGATAAAGTAATACAGCTTGATTGTATCTCATTACACATTTTTCAACATCATCACTACTGGCATCAGTAGAGTTATCATCAGCAACAATTATTGGTACACCGCATATAGCATTCAAACTTTTACGTGCGAGCTCAGTTTTTTTCAGATCACTCTTATAATATTCGACAATTACTTTATTATGCATTACCTTGAGATCTTTTGGTCTCAATGCCTCCAATTTATTCAAATAATTAAGACAATTAGTGTAGGAACGTTTTTTAAATTCGATAAGAGCATTTTGCGCTAGCTCACGTTCTTGTTCTGTGATAACTACTGCACCAATTGGTGCTATTTCTTTATTATTCATTGATGATGATGACGATGAGGATTCAATTGCTGTAGCGTCGCTCATTCTCTGCAACATATCATTTTCAAACATTAATTTATATTATGAATCCAAATAGTTCCATCATTTTAATTTACATTGGTATTAGTTTTTAAACTTTTTTTTACATTACACACTGCAAATATATTCTCAACTACTTGATGAATTACTGTTAGTTTAATATGGCTGGTATGTTTTTTGACAGCCCACTTCTCCAATGTGCGTATCTGTATATATATGGTATACTAACGAAAAAGTTAGGTTATGTTGATTCGGAAATACAACTGGTGGCAGGTGTAAGAAGCTTTCTCTATACCGCGTAAAGAGGAGCTATTGCGGATCCTTTTGAATATTGTTTCGCCTAGACTTGTATTGATTTTGCATTAACAATTCAAATATCTTTGGTGATATCAATGAATAATCATATTTGTATAGTTCATTTGCCATGCAAAAGGCTCATGCCTTACATTTTTCATACGCAACATTGAACGAGTTAACGCAACTCTAAACGTTTTTGAGTCATTCGACAATTTAGTAGGTGTATAATATTTACAGATTCCGTAATTGTAGCAAAGTGAGCTATGAGGTTTTTATGTGTGCAGAGATGATGCATGCTTGCATTACTTTTTCTCGGAACCTTTTTACGTACTTTGCAGTTTACCAGCACATTTATCACAACCAGTCAAGTGCGTCATTCTAACTATTAGCGACCTTTCTTTGACGTCAATATTTCATATAAATTGGTGCAACATTTCGAATTTGGTTCAGGCATTTCTTGGAAGAGCATCAGTGTCGATAACTCTGTTCTTTATTGAAGAATTCATTTGGAAATAATATAGATTGGAATACTTGAAGAATGGTAAAGTATATTAAAGCATTCCACAATTTGATTATTAACACAGACATTAATTTTAATTTTTGTTCGTGGATATTTCAGGCAAAAAATATGATAATTCTGACTGGAATCTCCGTACTTATTGTGATTGAAACATTTTTAATTGCATCGAGTAACGGTATACCAATTGTCTTTGTGGCATTTCCGATTCATCAAGAAATACCATCGTCTCCATCGTTATCACCGATATCAGCAGAAAATGTAAGAAGAGTTCATCGTCGTGCGCTCGAACGTCAACCGGAATTAATGACAAAACAACAATTACAAGTTGAAACTGAGGATGATCTTGAAACAGCAGCTGGCACAAATGTATTGAGACCACTTTTTGTTTACCGTCAACAAATTGCCTATCGCGATCGCAATAATAGAAGATTAGCTGCACAACGTCGTGCCATTCCGGATTATTACTAATATACATTTGAATAGATTAATGCACCACTCAAGTGTGTGCTCATTTCATATTCTGTAATTAAAAATTCAAGGATTTATATTCTCGATATTTCAAACCCCGTGGAACAATTACGCCGATAACAATTCGTGGCCACAAATTCTGCGGGATATTTTTGCCGTATCTTTCAATATAAATATGAATCATGAAATGCCCAGATTTAATATCACTGATACAATAATTATATATTTGTACTCAAGACTGATGAATATTTGATAATTACATCCATTCTATTTATTTACTATATAAGAATAATATTTGTACAGGTTTTTATTTGTTCGCAAAAGTTAGTGCATAATAAATAAATGGATTACTATAATAACTGAGTGGAATCATTTTGAAAATGTTATTATCAAAACGAAACTGTTCACAACTTCGTAGCAGATTCATTTTCATTCGAATTTAAGGTAATTCCTCTTTTCTGATAGACCAATTAGAATAATTTTCTATTGTTTTCCGCTTAACATACATTAAGAATATTAATAAACTGGAGAAAACGAGAGGAAAAAATGAAATAGAGATAATGACGAAATTGATTGAATAATATTAAGTATAAACAGTTTTAGTGCGATCATTGAGATAAACGAATTATTATCTGCTTTATGATTTCTAACGAATTTATCGGAATAAAGTGCTCATGAAATTGGTCGGATATATCAGTGTGCTATTTATGTTAACGATAGTTTCGAGTCGAATAGAGCCATAGATAATGTTATCATCCAAATAATCGTACCTAGAGAACAAATTAATGTATTAATAGTATTAAAGCAATAATTGAATTCCTCCAATGTTTCGGCTAAATTACGTCATTCTCCCGATAACTTTGTGTTTCCACCGAAAATGTGTGATAACTCTGTGAAACCTTTTTTCTAATCTTAAATAAATTTGTCAGCTTGTCTATTTTTAATACATTTATCGACCCCCTCCCCGCATTTCATTGATTCAATGATGACATTATCATCACAGTTCTATGATTTTTAGCCGACGACAATCAAAATATTGATCAAGCCAACAGAATGCCTGTCATAAAGTACGTTGTTTTTCTTTCCGTATTGAATGCCATGAAAAATAGAGATGAGAATGTGAACACAAAGCAGAGCTAATTATTCATATTTGTGACAAAACACCAAATGTGTGTGATGATGTGGAGATATTCTTCAACATACGATGTATTTTTTTCCTACTTTACAGTTTTACAAATATATTTTGCTTTATATTCTTTTGTGTGAACACCATTTCAATTATGTATATGTACTTATACGGATACTTACATGAATATGTATGAATGAACAATGGACTCGTGGCAATCATTAATATACAGCATAGAAAAATCTCTTGTGTAGAATTTAATAATTATTTTAACTTTTATTACATACCAATCAAATACAATTATGAGTAATTAGTTAATGTCTTCTTCAAGTTCATTCAACAGTGATAATTGCAATAAATAAATTTTCAAGGACACGTGTCAGCCCTCATCAGCATATATATGTATTTACACATGGACATATCAGAGCATATGTGATAATATATATAAAAAAAATGAAATAATCTCAAATGAAAGAAATCATGGAATATGACATAAATTATTTCCCGACAAACACCGGATATATCTTCATCCTTTTATGAATATTTTTTTGAGGTTTTTTTTCATACTGGTTTTCGAAATTGTAATCTTCTCTTTTGGTAAGAACACCACTTGATTTGTACCAACCGTTATATCCATCATAATATTCTGGTTGTAAACGGTTTTCTTGTACATGGAGATCGCGGCGAGACAGACGTGCTAGGACTACATTAGGATCCAACAAGACATCATCAGACAGAAGATCCACTGGCAATTTGGCTTCTTCATCCACAACTGGTTTAATCGTGGTTAATTCTTCTCTACCATAATTACCACCATCATCAATGATTGTTGTCGAAAATGTTGATGTTATTGTTGTTGTTTCATCATCCATATTACCAATTTCCCCACCGCACGTTGATAATATAATCGTGCAGAGAAGTAACAAACAATGTTTAGTAAGTAGGAATGAACTAGAGCACATCTTGTTTTGTTGATATTTTATTATCTCGATATGTTCCTTCACAATTGTTTCGACAATTCCGGATACTAAACAACTTGTCACTCGCTTTTATACCTCTACCGATATACTGATGTTATAACTGCGGTAAGAGTTTCCACAAACGTGTTGTTAATCATGTGCTAAGTGAGTTCTGAAAAAAAAAGATCCTTCCAAAGATTGTTCCTCACCGTTGCTCTTCGTTATACTACGCAATATGCAAGAGGATATATATACACGAGTGATGAATATAGAAGTGACCCTGAACGCGGAACTACATTCGCGTTTTTTTTTTATTTAACAAGATCATGTTAATTTTCAAACATTTAATTTCATCTCCCCGCGTCATATTTTTTATCAGCCAACATTGGTATATATAAATTCACAAATGTTTATCGATAGCACTAACGTTTTGATCTTTAACATTCATGATACAATAATGATGTTACAATTCAAGGTAAATATATAATATATGTGTGTGAAATTGTGTGTTATCTTTATTCAATCACTTGCGCTATCGCGCAACAATGAATTTTTCTTCCGCCAATCATTTTGATTCTTACTCTGATAGAAAAAAATAAAAAGGAAAATTCATTTGATAATACATTGTTTTTGCAGAAAAATAACTGGTCGAGTGTTTCAATGCTTCAACAATTGTTTACTGTACTCATGATATTGATAATGGCAATGATGATTGAAGCCTCGGCCAATGGCGATGTTTTGCCGTCTTTAGCGTCATTGAGTACTGGTGGGATTCCCACGGATGCTACACAAACCAGTTCTTATTTCAATGATGTTCATCACGAATTCCCTGAAAAAAAGGTATGAAAGTCGAATGGATTTCATATGAATCATACACACGCATTGCAATACATATAACGATAGTGTTAATGAAATCAGTTTTTCTATCTGGAAAATAGACAGAGAACGGAGTAATGGATGACGTTGAAAATATTGAATATAATGTAAGAACAACGACGCCAAATATTGTTCTAAAACCAAATATTGCTGGTGCACTTGATGTTGGTCAAGGTTTATTGGTGCCATTAGTACCAGTTGTCGATCCGAACTCAAAAAATAGCCCAGCACAAGCCAGTCCACTGGTTGCTAATCTTTTACCAGTTTCTGTGGAAACAGTTACACCCGTAATCCCATCTGCGAATGATACCACCAACACAGAGGTAAATTGAATTGCGGGCGTACCAAAATCGTTAAATATACTCTCACTTAATTTACCATTAATATGCATCAACTTGTATGAAAGTTAATGAAATATTGTTTGCAATAACATTTCTACGATTTCGTATTACTGGGAACAGCAAAAATATTCCCAATATATTCTCACAGATCTAGTTAAATAGAAATTGGAATTTATATGAAAATAATGTACCAATAAATATTACAAGTTGTAAGAAAATAGGAAATTATGTGAATGTCATTTATTTGTTGCTTTACTTGTATATGATACGCAGATGCAGCGTATCGATGACGACATGGACGTAGCTGAAGACATTATCTTTAGACCACTGTTTAGATATCGACAGGAAGCAGCAGCCCGTCGCAAATCATACAATCAAAACAGATATTATCAGCCGTATATATACGCATATAAACCATCACGTCAGAATGATTATAATGATAACTATGATCGCCGACGTTTACGTTATTATCCACAAGACTACGATGATTAGTCTGAATGCGTAATTTTTCTTCTTCTTTTCCTTCCCCAATATAAAAAAAATTTAATTACATACACATGACACATCAAACAGAATGTATGATGATATTAAAAGCACATACGGAAATTTATCCACTTACCGAAATCATTGCTGTCTTTCCCCGAATTAATTATCATTGACTAATCTGAGAATTGATTGTATTGTTGACGTAATTTAGATGGAATTTGATTGCCAATCAAATAATTCCTCGTCCCATGATTTGTCAAGATTTGACTTGTCTCTCTATTGATGTATAGGTAATGATGCTAATAGAGTTTGTGGACGTTGCAAGTTTCTTTAGGAATAAATCAACAACCCAAAATGTTATGCGGTTCTTTTGCATCTGTTAATGCCATCGTTCGCGAGAGCGATGCACCTGCTGCATGCATGCGCGTTATTTCTTTTTTTTTTACGATCTTTTTATCAAGGCTTTTAATGCATGATTTATAACCGAGTTGTTGAGTTTGAGATGACTCATGTAACTCATAAGTTCGTTGTAACGTCGATGATGGTTCGTGGAATTGATCATAGTGGATATCTCATACTGGAATTGTTGAACTTAAAAATTATGTCTCACATCATCCGACGCAGATTGGCCGGCTCTTCTTTATGTTGTATATCTATTATTGTATATATCTGTGCTTGATGCTGCCGTATCCAACACCAAGGTGACAACCGTGTGCTTTGTTCCTCTGTCTTCCTTCTTTTTATTTTATTTCCACCGAGTCACATCTGGAATAGCTTCCACCGTCATCGCTCCGAGGTTGAATATGTATAAATTGAATGTAGTTCTACGTTCGCTCACAGATACGTTTGCATTCTCGATTGGTACTCATATCAGGAGAGAATTAATTACAAATCGAGTAAAATGGCATCAAAATTTCAGGTATATTGTGCATGAGACCATTTTTGTGTACGAATAGAGAACTGAACTATCGAGATAATGAAATTTGAAAAAAAAGCTGGTGTGCATTTAAAAATTTTCTACACGAGCATTTTTTCATTTTTTCTCTATCTACAATCTATTTTTATTCATTTAAAAATTCTAAAAATTTCCGAATATCTGTCGTATTCACATTGATGAAAATGAACGTGAGTATCTTTTCAAATTATTGCCATAATTTTTCATTCGATTTTGTTTAGATGGTAATACTATTCATGTTGATTGTCATCACTATTGATCGTGGACATTCAATGCGGATACGAAGAGAGCCTGAAGTTGAAGTATACGGACTTCCAAAGCAATGGTTGAAGGGAAGTAACGCGGTGACGGAACGAATTCATCTGGGAACACGATTGAAAGTAATTTCTGAAGAACTTGACGAGTCTGATGACAATTCTTATGCCGATACTAATCTAATGACACCGGCGCGACCCCGTCCCATCATTCACGCCAGGCCTTATCGGATTCTCACCAACAACCATAGCGACGTTGATGGTGTTCTAGAAAGAGTTTCAATTCCGTCTGATTATTCATCTTTAATTCTGAAAAGAAGACAACGTTCGATTAATGAGCCAGATGAAATGCAGTTGGACGATTTGGATGTGGCAGAAGGTAAAATATTTAGGCCGTTGTTTGTTTATAGACAGCAAGTGGCTGAAAGACATAAAAGGAAGAGAAGTCAAAATCCAATTTATGGTGCTTATCAATACAGACCAACAATTAAGAAACAAAGTCACACGGAAAGAAATAACTTGAAAATGACCCGGAATTTTAATTGAATATTGAATATTAGATTGTACACGTGCCTCTGCCTTTTCCAAGCAATTAAACCCATGACTCAACGGATTTATATATTTATATCGACTAGTAAACCAATCGTTATTTATAATAAAAGAATATCGCAATCTGTCAGAAATGTCTCAGTTTTTTTTACAAATATTTACATTTTGGTTACATCACTCCCATGTGTCAGACGTATGCTAAATCACTAATAAATTGTGTGGAGAATATCTCATTATTTTCATGTCAGGATTGAAATTAAGAAGTGAGGTAACGATGACATGCAAGAGCGTAAATTCATTCGAAGTGTCACAATGTGAGATTCTGTTAAAGAATTGTCATGCGCCATCTGATGACAGGTATTCTATAAAATCAATAGTGAATCTGGATCTAGAGTGGATTCAGTAGTAGTTATACGAAGTCAATTGATTCAAAATAAAATTAAAATATAGGAGATGCTTTCTGGCTCGAAGTTTCGAGAGTTATTACGAAGAGATTGCATCAAATATTTTTGTCAACTGTTTGGAAACTGCGATGTCAACTCTTCTGGCCCCACTTTTCATCTGGCAAACAGTTGATAAGAATCATTGTCTTATTAGAATTATCAAAATCATCGTGGAGGTTTGAAGTTTGAATGAAAAGATGACTTAATAAAAATTTAGTTGTTTTTCCTCTCTCTTTTTAGTCTGATTAATTTCAGGTAATATTGGAACTATTAATGTGGCTTCTTCTGGCCGGTGTATCGGTATTAATCGCCATTGTGCTTATTGTTGAAGATGTTTATGATAAAAATTTGATTATTGGCAATAGAAAATAAAAATCATCATTATGCTCCGAAATTACAACAATTTTGTTATCATTATTTTACATGAATTTGATATACTTGACAAGTGTTGAGACTATTATTGCAAATTGGGATTCACCCTCTTTCAACATTTACAGATAAGTCGATACGTAAGCGAGTAGGAACATAGAAATTTATCGCTTTCGCCGTCTGGGAATCACTTGTTTAAATACAGAGATGAGGAATTAGCGTGAGTCGGCTGAAATAGGATCAAATCAATTTCAATTGAGTTTTACTTGCCACCTATATTCATATCAACTGCGACATTTGTCATTACATAAAAAAAGTGATAATAAAAGTTTTGTGAATGTATGTATTCAAATGGATCAAAGTATCCGACACAATCGCATTCACGTAGATAGAGTGGGAATCAGTCTTTGACTTGAGCCGAATTGAAAATGAATTCTAAATTATACTAGAGGAAAATCAATCAAAGAGAAAAATTGAATTTTGGACTCCCTATTGCCATTGATTTTCTCAAAAATTTGATTGTAACAGATTTGAAGTAATCTTCAATTTTTGCTGAGAATGATTCATATCAACACATTAGTAATTGATAATATTGAGTCATTATTCCTCACGATATCCAGATCATTTTCACTGAATACGATAATCTTTCATACAGTTACATAATCTATTATTCATATCAATATTCTGAGAGACTAAGCAAATCAGTAGATTTTTATTAACATTCGTTTTTTTTTCCAATCTTCAATTGATGATTATATTGATGTGATTCAATCTTGGAATTTCTGCAAGTGCGAAAATCTTGAATTCATTTCGTCGGTATCAACACGAGCTGATATAAATGAGATTAAATGGATGAGTACATGAGATATGATCGATTAGTTTTCGTTTTCAAACGACACTTGCATTCATCGAGAATAACAGATTTGTTCAATACTACTTTACTAAGAATTGTATAGGAAAAAATTAGAATAATAACAATAAACTTCAACAATCGGCACGGTTGAGATAAAGTAATCAGTTTTACACTTAATTACAAATCATTCATTGAAAGATCCTCGAAAAGTGCGAGGTATATAAGGATAAACGTTCATGTTCTTCAAGTGATCGTGACTCTTCAAGACAGTTTCTAATATCATAATCATCGAGAAGTTTCTAATGCAGATCCTCAAGATTTGTTTGGTTGTCGTGAGTAACCAAAATATTTTTTCTTTCGCTTCATTGTAATTTTATTTTCGCATGCAAATATGAATTAATTTGTGTGTACAGGCTGCTCTTGGATGCATTGTCTCAGGAGACGGAATATCTCGTCAGGATGAAACAGTTGATCAGGAAGTGTTTTGGCAAACGTTCGAAGACTCGGTTCCGCAACCACCACCTCCGCCGCCATCAGAAAAACCTCCACACGAGACTCCACCACCAAGACCCAGTTCAAGTCAGAGACCACCACATCCACCACCATCAGCAAAACCACCACACGAGACTCCTCCACCAAGACCCAGTTCAAGTCAGAGACCACCACATCCACCAGCATCCGAAAAACCACCACATCAAACTTCTCCACCAAGACCTAGCTCAAGTCAAAGGCCACCACATCCACCACCATCCGAAAAACCACCACATCAAACTTCTCCACCAAGACCTAGCTCAAGTCAAAGGCCACCACATCCGCCGCCATCAGAAAAGCCACCACACGAGACTCCTCCACCAAGACCCAGCTCAAGTCCAAGGCCGCCACATCCACCCCCATCGCAAAAACCGACTCATGGAACTCCAACAACACCAAGTCACACAAGTCCCAGGCCATCACCTGCTTCGAATAAGGAATTCATTGATTCCAACTACTGAAACAATTCTAGTACTATAACAATAACACAACGGCACGAACAGGAAAATTTGATCAATATTGCAATTTATTAACAGTTAATTGTTAATTCAATGAATATATGGATTTATTTGTTTATTCTCTCGAGATTTTGTGTCTCATATTGAATGGCATTGTATCGAAAGATTGCATAAATAAATGAGTGGTTGGCGATAAACAATGTAGAATCATCGCCTAATTAGTTAGCTCGAATTAAATCGTCATTTATCATTTCACTATGGTCTTAGTTTGTCTAATGTGTTCCTAGAGAGCAGATTCTCATAAATTTTTTACCCATAATCGTTACTGAATACTTCAAATTAACTTTTTTGAAAAATCGTGTGACGTTATAATCCGTGACTTCATCCAGATATCAATCTCTTTATCAAGCCTATTACGAGTGGATAAGTGCGTTATGAAGTAGATGAAACGTATCTGATGAATTCTCACCATACTTGAGTTTGACAACCACTTTTTTGATTAAAAGTTCGAGGTAGAATAGAATTAGAAGTTTTCGAATATTACACATCGGAATTCCCCACAGCCCTTTTAGCTGCGTCCGCGCAATCATCGTTTAGGATAAAAATTTACTAATAGGACTCTTATCGGCTCATTCGATGATAACAATAAATATGATTTGATTTTTTATCGCTCGGACACGGTACAGAGAAGTTATCAGATTTTGTTCGCATTGATATGATACATGAGGTGTTATTGTATAAAAGATACGTCGAGGTTGAACTTATTCCATTGTGCTTTTCCGCCTTGTGAAGCCAGCATCAACAATAATAATTCAGTTGTGAAAGACTAGTCACTGTCACCACAGTCCGACAATGAATGCATTGAATATCTGCCTAATTGCCGTAAGTAAACCAATATGCATTTGTCGTTATCGAAGTATTAAGAAGAAATTTTGTGACATCTTGTCGAATTACAACCAATATATTTTCAGTGTATGACTATATTGATCTAAGCATTGTATTTCGAACATTAATATTATTGATACATAGTTAATATTTTTTCGTGTGTGCGAAACTATTTTATTTTCTGACCAACATGATGAATTTGTGTAGGTTGCGCTCGTGGTTTGTGTCACCGGTTCTGAAGAATCCTATCAACTTGCTCGTGGAGTTGAACGTGCACCAACTACAATTTGGGATGAATTCAACGAAGAACTTCGAAATGCAACGCAGGGTACAAAACAATTCATGAAATATGGTGTTAAAGCTGCTGTTGAAACACTCAAAAGTACAATCCAAAATGAAATTGAGATACTATACAGACTGCATAATACTGAAGCGGGCACTGTGAGATCTGCACTCTTGAAAATTTGCGAATTAATTGAAAAAGTTGAACTAAACATTGTAGTAATGGATAATTCCAAGAAATTTGACGTGGGCGTAACAGCATTAAGCACAGATGGACTAGAAGATCTTTTGCAGCGCATTAAATTGCTTGATGAATTGCTTGATACACTTGGCAAAGTAATCAATACTATCGCACCACCACCTAATGAATCTACGACAACGACTCTGCCATCATCAAGCACTGATCCGACTACATCATCAGGAACCACAGAATCTACATCAACACAAACCACAGAAACTACACCATAACCACCCCAGGTCAAATTTGAGCACAACAAGGAACTATCCTATCAATAATAATTTGTTATGCAATGACAAATGTAATCTGATCTACATTATATGTTTCTGTTCAATCATCAGACTAAAATCCGGTATAAACAAATGTTTTGTCGTACGTAATCAATAAAATGCGGACGAATCTGCTAATATTGGACATTTTCATCATTGTTACTCCAGTTAGTCATATATGTTCGATAGATTTAAAATGCGCAGTTGAACAAATTTCCACTATAGGTAGAATTTTTTCCATCATGAAACACCACCGTAGGGATTTTGATTCCCGCAGATGTTTCAGTACAATACAAATATATGTCATCATAGGAAGATAATGGTGAGACATACTAAGAAACGCGATTTTTAATTAGGGGAGACTCGGGTGTATTGATGTGAATAATAATCTGATGGCAAGATTTATGATGTGGGTTCTATAGTTGTTCCATTCTTTACTTATAGTATTATCAGACGTCATTGAATATTTCGTAAACGCTTCATTGTTTCGATCGACACGTATCATATATGAAGTGGTTCGAGTCATTGGAAACCGACTACAAAATAAGACACTTGTATTTGCGGTGTCTATAGAGTAATACAATTGAGAGCATATCTGAATGAATAAATCACTTTTTCACATTCCAAGGCGACTGGATTTTGCAATTAATGAAAACTATCCAAATGCGTAACAATGGACCCATATTAATTATAACCCCATTTTATATAAGTTTCCATGAGGAAATACGAGAAATGTAAGAAATTGGTACGCAACCATGAGGTACTATGACACATATTGGTATCGTCACTAATAATGCACTTAGCTAACATCATCGTGTGATGTTTCGCACTGAGAATTCGTACAGTTTATTTAAAATATATAATAGCGTTTGTGAAATTTCCAGGGCAAGTATTTCTATTTTTTTCTGATCAATTCTTGTGTAATCATAAAGGGTGTTCATATCTGGTACCGAATTAGTCAAAAGAAAAATTATCACAACTAGCGTAGTCCCTCCAGTAAGTTTTGCGCGGTTAACCTCCAGAAAATCAGCGCTCTGCAAGACAAATTAATTCATTCGGAAGTTCACACGTATCTAATGGATTTTAGAAAGCTGTCCAAACGTTTTCTAGATCTTTGTTTATCCATTATAAAAGTTTCTTTCGAAACTGTTTGTCAGTGGTTACAAATTTCACGTTTATAAGCAGGAAAAATACGACAGTCCGTACGAGAGCATGTTAATTTAGAAATATTTGAACAGGTGACTTTTTATATATTTATGTGTTAACTCTAATTTTTTTATCAATATCTATCGGTTCATTCGATCATCCGATGATCTCCCTTAATAATAACTTATAGAATTATTATCATCATTGATAACACATGAGATAATTATGCAATTCTGATGAGTGGGAATGATCACCCAATTCAATCTGAATATCATCTATTGTCATTGTCATTCTCTGGTAGAGCCAAACGGATAATCGAATTTTAATGATGAAGATAAGAAATTGGTCGTCAACCAATATAAACGCCTCGTTGATTCTTTCCCCCCACAGTCTTGTTGCTTCACTTCTGAAGACCACTTCAATTGTAACCAATTTCGATAGTATTTTCAACTCGGATTGTGCAGCCTAATGATGATTTTCTTCTACATCTGCTTGATCATTGTAAGTAGGAAAAAAATATTTTTCTCGTCTATTCCATTGATGTTATTATTCCAAATTTATGTTTGAAGACTGCTCTCTTGGAAATAGTAAGTTGTCAGGTAGGTTACTCTCTTATTCCAACCAGGGATACTTCTATTTCACAAACGTTCGACCGCGATGTTAGTGAAGCACTTCAAAACTCAGCCAAAAGCAATAATGGATTTCATTACGGATCATTTCGAGCAGGCGATGACGAAAAACCCCAGCTTCTATTTCAGCAGCTAAATAAATGGATGGAAAGTTTTCGTCCGAATAACTTTGATATGAAAAGTATTCCGGTATCGGACAAGACAATGGCTGCCAGATCTACCCTCGAACATGTGAATGGATTAAAAAAGGTGAGACACTCTCGCAATTGCTGTCCTCTGCTATTTCGGGAGATCATTTTGCTTCCTATGATCTCAAAGTTGAATGATAATTACAATACCGCTTATTTTTCTAAAATCATATGTATCGTATAATCAAACCATCGCGAAGCAACTCACGCGAAATGCGATAATTTTTCCAACAAACTCCTGGAATTTTCTTCAATATGATTCATTGTGTTTTATTATTAGGTATCATCAGTCCATCAGTCTTCCGAGATTCCACTGCATACCAGCGACTACATCCTCCAGTGATACCTAAATCAAAAAGTCAACGAACAAACCCAGTCACACACCAGCCATTTGGTGCACAATCACAGTAATTTACCCTGGGTTGGATCAATACATAAATACATACCAGCCGTATATGAAGCGAAGTGAAGATATCTATTGGAAGAATACATGATATACATCCTACGTTCGACGTATTGAGATGTTAAGTCTCAACCGAAAATTTATAATATCCCAATAATTATTATATAAAGATCTGAGGAAATATCAGGAAAGTAATGTTCATCATAATCATTGAGAAAATACACATTGAAGAATATGAACGTTATTAATTTTGATAAAAATAAATTAATCAATCCTGAAAAGTTTGTTGATTTTTACTGTACCGTTGTAATTAAAATCAGGAGAATGAAGTCGAAGAAATACTAGACGTAAATAAAAGTAGACTTAAAATCGAAATGGAGATCTACAAATGTTTACAATTATTATATGAACCCACAAAGTTCAATGACTTCACTGGTTGTATATCGAATTATACGATTAAATTTTCCACTTTGATTATATAGTATTTGTCGATAAGAGATATAAAATTACGATAAAATGAAAAAAAATTCGGTGATAGTAATTCTGTGGTATATGCTCGCAGTCATTTATGGGAAAATTCTGACTGTTAAAACGACTCACAGGGGAATCATCAACCATCCTGATCGCATGCAGCCTTACGATACAATATTCACGTGGATTCAGAATATCTTTTAATACCCCTGAACTATAAAATGACACCGTCATTTTTCGAAGGCGAGCCCGATTATCTGTTCATTACTTCTCATTGCCATTATGAGAGAATGCAAAAAATACGAAAGTTCCGTCCGCATAGTGTGAATGTTTTGAATTTATTTCGCAAATTACATCGACATTATTTTAAATTTCTTACATCGAAAATGAGAGAAAAATGTGAATAATCACCATTCCTTTCGCAACCGAACACTCGCTGGATTTGTTGATAATAAACAATATCATTTCTATTTTTGACGCCCTGTTCGGTGATAACAATGTACCCATAATAGATGATTATGTCCGCTGAAACTTAATGTGATTCGAACAATTTTGTAATGAAAAAGAATAACTAATTGGAATTTAATGGTTCGGATAAAAACTTTATCGACAAGCAGTATAAAAAGAACAAATGTCTTCTGTTAACAGCAGTAGAACTTTTTTGTTTGTCAAGACATTTAAACCATATTTAATTCGGAAAGGATTTGCTTCATTCATTGGGCCACTTAACAATGAATGTTTTTAACGTTTGCCTGATTGTTGTGAGTGAACGGAAAATCTTTCGATCAATTATTGCGATTTTCATCTGCCGACCTCAATTTGTTTATGTAGACTATTCTTGCGGGTGCGGTTGATAGTCAAGGAGGATATTTTCTCATCCCGCTTAACTATCCTATGATAACAGACTCATTCGCAGGAACTGGCAGTGAAGCATTCAAGAATTCTGAAAGGAGGAAGATGCAACCCATGAAAACTGCTGAAATGATGGATAGTGACAGATTACTGTCATTCATTCGATCGAAGCTTGCCAGTATGACCAAGAGGAATCATCAAAATATTTATAGAACAAAAAACGTTCTGACATCCGACAATCAACTTTCCGAGAGGTCAATCATTGAGCAAACAAACAGATCGAAAAAGGTGAAAAACTTTACTGGATTTGAGATTTCTTGAATTCATTAGACGGTTTCTCGTGAGCATATGGAAGACCACTCATTCGTTGAATTTTCTGTCCATTTCATTCAATTCTTAACTGATAGATCTGATTCTGCTCAATTCGTGATAATTTTATTTCAATACTATGAGAAATCTTATTTTTAAAGAACATTCCAACACGCCCAGTAATGAAATTGAATTTGATCTTTTTAGAAAACACCGTTATATCATTACCATCAATTGGTTCCAACCGCACATCGACGACAAGTTCGTCAGGTAGTTCCAGTTACTCCTGAATCAGAGACTGACCACGTAAACTCGATCACATATCAGACTCCAAATTATCAAATACGTTCATTTGAGCGCCCTGACTTGGACCGGGTGACATATCGACCAATGTTTCAAGCAGTCGCAGTTACACCTGCGTGAAATCTTTTCATATGTACTCTGATTTGACGCCAATATTTCTCTACTACAACTTCTTTATATATTCCCAATTTAATTCGATCGCTGGCTAATCTTCAAATCTTTGGAGTGAAATAAGAATATCAGATTATCGTATTAATAAATATATAAAAGCGTCCGCATTTGCGTCTTATTACGCCATATTTCAAATTTGACAAAAAAAAAATTTTTGTTTCATCTTTCGAGAATGGAGAACTACGTATGGCAAGATGAAATATTTCCCTTGAACATGTACGGTAAAATGTAGTGCATATACTTTGTGAATCGATCACGCACTGTATACGATTCGTAATGAGTTTAATGAATAATTATTAACTCATCAATGTCACATTGTGAATTTTGAGTTATAGAAGCCTTTTATGAATATAACGAATGGCTTTCTTCGTGAACATGTCATAAGTACGTCATAAAAGAATAGTGATTGAAGTCGAAAGTTCCTAGATTATTAGTTTTTTTTCAAAACTTTTCTTTGAAATAGATTTAGTTGTTTAGGGTATCGTTCTAGAAACCAGTATTTCTCCACAATTATTTATCGCCTGAACGCAGCCCGCTATTTTTCCGCAATAATGTTTCTCAGTTTCGGCACTATACCATTAAAATAAAAACTCGCACAAAACTATCAAAGTCATTGGATGTGTTTAACCCATTTCTGATCAAACAGAATAACTTATTTAATTCGAATCGTTCAGATAAGAAATTGTGAGGCGCGCAATATAAATACAGGTAGCTTCTGCCATTCGCAGTCAGGTTCCATCAGTCGAGGAGACCACTTCAAGAACAATATTTGCGATCGATAGTATCTACAACTCCAATTGCACGGTTCAACAATGAATATTTTGCTCATCTGCTTGGCCATGGTAAGTGAACAGAGAATTTTCTCCAAAATTTAAAATTCTATAACATTTTATCATAAGTTTATCTGTGAAGATTGCTTTTGTGGGGTCGGTTACCAGTCAAGGAAAATATTCATTGTTGCCGCAAATGCAGCCTGTGATCCGGCCCGAATTTGCGGACGATGTCAGTAGAGCACTTCACAAGGCAGTAATAGTTATGGCGGATTCCTCCAAGATTAATTCTCCTAATGAAATCGAAAGTATTGAAGCGTCTAACGGGAAGAATAGAGTAAAAAAGGTGAATGACAGTCAAAATCTATAACAGTTTGATCACGTGAAACAATACACAAACTTATCGATCTCTAACGATTATATAATTTCTTCAAGATAAATTCGTTGCTCATTCATATGATCTATCTTGTTTTACCACCAGACTATATCGACCCGGCTTAATCGAATGACTCCTGTTGGCGATATACGACCAGTCCGTCAAGTATGATCGGTTATTCCTGTATCAGAAGATCGTCAACCAAGCTCGGCCACACGTTATTCGTTGTCAGATTAAGTATCCATTAGCCCATTCAATTATACTTGGAACGAGTCCAATGCAGCAAACAGTCCTAGCCCTAACGGGGTGACAGAAATTCCAATGTATTCCTGATTCGTGACTATGTTCTCTCAGAATGTCTACTCTGGTCATCATCAATCTCATTCACTCATCGATTGCTTTTGGAGGGCTGCTACTAATATAATATGTCATTCATTAACTTGATAAACATTTTGACAAAATATGTTTGTTCAGAATTCAATAAAACGAGACAGAAGTTCATTATTGAAATTATTCCCAATTGTTAATCATCCCAATATTCCCATCTTTATAAACCGATCTAGTCGAATATTGACAAGGACAATTTCCAAAAGACGGCCATTTCCACCTGCATTTATCGTAAAGGTCGACTCAACTTCAGCCAGGGGCATTTAAAGTTCTAATAAATTAGTATCTATGTGCATGAATTTAATTGGAAACATAGTTTTGAATGATATGTTACAGCCAAGGAATAACTGAGAAATACCTAATCACACAATTATAAAGATTAGATTATCATATATATGATCAAAGATTATCAAATATGCGAACGGCTTTTTCGAACAGTTGGATAAATGAATGAGTAATTTGAATTAATGGATTTTTTTAAATTCAGACGCTTGTCGTCGAATAATTACAATAACTGTTACAGACGGGACCGTCTACAATCATTGTACAAAGGAAGCAACAACTTAATATCGATATGAATAAAAGATCACTTGTGCTGATAACTGTGGAGCCAATCTGAACAAATTCGAACATGACTTCTGATAAAACTATTGCCCCAATAGATATATATAATAATAATAATAACGATGATCATGATAGTGATAGGTATTTGTAATGTAAAAAGTGTTTTTATTTAGTGATGATAGAAGATTCGAGTATTGATGATTAGTATTGACTTATTGTGATTAATATTAAGAATATAAACCGTAAATAGCAGTGATAAATGCAAATATCTTGCTGGAATAAATTATTATTGTTCTTTATTCGATTGAAAAGAAAGATGAGAACCCTGGATTCGTGTATACTCAGGTTGAATTGAATTCTTTTTTCAAGAATTATGAATTGTACGAAAAATTTGAGTAATTCTTCTTTTTGAATCTAGAGAGATATGGAGACCTCAAATTTGGAATTAATTGCCATTGATTCCGTGAATATGAATGCTTATATGTACTATACTTTATTCATCCGAGCGTGGCATCGGGAATCATTTGAAAGATAAAAAATATCACCTTTGTTCCTGCAGCCAGTTTGGTCGTCACTGGTAAGCCCATAAAGCATGAATTCCTCTTATCTAACAGGTCGATATAATCATTTTGTTATGAAATAATCGTTTTTTTGATGACAGACACTTCAGAATCTTAATATGAATGTGTCAATGTCAAGGACGAATATTTTTTGAAACTCAAATGAACTCAGAATAAATATAGAAATTTTGCATCCTCATATTTCATCCATTGATACGTTCTTGACTATGAATGAATTTCATCATTTTGAGTAAAATTAATTCCAATTTTTTCTGCCTCTTCCAAACTATTGTCCAAATTTATAGATCTTACAAGTAGGTATTAATTTCATAAACCACATTATATTGGTGCAAAATTCAGAAGATACCCACTTCATTCATGATATTACTCCATTCCCGTAGTTTGATGGATGCGATAAGTGGGAAAAACAATACGCTAAAACTTTTTTACACAATTCGCTTCCTGCCTCAACCTCTCCACATTTCCCGTCCTTCACATTATATGAGAATGATGTAGAAGCATAAGAATTTAGAATATGTTTACCTAAATTATTAGAGAGGTCATATAAATAGCTATACTTTACTTGGGACCTTTCTCACGTCCGAAAAAATATGGCTTGTTTTTTTTCCTCGTTATTTCCATAATGAATTTCATTATTGCGTCGCAATGGTCATTGAATTCTGCGTATATATTGGTGTTCCGGCATCAATAATCAAATACAATGACAAATAATGGTAGTGGTGGAAAAGTATATATGCTCATCTATTATACACATCCATATAATGTATGGATGTTTGAAACGTTGAAAAGTGACGAATCATCTTGATGACCTCGCAGTCACGTCTGAAACATTCGAGACATAGGAGCACGCAGTACTGTTCTTCTAATAATTATTATGGCACAAGTTTATATTATTTCATTTTATTTAATAACCTTCGTGGTCATCCAAGTTGTGTCACAAACGGTTTGGGTTGATATCGATACTGGTAAAGTTCTTGGTGTAACGCAAGGACAAGGGTCACAGCAACAACAACAACGTCCCCAACAGCGCTATCCTCAGGGTAACAATGGATATCACCATAGACGACACCATTGGCAACAACCAAATGCTGGCAACCCTTCGCCAGTCATTCGCCAATCCATAAATCCCAACATCAATGATATTGATGCCGAATGGGTTTGCAGAAATTCGAAAACTGGAGACACGGTAAATTAAGAACAATCAAAAGAATAACTGCCTATGTAATCCTTTAGGGTATATATTGTTTTTTCTGAGACTAACAGTTTGTAATCTCTTAATTCCTGCCCGACACATTGAAACTTCTATTCTGGATATGCTGCTATTGTAAATTCAATCCTAGATAGACTTATGAAGATACGAGAACATAAAGATAACTCTTTGTACTCATCTGCATTTGAAAGTGTTTGGTAGAACAGAGTAAAATTGTTGCAATTTTCTGTTTCTTGTTTTCAGATGATTATTGCTAGTGAAATAAATAGTAGATTACCGGAGCAAACCGAGCAGCAACCAACTAATCCATACAGCCCAAATGTGAATAATCCATGGTTGGGTACGAACTTTCAACAGCCACAGCAAAATAATCCGGATGGAACATTACTCGAAGAGAATAATCAAGAAAATCCGCTATATAATGACGAAAATCGTCGGAATAGTTATCCAGCACCACTACCAACAGAGGCCCCTATAATTTTGACAACAAAACCATCCCCAAAAAAGCCTTTTCCCACTCTTGAAAATATCGATTGGACAAAATATGTGGAAGCAACAACAAAAAGAACAAGTGCACCGAGTTTAAATAGTGCCATCGATGGTGAAGGCATTCTTACAGCACGCGTCGGAAATCGAGATACGTAACAGTTCCAAAGTATTATAAATTTACGTGTTATCTTACTTTTTATTGACTATTGTATGCTTCACCCGTTCTCTGAATAATGGCCGAAGCTTCAGTACTAGCAAATTTATATCAACCGTATAGAGTGATTTTGATCCATACTATATAGAAAATAAAGTATGAAAACAATTTTTTTGTAAATTATATCTCGCAATGTAAGGGATGAACGGAGATGTGTATTGGAAAGAATCATAGAAAGTATGGATCTATTCACTGTGTAGTTGGTGAATGGTGCTTTTTTGCGTTGGACTTCAAGCAATTTTAAGGTTTTTTTTTCGTCCGTATCGCAAAGCGATTTATTCTTATACATCGAAACTCATGATGATTTCAAATCATAAATTCAGCAACACTACAATATAATGAGAAAATGCATCTTATTTCAAACACTTTACAAAAAATATTCACTTCATATTATTAATTCTAAATATTTGTTCATTTTCCTTTGAAATATCTATAAAAACTATATTCAGGTACCTGCACTCGTCCATTCAAAACAACATTCAACGATGGATACGAGTGACGATCATGAGACTAAAGTATGCGCACCCGCGCATAAAAAACCGTTATCATCTCCTTCATGTTGTTTGTTCCTCACTTCGAACGATTAAAGCGCACATGTAAACTACAGACTATTATTAAATAGAAATAAACAAACGGAGCGACTACAGTAATGTACGATAACTAATACAAAGAAAAAAGATAAAAATCTTTAAGAGCGACAAAGAAGAGCATATGAGGAAGCATTGACAATTTTTGTCTCACGCATATTTTGTTCGTTCAAATCCAATTCCAAGTGGTCAACTCTTGGCATGTTATTCACGATTTTCTTTCATGACTCGAGCGGCTAGTTGCACCTAATTGACATTGATTCAAAATAACGATGAAAAAAGGTATATGATTAAAATCGATCTGTTACGTTACATTGACCCTTCTATGTGGGTTGATCTATGAATATATTTGAACAATAGAACTCACGGCTATATCTTGAGCACCAGCAATGTGAGTGTGTGGCCCATTCGTTGGTGGTGGCAATTCTGGCTTCAATCCATCTGTGTTGATTACCAGTGTGGGATCCTGACGTAAAAGTTCGCTGCGTGCTACCTCAGCAACTTTTCTCACAGCCTCCGCATTCAAGCGTTGATTGTCTGTCCAAAGTGGGCACCTAGTGATAAGAATAAACGACAACAGTGTGGTCAATTATCTACGTTGGAAATATTTGATTGTAAATGAACAGGAGATAGTTCTTACTTGGTTTTATCATCTGATCCTTGACCAGCAAAATGAGAGTAATCTTTGACGGGTTTGTCACAGAGATAACACATTTTAGCCCCGCATGGGCATGTAATTTTATTGCATCCTTCCTCTTTGAAAAATGAACGTTTGCATTTGTAACATGTACGTGCTAATGCCTGAGTCATTTTTTCCTCAATATATCTTCGTGCTTTATCAGTTTTGTCAACTTCATGGCACCGTAAAGGCACATGATTAGGCTCTTTGCATTTGATACACGATTCCTTCATGCATTCGGGATTGAGACATTTGAAAACCTTATCGCCTTCTGCTGGAATTGATGCAAAGTGGCAAAATGGACAGGAAACCAGGCCCTCTAGACCTGCGGCCATCACTTCTGCTGCTTGACGTTTCTTCAATAATATACTAAATTTGGTAGGCGATAAAATGGTTTGTAATGTTGATAGACTGAATTCACTTCCACACGCAAGAAAACACGCTACGTGTGCTTCACCATCACCCAATTTCGAATCAGTTCCGGCAATAATACATGAGTTACAAAAGATGTGACCATTTTGGCATCTTGAAATCTTCGATGGCATGCATTCATCATCATAACAACACTGACATACCAATAATTTTCCTTGACTTTTCAATTTCTTGAATTCTAAAAGTTCATCCGATTGAATCTGATCAATATATTTTCTAATTGCATCTTGATGTCGTATAAATGCCATTTCTTGCAGTATTGGTATGTCTGAAGTTGGTATTTCACGCGAACCGCGGCGTGTTTTCATTTCTCCATTACATGATTTTAAATGTTTCGTTGCCAAACTCATATTGTAATAGCAATCAGCGTATGCATTACTGATTGTCTGGACACGTATACGATTGTGTATCGCCTTCAAGAATTCTAGACAAACTATATTAAAGCGGCATTCACGCTTTGGATCCTCAAAATAACGGAATGGATTGGGAAAAATTTTCACAAAATCAGCAATAATGAAATTCGTTGTATATCGTTCTTGTTCTTGCGTTATTTTCAATTTTGCTGAATATTGTTCACGTGTTGGATAATTAGGGTTTTTCAGTTGTCGATCAACAAATCCTTTAACAGCATTTTCATCTTTGAATGCAATTGCAACTTCATGTAAATAGTGTGGATCGGCATCCGGAAATATTCCGGCGAGGTATTCACATGTTTCCTCGATGTTTGGCACATCATTTTTAGCACCCGTATGAATTGCACCAATAACATTCATCATTTGATTAACGCTATTATCGTATTCCCATAATGGTTCTTCAGTTAATATTCTATCTACGATATTAGACACCTGTATATCATGTTCTAATCCTGCTGTCCAATTGGATGGACAAAATTTCCTAATATATTCCCGTTTCAAATTTGGAAACATGGCACGAAGCTTATTATATATTTCGACACAAAAAGTTTGTTTATCTGCTTCACGATTAGATGGCCCAGGTATCGCGGGATCACGGTGCTCTATCAACGGCTGTGGCCGATGAGATGGCAAGCCATACGCTGTCCTGAGTTCTTGGTATGACGTACTTTGTGGAATCTTCATTGGATACAATTGTTGTGATGCAGAAGAATTCACTGTTGGTGTTGTTTTCATTCCTTTCATGTCACCCCTCTGTTTTCGTATTTGTTCCTTGTAATGTGCGCCGGGTACTTCGAATTCTCTCACTTGATTATCTGCTTTAAATTTATTCGGCGATTGATATTTTTGATTACAACTCATCGCTTTGATTTTGTTATATCGAGCTGTTTGTTCCATCACTGTATTTACACTAGGTACAAAACATTTCCGTGCCACTCTAGTTTCAAATTTTTCTTGATGATCCGAATTAATTGTTGCCTTTGAATTTTTTTTCGCTTTCACTCCTTTTAAACGTACATATTGACATTCAGTGGTCTCTGGTGATTTTGGACACGTTTTAGAGTCGAGGACTTGTGCAGCTCTATCGTTATATCTTTCACTAGTAACAGTTGCGCGCACATTTAAATGATAGTCGGGACTTACTTTATTCACTAATATTTTGCCTTTGTCACTGTGTAATCTAGGAATCGGGGGACTATCAAGATATAATTTATTTGTGACTTTGGCTGATGATTCATTATCCGTTTGACCTTTGAGGATTTCGATAGACCCATCAACAACAATCGTAGAAGAGCGTTCATTGGACGGTTTATTATTCCGATGATCCCAGTTGATTTCAAACTTTGCTGGCTGCATTATGGATGCCTCATTATGTTTATTTTTTCCATCATAATGAACTTCAGTTACATATACTTTTCTACGGTCTGAGTCAGGATCTGGTAGTTTTGCCATCGGCTTCGCATAATGTGGACCTGAGATAATTGGTATTGTGCCATTGTTCTGTTTACTGCTTGATGGTATACTCGACGCAGCATTTAGTTTCACATCAACAAATGCAATGCGTGATGTAGGCGACAGTGAATGTGTGCGTTCTGCGTTATGGCTGCAATGATTTAGTATGACTTCAGGTTGTTCAGTGGAATCAGAACTATCTCCATTGTTTGTTAAATCAACATACGCTTTACATAAGAATGATCCTGCCTGTATTGGCGATGATGCTCTGGGCGATTTTTTATCATCTGTAACCTTGTCCATTTTTAGTGAATACATGTGATTGGTATGAGGACGTTTGAATCCATTCGGTGTTACTGGTAACAGTTCAGATAGACTTATTCGCTTCCTATTTTGATCAAGTCGTGCCTTTTTTATAGCTGCAACTATTGACTCATGCGTTATATTCGAAATTTGTTTCAAGATCTCTTGTGCAATTCGATGAGTGTCTTCACCATTCGAGCTACTTTCAATTTCGTCGAAATCTCTACTACAACCCGGTTGTGGGCTCGATGGGAATTCGTTGTTCGCGACCGTTACGTGTGACTCATTATTTTCATCACCCATGTTGTTATTCGGATCATTGTTGTTTTCTTCTAATACTTCTATTGGCTCGATGTCAGTATCCGAATCCATATCGTCATCACTCTCAGCGTCGTTCTCACTAGTATTCTCATTGTTACTATCATCACTATTTGACGATCTGGATAAATCTGATGATAGCCCATATTCATTCTGACCATACAACCATTCTCCACAGTCATCATGATCTGACCCGCTATTATTACAAAAACAGCGGTCATCGCCTCCCACCGTTTGCGACTCTGATGAAGTTTCATCTTCGCTGCTGGCCATGTTTTTTTGATGCTTCCTTCGGAATCAACTTCAAACTGTTACATTTGAAGATGCACTAGACGTGTGTATTTATAATTAATGGTGCAGCAACGGTAAAACCGTACATACATTTATACACATACAAGTCACAAATGGCCTGATATTTCCTGGTGCCGGTATGTACATGCGCTGTTTACGTATCCTTTTTGATCCTCATGTGAGGGTATTCTAAGCGCAGGAGGATATACAAAATGTGCACCGTCTTGTGGCGAATAGTAAACAATTATCAATTATTTTAATTTTTTCCTGCATTCCCTGCCATCTATACCGAAATATGTATGTGCCAAGCTAAGACTTTATAAGTCCTTTCGATATTATCTCGCGATATTGTAACTGAACTGATATACATTTGCTTATCAGTGAACCGTTTTTATTGTTTTGAGGTTATGTTTGTGAGACAAAATCAAAGCGCGTGGGGTAAATAACGAGAGGCCGGTTGGTAAAATATTTGAATGTGCGCAATAATGCGAATGCGCAATAGCTCATAGTTTCGAATTATTTCGAAACAGAATTCAAATTATGGCTGTACTATTAATCACGATTACAGAAACACTACTTTTTATTTCATGAGCCGAGGAAAACTCTTCAAACCTTTCACTCGGTTGATGGAAGTTTTTGCAAAAATCACTGTTTTCTTTGTTTGGATTTCTGTGTAAAACAGGGAACACAATTATCGACAAATCGTCCACTCAATCATATGCCCACCGGTACAATCAGCTGCAAACAGCTGTTTCTTGTTGTACGTCATCAGATTCGAACGGCGTAGAGAGTGAGAGGGTCAGCACGCAGCATACAATTGTGTATGCATCATAATTCGAGTCAAAAATGCTGTTACCCGTCGTAATTACACGTAAATATTGAAGAAAGTATTTAATTATTAGTATTAATGGATCAATTGTGTTTCCGATCCGTCACATCAATTGTTCTCATTAAATGATATCGTAGAAAAATCTCAGATTGTCTATAACCTCACTTTCGCATCCCCAATATTTATATTCGTCGGATCGCACAAGAGTAAAGGCTCGAAAGTTATATAATGAAATAAAATGACAGTTTTATTGATGAAATGTTGCGCAATTCCTCGTCAGTGATCAACAAATATGTGGGAATAATTGTACTGATATATTTCAGGTAGCTTGGGGCAAGGATTGAAAGCCCTAACACGCAGTAACGAGAGTTCTCTACTCCCTGTGATAACTCAATATCGCAGTGCTTCTGCTGCACAGGGTCAGGATGCAAAATCAGATGTGGTGCCGGCGTCGCAGCAAGAAAAAAGGCCATACAGCCCATTTCAAAATACAAATAATGTGGCGGAATATGCATTAGCACGAATGGATGATCTGTTGAATTGGGGTCGTAAAGGTTCAATGTGGCCATTAACATTCGGTTTGGCATGTTGCGCTGTAGAAATGATGCATATTGCGGCACCGAGATATGATATGGATCGATTCGGTGTTGTGTTCCGTGCATCACCAAGACAGGCTGATGTCATTATCGTTGCTGGTACATTAACAAATAAAATGGCGCCAGCATTACGAAGAGTTTATGATCAAATGTTGGAACCAAAATGGGTCATTTCAATGGGAAGCTGTGCCAATGGTGGTGGATATTATCACTACAGTTATTCAGTAGTTCGCGGCTGTGATCGAGTTATACCTGTGGACATTTACGTGCCTGGTAATTTGATCTATTTGTTTGAATGACAGATGAAAGTTATGTCATATTCAATTTTCTTGCTACAGGTTGTCCCCCAACTGCAGAAGCTTTACTGTACGGAGTTCTCCAACTCCAGAAAAAGGTGAAGCGTATGCAGACGACTCAAGTATGGTACCGAAAATGAATCAGCCCGTGTTTAGCACAGATGATAGTAAGGTGTGTTTCAAAGACGCTACGATCGAGATATACTAGAGAAATATCTTTCTTACTCTCGTAGCTGCCAATTAGTCATAAATTTTCTGCAATTTGATGTGAATTAGCATTGAGAAAACTGAACGAATAATGATGACGGCGATTTTATAATTGTTTCGTCGCGGCAGAGGCATATGTACAACGGCGTAGATTATTAACTATTGTGAAGAGAATAAAATAAAAATATTGTGTTGCAACCGGTGGAGTATTCTCTGAATGATTTCATGAAGGAATCTGCGGACAATATAATGATGTATGAGCACTCAAGTAAATACTTTTTTCTTTTTTTGATTATCTTAAAAAATACATACATTTGTGATAAAACAGACTGTACAAGATTGATAAACTGAGAATCATTCATTACTCTTCCCCATGATTGATTAAATCAGACAATCGTAACACCAGCCTCATACAGAGTTGGAGAATAGTTCATTTTTGTTTTATTTTTTAATTTTTTCTCTTCGAGACTAGCACACCGTAGACTTTTCGTGAGATATAAATTAACAATGAATAACATATGAGCACAAACATGTAGATGGGATGTACGGGTGCAATGAGAAAAAATTTAATTCACATGATCACCTGAATAATCTTGGATAAAAAATGTTTCTCCTTTGCAGGATTCTGTTTATGTCCTAAATTTTTTTGTCATTTCTGTCCGAATAAATATGAATAACCCAGTGAAATCTCATTAAGAGCTAATTTGTCATTAAGTTGTATGGGGATTCTTGGTCCCAACGATCCCTTGTAACGAGATTTAACTGTAACCTGAACTCCACTGACATCGAAAATCGTATGTGTGTTTCGTTGGAAACACAATGGGTCTGTATAACAAACCTATTGCGAATTAATATTAACATTAAACCCTCCACAATCATCTATCGATAATGTTTTGTTAATTCTTTTCTTTCTTCATTGTCAATGATTCAATTATTTACAACACATTCACATCAAACATCAGCGTACTTACACTCTCTTATTAAGGCCCCACGGATGCGAAAAAACGCATCAGGCTCATTACCTCTTCTTCTACACATATATTTATATATACATATATATATATATATGTATGTGTATGTGCGTTTGTATGTATTTTACATGCCTTGATAGCTGACGTTGGTTCTTTGATAAATACCGTGTGTATTCAAACCAACGAAAATTAAGAAAAAAATGCGGTCAGAGATCGTCGCCATGCTCTGCACTCTTGAAGGAGGAGGGAGGGGGTTCATCCACATACGTACACAATTGACTATCATCAAATTTGTATCATTCGAAAGTAGCAAATCGTTTGATTTTTGTATGAATTCTCACTTGCGTGACAAGAAGCACCGGACACTATAGGTACGGATGAAATCGTTTCAAGCTGCCTTTTACATCCTCTCTAACTCTTTTGAAATGTTCTCAACGATTCTTTTAAGTAGATTTGCAATTAGTTCCCAATAAGACTAATACTCGTCATGTTACGGGATTGCTCGCGATGTTGAAGGCGGCGGTGGTGGCGGATTGTTCGACAACACAGGCATTGGCCCGTCTGTCCATTGTATCAATGCATGTTCAGGCATTTGAGTACTTTGAAAATGATCTTTCAATAATATTTGAGAGAAATTACAATGATTTAGATACGCCTCATTCTCATGGTTTGGATCGCCATTCCGGCTGTACAGATCTACAAAAGATGAAAGCCGAATAAAATAAAGTCACAATCAGACTATCTTTGCATTTCGGAATGTCGATATCTTTTCAGAGATTTTTACCTCTGAGGATTGCAGTAGCCCACAATTGTACGTGAACATCCGGTATTTTCGATGCTAGTTGATTGGCAGGTGTGACCATGTTCATTGACTCTCGTTCGTTACCAAGTGACAAAAATATATGACCTAATAAAACAAGACTGCACGATGTTAACCGATTCAAATCCTCGGAATTGGCCATTTTCAACGTTTCCCTGAGATATCGTCTGTAAATTTGTAGTTAGAGAAAGTTATTTAGTGACCCAACGTTTGATTTATTGATGTTGTAATTATACTCACTTCGCTTCATTGTATCTCGCACCAAAAAACGCTTGCAATCCTTGCACATAATAAGCCGCAGCTCTCAATGCGTGGGAATGCAACGGTGATTCAGGGTTTATCCTATTCATTAATTCACCCAAATCATCATCGCGTTTAGTTCTTAAATAAACGATTGCTAAATTCAAATTAGCAAATGTACATAGTTCTTTCTCTTGCGATGTACGTAAAGCAGCGCGAAATTGCGCTTCAGCTGCTTCCATACAATTCATCGACATTGCATAAAGACCTAATAACGTGTGTAATTGTGGACCATGTCCATGGAGGAGTCTTTTATGTTGTCTACACAATTGACACGCTTGCGCTATTTCCGCAAGTGCTACACTTTTATTGCCCATAACTAATCGACACATTACAATATGTTCTAATAACATTAATTGAAAGACTGATAGTATTGGCTTATTGTCAATTGTTTTGAGTCTTTCAATTTGAGTTAACGCTTTATCTGTATATTTTTGGGCTTTCTCCATGTAACCTGCTTGCATTGAATGCATTACTGTCACTAGATAAACTAATACATACAAATGTTCCTTTGGCATCCATATAAACATGTCACCGATATTTGTACCGGTAACTACTTCATCTGATGGCCAACTCGGTGACATTATCGTTTGTATACTTTGTTGTAATTGTTTTAGACATGGTTTAACACTTTTAACTTGGCCAACCATAAGTGAATGGCATACTTGTAATACAAGAAAATAAACTTTTAAATATTCTTTTTGATGTGGACTACCCTCCCACGTTTCAACATCACGACCAGCCATCGAAAATAAATGATGTAATTCCGCAGATTTTTTGTCAATCAACAAAAGCATACACCTACTCAACATAAACAAAATTCGTGTGTAGCTTGCTTTATTCGATTGAGCATAATCGTGGCCAAATTCCAATAATCGACTTGCTGTATCGAAATCTCTTTCCGACGCATGCATTTGCTGAAATGAATGAATTACGTGATTAACTTATTGAAAGAGACAATTCGATGAAGATCTATGAATTTAAACGAACTGGAAATTTAAACTTACTGCCAATTGAAAAATGAGCCGACAACTCCAGTATACATTGTGCTGGGATAGTTCAATTGCTTTCCGCAATATTGGTTTACCATGATTTGGTTCTTGCTCTTCATACAATTCCGCAACAATACTCGCTGCCTCAAATTTAACATCATCGAAAGTATTGATATTTTGGCTGAGACCCCACTGCAAAAATGAAACGTCAAATTTAAAAGTTCCATCGATATTTGTGTAAATAATATTACTATAAAAACCACAAAATAAAGGAAAGAGAAGCGAATATAAATACTAGAAATAGTAAAAGATATCGTTTATGTATTTGCTCAGGAATTCAGAAATGGACTCTAATAAATAAACATTATAATGAAATTTTAGAACTTTTCATCACTCACTATTCATAAGTCAAGCAACAATTGGTACACTGATGAATAGCTTGTACAGAATTCATTGTTATGATTCATATATAGGTTAAGATACGTTTCCAACATGAAAAAATAGATTGAGACAATTGATACAAATGAAAAAATATAAATGTGGATAGGACAATGAATAATAGAGGTTAAATAAACTGGATAGAATAATTATAATTAAAACTGACCGCTTGTTCCAAGTGAGAGCGCGCGAGATCTTTATTTGTCGTGTGAGTACGTAAAATATTGCCAAGTTGAAGATGTGTTCTAGCCTCAACTCGTGGTGGTGGCTTGAAGAAAAATACCGCTTGCAAGCACTGAATGCAAGCTTTAATGTTTGGAGGATGTGATGTACGAAAATTTTCAGCTAAACCCAATAATGAGAGATACCAAGCGTCCTGATGTGACGCCATTTTGACATTTCTTCGTCGTCCGCGCTTTGCTACGTGATTATATGATGAAAAACGGTGCGCAGCTTCCTGGTGATCTTTTCCACCTCACACACAATTCACGCATCCGTTTATTTTTATTGAATTATCGTTGTGTGATTATCAGTCGCAATTAACCTATACAAATAAATTAATTACATTTGTGGACACACTTTATTCACATAATTTTTCCATGGAAACCGCTCTATTGCGTAATATTTACGGAGCGCGCGCCCAGTCTTACCAATGTCTCAGCAATTTGCTAGTTCTTTTTTCTCAAACCACTAGAAATTCATTGGCAACAACTAACCTGTTCAAACCACGCGGGAAAATTTATTTGAGATGAAATTATAGTCATTCATGATAGTTTGAAGTTTGATCATTGAAAATTGTGCTAATAATTCCATTCAATCATTGGATTGTAATGATAAATTACTAGTAATATTTATCGGTATCATTTCTTCAAGTGATCAACATCAATCCACTATATTTTCGAATAATACTCGATTAATTAGATCAATGTAATGAAAGTCAGCCAATGAGTAATCTGGATTATCATTCAAATTAGTTGGCGAACCTGAACACGTACGTCTAACGCGGGAATATGCATTGATTCGAATGCATACGTATAATGTCCCCCACTTTGAAAGTTTAGCGTATTGGAAATAGTTTCAACTTAGCCGATTACTCTCTAGTTGCAATCACGAGTTGTTTGCGAGTGGCAATATATAATTTTCTGAAATGGTTTTCAATAGAAATTCAAAAGTAATTATATTTTGTTTGATATTCGTATTGAAAAAGAGGAGTTGCATTTGTACAAACATAACTGCTGAGAGCGAATCCGATAATGCACTTCAAAAATTCGTCAAATTGTTCTCAACACCGGGCGCATTTAATCGTGTTAATGAAATTTTTGGGGAGAATTTGATGAGTGAAATGTCAACATTATGTCCTGAAGGTGACGAGGGAATGAAATGTAGGAGAGCTGAAGCACGGCGATCTGTCGACTGTCCAACCGGTAAATACAATTTTGAATTGACAATTAATTTTCCATACATTCAAATGCGCACGAATAAATTGATGAAATGAATTGTGCCTGTGTGTAGTTAACTGCAACTATATAAACACAAGAATGCTAGTGCTTCCTGTAATTATTTCAGAAGCGTGACTTTCTGCGCCGCCACAATTGTTCTTCCGTCCTTGATAGTTAAAGCCACTCCCCTGATAAATCTCATTTTTGTTGACCAAATACCGATCTTCTACAATAAAGATATATCGCATAAATTTGAAAAAATTCGTACATTCGATCGGCGTTAATTCCTCATATATGTATGAAGTTACAGACACGTAGTACAGAAATTCCTTGTATTTCAACCAACGTTCTTGTATACAGTCATTCAATTGATCATTGATCCATCGATGAAACGAATATATATATATATATATATATGACAAAATATGATGGCAAGAGCTTAGACGTTGACCATTAATGAATTAATATATTTTGTTTATTGTAGGTGACTGCTACTGTAACAGTTGTGCTGTGGCTGGACCAGAATTATGGGCATCGTGCTGCCGTGAAAGCTCCAAATGTTGTTCTTATCTGGCGGCAGCTTGTCGCAATTGCGATCACCTCACATTAATTCCATTCTGCTCTGAATATTTCAGAAAATGTTTGCACATTGATATAAACAATACATCGACCACCGAGCAGACAAGGGATGCACGAAAAGGAGAGTTAATTCTCGAAAATAAGAAAAAAAAATTGTGAACTATAATTGTTATGACTTGAGAGTATTTTGGAGAGAATTTCTTGCTATCACTCTAATGTTTTTGCGTTATGCAATGGACGTTCTTTAGATTTTTCCATATAAAAAAATATTACTCTTGCACCATATTCCTGCTCAACTGGTCGAGAGAGTAGTCCCTTCTCTCTCGCCTTCTCACTTTTTTTTTGGTCCTCTCCTTTCCTTCTACCTGGAAAAATCTTTCACTTATCCGACACATATATGTGTTGAATCAATTAAATGCTATGTAACGGTAAATGAACCCTCAGATATATCTGAGTACAGTCGTTGGCGACCTTTATTACTGTGTTTTTTCGAATCTTTTTTACTTGCTTCATTCGTTTCGTGCCATTGAATTATTTATAAGTTTTAAAACTAGAGGGATTCATTATGAAAGGTGGTTTTGGGGCAAGAGGTAGATGAATTATTCTCATCGTATACATCAATCAACTCCTATATTTATATGTAATATGTGCCAAAGTGTTTGAAAATTCATTATTTAGGTCAGAGTAATTGTTTCCGCATATGCCTCATTCATTCATTCTTTTTTTTTTTTTTTTTTTTCGTTTTCGCCAAAGTTCACGTTCAGTCTCGGACATAAATAGCGGTGAGTTCTTTTCTGAAAGTCATCTACACATTGGATTCTTTAATTCGACACAATGATGAGCATAGGAGGAGAGTCTTTTAAATTTCGTTTGGTTTTCCTACAAATGACTGAAATAAAGCTTATTGTAGTTAAGTTTCCCAGTAAGAATCTTAGCACCAGAATGCAAATCACAGAGCTTGTAAAAACGACATTTGGATTTCATAAGAAGTGGTTGAATATACAAATATGTATTAACCATTGAGCGTAAAGGATCCGCAGGATTTCCTTATAATCATTCGAAGGAATGCAGGGAGAAAAATTATACCACTTGACAAGGGCAAGAGGAAGAAGAAAAAAACTTGTTTGGCTGCAGAATGATGACTGCTGCTGTTATTGTAATCATCGTGATCAGATTGATTGAGATTTCTCATTGATTCATTATTGTTTGTAATCATGATTATAATCATTATTATTTTCATTTATTATTATTATTATTATGCGACACCAGGAGTTAAAACACGAGTTCTTTTATCGGATTGGTTCATCGAAAATCATCTATGGTGATGTACAAAGAGAGTTTAGATATCATGTCTATGTTATTTCTTGTTTATTCTAATACGAAATATCGTGATTTAGCGCTAATTGGTTATCTTCTCCATTCGACGTGATGAGGACGATTCTGTTTTCTATCAACTGTCGGATCAATTGGGGAAAAAAAATCTCTCTTCCTTCTAATCTCTCTAGCATTGTTGCGGTTCTTACTTTTTTTTAATCATTCCAATTCCGAGATTGAAAGTTTTTTCATCTCTCGTGTATTTCTTAGTTTTGTTCCAATTTATGAATGTCGGAAAGAAAGGGGAAAAAAAAAGTAATATAAAAAACTAAAGATAAAGTAATAATAAAGAGAACACATTAACGTATTTCACACATACGAATTGGACAATCCATCATGGCAATTGAGAAATGTGCCAAGCACCGTTTTCGCCGTTCCAAATATCGTATTTGTTTTTTCTTCTATTTTCTCGTTAATTCGTATTCGTGTATCCACTTGATTTCCAATATATATCGAATTCGAAGAAGACACGAGATACTTATTCTTTTCCATATTGTTGAGCGCAATTAAATTTTCGGATCTTGCCACATAAACTCCTCACCATACGCGTTGGCGCACTGTTGGGTTCGAATAATAAACAGAACTTATTTACACCACTATTCGGTCGATTCGTTTTCCGGAACACTGTCACACTTCTTTATAAACATATATGTTTATATTTATATGAACATACATAAATATGGATATATGTTCGAACATATATGCATACATCATTCTTAGAGTCATCAATATATCGACATTCTACACGTTGGAACGATCAAGAAATTTTGCCTGTTTCACATTATTGTTGAAAACACTCATTGCAGCAATCAAGAGAGAACAAACAAAGGAGAGAAAGAATGTGAATAAAATTTGAAGAAATGATACATACAGAATGAAGGTAGCGCCACGGGATGAATAGAAACAATAAATCGAACCGCTGAGTAAATGAACATTATTGTGCCTAAAAAGTTCAGGTGCTGAACGCGTTTATTCACGCTTGTTAAGTTAAATATCATCGTGTGCGATTCATCGCTATATCGATTTTTGTTTGTCCCCCAGGGGACTGAGGGCTTGTCTATAGATTCACTTTTGTGATCGGACAGAGCAGATCGAATTATAATAAAGTTTTTCCCTCATTTGAGTTACCGGTATGCAAAAAAAAGAAAACAATGTCGCGATTCAAAAATTTAATCGTCACATTGGCATTAAAAAACACCCACTGGCCACTTTTTTTCGTCGCTTTCTTCCGTATATTCATCACTTACCCGTGATCAACAAACATGAGCACACACGTTATCTTCCTTTCCTTTGGCGTACGGGACTCCGTCAACTCTCTGAGCAAATTTTCACGCGGCAAAAGTCTGCGTTGATTAATATTTTTTATATGTTGGTTTGTTTTCATTAATATCTATCGGTGCGAGTTGACGATTATTTTTTTTCACTCTCACTTTCTCCCTCCCTCTGGCCCAACCACTCTCCCATTGTCCTTGATTTATATCGTTCTTATTTTTGTTTGAAATCAATTCTGCTTTCGGATTTTATGTTCACGTACATCTAACTATGCACTCGGTTACGTTTTCCAATTGTGAGGGTGCGCACGAGGTGGTGCTTGACTACCTTGTCCTTGTGACGCTTGTGATGGAATCATATCAAGCAAATATTGACGTTGAATATCAGCTGCTTGACGTTGGAGTTCAACAAGCCCTTTACCGCCACTAGCCGCTTGGGCCATTGCCAATTGATATGGATATAATATTGGATTGAATTGTGGCATCATGTGGGCAGGCAATGGTTGATGTGGTGGCAATCCAGGTACTGGATTCTTTGCCAATTCTGCAGATGAACAAAAGACTTTACGAACAAAGTTATACACCAAAATTGAAATTAGTTAATGAAGAAATATCGATAATAGTTCTCTTACCTCGTAATAATTGTTGCTGAAGTGCTGCTGCTGCCGCAGCATGGTGTGGTGAGAATTTCCCGCTTTCAGCGAGTTTAACGAGCGGATGCTCCTGGAGTTTAGGTGTCGGTGGTGTTGGTGCAGGTGGAGGCGCTTGTTGAACTGACGGCGGCGGTGCGGGGGGTGTTGCAACACGTCGCGTTGGAGTCACCGGTTTTGGAACAGGCTTTGGTGCCGGTGGGTCCGGACTTGGGCTCGCTGCTTGTGCCAATTTCTGCTCCATTTCATGTTCTTGCTGGAGAGCTTTGACGAAAGCAGTTTTCAACCTATTGAAAAGGATAATAAATTGATCATTTGTACATATTTGCTGTAATTCAACCTTTAGAAAAAGAATTTGAACAAGATTCTTCTTGTCAAAACGATGTAATCCAAATGGATATTCAAATAAATAAAACCCGCCATGAAAATTGGAACTTTTGCAGTTGATGATGATCGAACTTCATCCATTGCTAAGACAAATTGACTTCTACCTCGAATTCAATGGACATTATTAGGTAGTTTTTGAGGGATTGAACGAGATATGAAAGATAAATGATTACCGATTTGTGTGCTCTGCTTTCAAAGCTTTTTTCACATTTGTTGTAACACAATGTTCGCAAATGACTCGCGGATCACGACCCGCTGGCGGTCGTAAGAACGTTGCGTGTTGACCGCGTGGCCCCTCCTTTTTCCCATTAGTTGCAGGTTTTTCCCATTTCCAAACTGGGGTAAAATCAGTCTTGCATTGTGTGCATTCGAATGGCTCGGGTGGCGGTGGGATTGCCGGTTCTTTTGTTATAAAATCAACTACATGTTCAAGACCCACGAGATAGATGAATTCTGTATTTGACGGATTTGGCACAAAATGCATTTCTGGCGGTGGCGGTTTTGGCGGCGGAATTTGTAGCAGCGTCTTCTCCAACTGATTCCTCAGTGCAAGTTTGGCTGCCGCTTGACGCTGTGCCGGTCTCTGATTGTCCTCTCTCGGCCGTTCCTGAACATACATAAACAAAAAAAATATGGATATATGTGTGATAACGTATATAATAAAATTCGCCTTCATTTATATTGTGTGTATGTATTAAAACACATATGAACATATTGAAATTGCAATGATCATTGATTTGATTCAGGTTGAATCGTTGCACTTTCGATGTGAAATGAAAAATAGCTCATTATTTTTCTTTTAAATTAAGGAGTCATTACTTAATGTTCTGTTAAATATCGAACATGCTAGTTCTCTTTTAGCCCTAACAAATACCTGCTCAGGAATTGCAGGAGTTATTGATGTCGTGGATTTATTTTCCTGAGGTACAACGAGCTGCATATCCAATTAATAATAGAGTGAAATTCATTAATAGAGTAACGATTAGATGAAGATTGAAATTAGTTCGCGTAAATGTTAGACAATGATTATTACCTGATGTGTAGCGACGGGAGTAGGATCTTTTGTTGATCTTTCTGTTCTGTCAGCAGGCGCATGATAACTAGGTACATTTGCAGTAACACTTGGCGGTCGACTACGTGGATGAGGTGGTTGTGGTATTACCATGTTTGGTGGCATTCCTGTGCTTGATGTTGAGGTTCTCCCGGCGTTTGGCGGCAACAACATGCCTGGTGGTGGTGCGTGTAAACTGCTACTGCGACTTGGCGCTGGCTGTCCACGAAGAAGCGGTGGTGGCGCTTTAGTTGTCCTATGACTGAAGAACAAGAAATGCTCATGAAACTCTCAATGTACATAATGGATTGATCAAATGAGACAATAGAAAGGTATTTCACCTGTGTGGTGTTTGTTGAACCGTCACCGGCGGTGGTAATTTGTTGGATACTTTGGGAACTGCCGCTATATTCTCCTTCAATTGTTGCGATTGTCTCAACTTTTTTAATAAAACCAACTTCATTTCCTCCGATCTTAATTCTTCCCGCAATTTTCTTAATGTTCTTTCACGCTCAGCTAATTCATCGGATGACAACTCTTTTATTGGTAATAACGGTGGCATTTCACCTTCATCACTGTCCGACGTATTGCCATTTACATAACCATTGATTCGTGGCTCATCAGGACTTTCTGCATAACTACGTTCAGTTCGAGGTCTCAAATTTCGTCTTGGTCTTCGATCTTCACCAGTCTTCGGTGCTAAGATACCTCGTGATGAGTTTTGAATGTTCCTCTGCTCATGAACATTATTATCAATATTTATTGGTGAATAATGAACACCCAAATTCAATGGTACAGTCGAATCCACCACTGAATTTGGTGGTGCTGCTGGTGATTCCCTCCTCACACTACTGTAAATAACAACATTGAATTTATTTGTATGTATATTTATTCAGTAAGATATTTCACATATTACAGTGAATGTTATTATACATATTTTGAAATGGAAAAGTAATTATTGGAGATAAGGCAGGGAGAACCTGTCGTTTTACGTAAGTGCTTACAGTCAAACGATAAGAGTTTCTTTTTCTGAACCCAAATTTAACATGCATACATAATTATTCGAAATATAGACCCACCCACCTGACACTCAGATCCACTACAGCATCACCATCTAAGTCCATGGCTTCCATTATTTATGAATGCCAATCGATCCTGTAAAAATGAAGACAATATATTTGTTACAAAGTATTAGAGCACATAAAAAATCCAACAAAATAATAAATTCTGGGAATATACAAGTGGTTCAAAGATTCATCGGTATCATCAATGTTTGCAATGTGAAGATCGTAATAATTGGAAATCACATCCAGCAGATCAATATGTTTGTTCTTGCACGGAAAAATCTCCCTCAAATTTTTGTTCTCACCTACGATTTTCCGTGTACTTTTGCAGGTCAATTGGCAACGAGAATAACGTTCTAACCTCTTATGTATGTGACTCTTTCTCACTCTCTCTCATTCTTATCCACATACATGCACATGCACCATATAAAAAGTACACAACACATTCAGTACTTTCTTTCGCGCCACAATATATTGATATGACCATTCAATAAAATTTACAATAAGACACAATGATATATGATCGTGGGAGTACAATAACAATGTTTTTGCAATCGATTTAATGACAATTTAGATGACGACATTACCTCAAAACCGATACACTTATATACATTCATATGTGTGTATGTATATTAATATATATATGTATGTATATATATATATATATATATTTGTATGTGTGCGTTTGTGTCGACGCCACTACACCAAACGGTATCGGAGGAATTAAATTTGATGCTTCGGAAGTGGCGTCTCTGCACAATGGCAGCTAAGCGTAGAGAGCGGTACTGAAAAGCGGGAGGGGTTTTCGGGTGAGAAGCGAGGAAGAGAGTGAACAGAGCATCGTGAAACTACACACGTGAGGAGACGCAGGGGGGTGTTCTCACCACTACATATACATCTCTATATACTAATAAATACATATATATGTATATATTGATATATGTTTGAAACACGGGGGAGAAAGAAACGGAGCAAGTCGGAGTGAGACACAAACTAAAGGCTATAAAAGAGGGAAAAAAGGGAGAATGAGTGAGAGGGAAATAGTACCCATAGCTCCGAGAGTCGAAGTTGTATAGTCGAGCTGAGGAGAGGAGAAGAGAGGAGACACTGTCGCACATTAATTACTTCTCCCCTCGGCCTCTTGTCCTCAGGCTGCTCCCTACCAATTCTCTTTCTCCCGGTCCCCCCGAACCCCTTCAAACCCCCCCTGTGGTCCCGCCAACCCTCCTTGTCGTTATTCGGAATGGCCATGCGTGCAAGCGGGGGCGCGTCAGAAAGTAATACTTCGCCATCCCTAGTCGCTCTCGTTAGTAGGCTTTTCCCTTTTTACAGTTTGGTCATTTTTTTTTTTCCCGACCTGCAGAATTTTCGGTAGTCGCGCTCGGCTATGGCGACTGCGTTATCACGACCAGTAGCACCCACAATATTCAGATTTGTCGCGATATATTTTTACTTAAATTATGATTGTCTTGACACAATTTAAAGATTGATTCATTGAGAAAATCGTATCTTTGAATTAGTTTCATAATTATATATACTCTCAGACAAAATAACTTTGTAATTTGATGATGTTTTGGGCTCTCACATGCTATAAGAAATATAGCAAGGAAAAGGAAACGAATCGTAGAAGATATTTGAGACCTAATTTTTACCCGGAGAATGTACAGAATTTTGACGAAGTAAAAACCACGATTCGACACATTATCATTACGTATAGAATGTCATTTAGCATTTTCATACGTGTTCCACTCTTGTTCTGGTGAACTCCGAGGTAGGAAATCTTCATTCTGTTGTACTGTTTTTTGTTTTTGTCAGTGACCTGCCGTACCGGCATCGGGAAGCGGAATTTTGCAACTACCCGATTGGAATTATAACTCGAAAGAAGATTAATGACATCGCTGAATGATCATGCGGAATTCGGTTAATATGTCAAAATTATGTGTGCATAAATTCTATAAATATTGACTTAGCTTCATTTTTTTCTGAGATTGTTTTCAAATTTTGTGACAATATTTTGTAGAAATGGCAATACGTAGCTTTTAATTTTCCATTTTTTTGAATTTATGAATATCCGATGATTTTGTCGTACTAACAACAACTAAAAACTTTTGGACTGTGTTTATCACAGTATTTGGGTTGACCTATGTTTAATATCAATCAGTGACTAATTATGAAATCATGTAAGGCTATCAAATTGACTCGATAGAACGTGTTAGAATTTTTTTTTGATTCTGGAAATCATCAAGTCATCATGAAAAATATGTGAGGTTGATTTGGGTGTTAATTATTGACTATTGCAAAAGGAATTCGTTAAATTTCTACCCGAAGTCAATTCCATTTTCGTCCTCTCTCATTTCCCCTATTTCGGAGTTCGTCGAATTTTTTTTCTTTTTTCGTCACGGAATTTCCGGGCATCTCGAGGGTTTATCCCTGGTCGTGTTTTCGCCACTACCATTGAAAATCTGTAGATGTATTTCGATATATGCAATGGCCACATACGTGTTATGTGTGTACATATACAGATGTATACGTATATATACATTGGGAAATCGATTTTTCAGTGGTCGACCTCGGCGACTCCAACCCGGGACACACGAATTAGATATACGTAGAAATAACGGAGAGGTTGGGGATGAGAATGAGGAGGGAGAAGCAACAATGGGGAGGAAAAAGAGTTGTGAGATATATAGATTTTTTATTGGCGACAGGTTTGAACATAAAGTTTGGGATTGATGAGAATATAGTAATAGTTGTAATAAGAGTAAGAGTAGAAGTAGTAGTAGTAGTAGTTCATGTTTGCAATGTCGATTTCTAGTAATTACTATCTCTCTACGTCTCGTGTTGGGCCGACAACCGAGCGCGACCTCACTTACTTCTCTCCTTATCCCATTCGGCTTTGTATGTATATCGCCATCTCACTTTCTCGTTACATACGTGGCTCTTCCACGTTTATAGTTATGCTATTTGAATAAATCGAATCAATTTTTTCGAATGTCGCATATTATCACACGTGCGGCATGAGTATTTACAATTTTGATTTGTATGAGTATCCAAATAGTATGCATATACAATTATCGATTTTCCAACAGATATCGGTTTTATCATTGAAAAATTCATTCTCTAAACTTCGTTTCGATTGACACGTGATAACCTATACCTAATAACATTTCTGGAAGAATGCCAAGGTCATATTTCGATCCCGAGAATTACAACCTTTTTATTTTTTGTCTCGGTTGTCCTTTAAGGAAACTACTGTTCTTGTATTGACGTGTACCAATGTGTTATATATGAATCGATGTATTGAGAGATGGTATTATAACTGTGTACATACCTGAAATTTTTCTTAAAGTGGATTTGGTGCAAAAAAAAATGAACACCGACCAATTGAATGTTGAATGGGATTTGCCGGTAATTTCTCTGGTTATAATGGAACTCTGGATGTTACTCTCTCATCTGGAGACGCCACGAATAAATATCGAGTGCACATTTGACGATTCCACATCTGTATGTATATATACAATATATATATACATAGATACATGCATGTATATATATATATCTATATATCAAGTAATCATATAGATTGTTATTATTATTAATATCTTCTTCTTCAATTTTCTTTCGTCGTAATTTTCACTTATCTATTTTTCGTCGATAATAGTAACGTTGTGAAACAATACCAACAATGATAATCACAGAACATTATTTGCATATAACAGACGCATATATGAGTTTGGACACAGTTCACTCTTCAAACCCACACGACAAATATGAGATTCGAACGTTTTCCATTCTCATTTGTTATTTTTTCGACATTTTCGGTGATTTTCAATTAGTCGATGATCCAGACGCCCACGACTCCAACTTTTGGCTTTTTTTGTCTGCCTATGACAATAGTCATTCGCGTGGCGTTTTCTATGGATTTAAAATGCAAGCCGTTTAGTGTTAACACTCAATTGACGATGTAAAAGCTGTATACGAAAGAAGATGGTTCTCACGACTTTTTCACGATTGAATAAGCGAGGAGGAAGGGGCAAAAAAATACGCGCCACCTTCGCGCAAAAATCAACGAGTAATTCAATATGGCGGGCGAACCGCAACACACTCAACAACAGAATACACACACGAGCGCACCTCTGTCTCTTTTTCAATTAGCACGTTGATATTTCACTGTCACGCTGTATTTTCTTTTTCGGTTTCATTGACTCATTGGATTTTGAATTGAGTCAACCAACCCGGAAAGAATTCATTAGTTTTGTTTGTAAAGTGTAATGTTTCGTGTGCTAAGCCGGTAGTGAAAATGACATTACTTCTTGTTACCCTTTCGGGTGATACACGCGCGTGTTTCGACCCGCAAAACCACGCAAAACGACCACGACAGACCCTCCCACCGACATGCAATTTCTAACCAACGAAATCAAACGGAAGTTGAACGGAAGATGTGTAAGAGGAGGCTTTGAGAGGTCGCTCGTGTGCAACTGATAACCGCCCACCAGTGGTAGAATTTGATAGTTTCGTTTCACCATCTCTATCTACGATATGGCTGTTGATAAATTATCGACTGATATTTTTCGAACATGAGCGGGATTTTGAAATATCAATTTCCTTTTGCTGCATTCCGGATCATGATTCCTTTACTTTGTACGGCATGGATATTCGAATGATCATGATGAGGATTCCAATCGTTCATTTTTGTAATACATTAATGTGTCGAGTCATTCCCGTTGATTAATTAATTACCAATTGTGTATTTGTTTATTGTTGGAATTTAATGAGAAAACGATGAAATTTCTTGAACACTTGGAAGTTTTTTTTTTATGCCATGTGGACATTGTCGGTATGATATCGACAGGAATAGTGGAGGGGAAATAGGATGAATATGAAAATTTCTTGTCAATATGACTTTGCCACACTGGAGTTTTTTTTTTATTTTGTATAATACATATCTTTAAAGTGATTGAATACATATTAGAATAAAATGGACAACAAATTTGTATTTGGAATTTTTGTAAGATGAATGACTTATTAACTCGTTACAAGGAGTAAACGTACTTTGATTTTTTTCAATGTTACAATATTCGTATTTTAATCAGGGATAAAGTATAATATGTTTCCATTTTTTGGAGCGATTTTCACAGTTACGTTCGCGAATGGTTCACAACAATAAACAAACGCAACAGTCATTGGTTCCTTAATATTCCCTCATTTTTATTATTTCTATGCAGACACATACGTTGATTGTTTTTCAAAAGAATTGGATCCTACAATTTGACCTATTAACACTATCAGAAGATTTGTTCGGGCATTCCTTTTTTATTTTCCATACCGAATTACAAGTTCAGCATCGGAATCTTCGGACATTAAGCACAACTATTCGAATGGATGATAAAATCGCACTGGAGACATGATCGAGGAGATGCTCATGCTTAAACTCATTCACAGATTCATCATTCATCTCGTTGCGGCGTCACCGAAACTAGCAATGAGTAGTTCCTTGATCATGTATCAATTAGCACATATTGTATCATCATAATACGATAAACAGCGTTGAATATATTCTAATTCTATTTTTATTTTTCTCTTGTAGACTCGAAGTAGTTACATGACTCGATTTCCATAGTCCAGTTCGTGGGATACAATACTTGTGCGCGTCATTGAAAGCACACCGCGGTCCGCCTGCAGATCGTAATATTTTCTATTATCTAATCTTTTTGCTAATAGCTACCCTCCCACCCTGTATTAAACCTACCCGCCCCGTATTAAACACTCTGATGATAATAATCGCCTCGAATATGAAACGATCGAGACATAAATAGAAAAATGAACAAAAATTAACGAGGAACATGTTTTTCTTTATTTTCATGCAACGACGCTGCACTTCTAATAACTGAATATTATGTACATGTGGAGATATTGTTTGTAGACAATAAGATAATAAAAATGTAGATATTATATGCGACAAACAATAGAAGATTTATGTGATATAATCAATACGAAAAAGAAAGGAGGAAAAGACAGCGTCATGATTCAGTAAATGAATTGCTAATAGCGATCATTTTTTTTTTATACACATCCTATTCGCTCTGCTCACTGTGCAACTGTACTGAATTCGTTGACCATAATACAACTTGAATGGCTACAACAAAATGAATCCATGAAACACAACCGTAGAGGTGCGGAAGCGACAAAAACTTTTTTCGTTCTAGTTTGTCTTCAAGGAAGAAACGATGGCTTTGGTGAGCGTGGATGTGAAGTAAATTATCAATTTCAATAATGTGCGTACATATTTATATACCATGAGAAATTTTTTTAGAAATGGAAATGATATCGCCTTACACAAAACTTGGTTGTTTGAATTATTCTCCGATCCCTCTCACCCATTGAAGTGATCCATTCTTTTTCTTGCAAAAGGAATGCTCTAACTTGTTATATTGCGGATAAAAACGTGATAGATACTAGTTTTGTTTTTGTTTTCTTGTTAGAGATTTAAGAGTTCACAATCAGCAAATCGAAGCAGGGATATATGCATGTGAACATATATTTCATTCTTTTTGCTTTTCTAATTATTCCACTCTTTCGTTTTCTCGCTTATATTATTTCTCATCAATGTATATTAATTTCGCACGTTCACGTAGTATTTAGAAATGTTTAATACTGTTGGTGGTAGTTGGAGTACTTAATTTTGATATTGTGAATCTCCGATGAGACGAACGCGAGAATAAACACGTATGTGTAAATGCAAATGTTATCCGCCCGTAATGGAATGAATTTTTCAATTCTTCATTATATATTTATTCAAATAAGAACCATGGTCGCTAAGAATGATGAAGTAGCTCGCGGATTGGAATGACAGTCTTGCATATTGATTGGTAAACATTTGCACATAGCACATTACAGATTCTCCAGTTCTATTTTTTTTCAAATTTCTGTATGTATCGTTACGAATTCCATTTGCGAATGAAGCGATAAAAGCACTTATTTTAATTGTGAGTGAAGCAGATCGCTAGACTTTCAACCCTCGAATGAGACAGCCACGCATAGTCCATTCTTTTAATGGCATATCAGAATTACATTGACAGCGGCGAACTTGTCATTACATAAGAATTTCGTCTTTCTGATTCACTTCCTTGAAGATAGATAACGATTTCCAACGCCATAAAAAAGTCCGCAGATCTATATCATCTAGGCAGCTCATTCAGGGGTTGGACATGAATCTTAAACTACAATTTTAGTATTTCGTTCATTTTGTTTGCATCGAAATTGTGTTGGCTGAACATATATGAATGAATATTTTTTTCTTCTAGCGATCTCTAGCACATCGACGCGATTGAAATGACATTATGCTCAGATCCGAACAGCCTTATCTCGATTTGTCTCTCTATTTCATTCTCTTGAACTCTCCTGTTTTCACCATCTCTCTCCTCTGTTCGCCCATCTTCTTCACCCGTGTATCGCTCTAAGATTTTTCTAATATTTTTATCACAGATGTTTTATTTCCTCGCCCTCTACCGACTCTTTCAGCTCACTCGATAATAATGCACAAAGTGCTTGTTATAAGTAATATGTTTTTCTTTTAATTGTTAACTCTCTTTGCTACACTTTTTCTAGTCACTTCTCATGTTCTTTCTTATTCAATGCAATAGTCGTATTCCCAATGCGTGTTATTAGTTAATATACGCCGACATTGTTAATCATCACAGATATTATCAATCGAGACTTATGTATTCTCAATCATTTCATTTGCCTTCTTTTTCTGCATACTTGGTTTGATATAAATTAATCGCGCAATCCACAGCCGCATGCTCTTGTAACTAAGGCCTGCCTTAGTAAAAAAATATACAGTTGCATCTTAAAAAATAGATCTTAACACTTTTCTTGTTTTTTATCATCACTAAACATCACTCGCTGTCATTTGATATTTATACATTGTATTTTGATTTCTGGCGGATCGATCTTATGGTTATAAACAATCGGATTCATTTGTTTGGTTCAAGTTTCGCTGTTATTATAAGAGTGTGCATTCATCCATCTAGTTTTGTGTACGTGTGCATGTGGGTAGATGTGTGTGGGTCTGTGTATGTCTATTATCATTGTATTAATCTTTTTCTCAATTTTAATTTATTCGGGCGACTCCTTATTTTGACTTCGAGTGAGCTCAGGGCGTTTTCAAATCTACACTATTCCATGCGTGTCGTCTCCCAGACGGACACATATTCGTGATTGTTCATCATCAGCAGACTTAGGAGAAAAGGAATTATAGAATATTCTCCAATTAACTCAAACCAAGTAGGGAGTTCTGGATTTCTTTCCGCCAGATGTTTCACACGAATATGTATCCTGATGCGCATTACCGATTCAGCTTTAGATTGCGTAATCGCTTTTGGCAAGCTCAGTCTTATAAATGGTTTTTTTTTCGTTATTCACTTTTTTCGAATGTTTGTTCTTATCTTCGCGATAATTGTTTGTGCCCCTTGGTTTCTTCGTAATTATTTTTTCTTCTAACACATTTCGCGTTATGACGATACTGAACGGCTAATGCGTGCACTTTTCTCCTACATAGCTTTGTACAAGAGGTGTCATTATTAACCTCAGGGAGACGATAAACGCAGTATCACTTTTTTTTTTGTTTGTATGTGTTTTTTATAATTATTTTTAATTTTTGTTTCTCAACTATCAACGCATGGATATCAATGACATCATCACTCCTGCATTATTTGCCATGAAATATTCGTCCGTCTTAATTTGCGCAATATCTTTTTCGTATTTTTTTTCTGTCCACTTCCTTCATTATATTGTTGTACGATTCAATTGGGCCGATATTCAATATAAACTAATGAAGATTTTATCTCGAAAGATGTGAACGAAGGAAAAAAAAACAAGACAAATCATCACTTAACTCGGAAGATTTTTGTTTTCTTTTCTTTTTTTTTGTCACACAGCTGTCGTACTCCTGTCTCGGTGGCTTGTTAGCTTTTCGTTTATTATTATTTGGATAAATTTATCTACAGTCATCCAATTATCGGGCGTGGATATTTGTTTTCACACTCATAGTGAATTCGGTCGCCGGCGCATGAACGCAATCGACTCAGGTACATGATAAGGCCCGTAGTCTTTTGTTGTTTCTCCAATTACTCGACAGTTCATTTTTTTTCACGATTATAATTTCTCTACACGTTTTTGTTTAATCTTCACGTGACTACACACAATTTTTCTAAATATTTCGTCTCCGTTTTTATTTGCTTTTTCATTCATTTTTGGCATTCTTTACGACAAGCACACATACACGATTTTCTTCTTCTATTTATTCAATTTTTTATTGTAATGGAAATACGCACCGTGGAACATAAGAAAAAAGCGATATTATAGCATCACGTATAAAAAGGCAACGAATAATCAACACATTTGAAAGAAAGATGTACGTTGGATATAAAAAATAGTAATAACTGTTGATAATGATTCAATCACGCACAAGTTTACGAAAAGAATGTACAAGTGCTTTCTATACACGAGATGTTTTTTTATTCCAAATCAACTTATTCCTGAATGCACTGTCCCTTTTTTGTTGTTATCTCGTCTTTCTTTTCTATTCAGTAATAACAAGAGAACTTGATTATCCGCATTTATTTCTCTCAATTCTCATCTATTGCCTCATATTATAGAAACTAAATCGTATTAATTTTCTGAACCGCTCTATTACCATCATCCATATTAATATTGAAATTGATATTATTCCCATTATTCATATATGTATGCGAGTGTGTTGAAATATAATGTTTACTTGCATACGACTAGTACTCTTATTCGCCTATTTGAAAAATAGATGTATACACAAAATGGCTATGTATCTTTTTTTTTTTCAATTATCTTTTTCGAGTTCATTTCTCGTTACGCCATTCGAAAATATTGTGTTTTTATCAGGCGAAGAGTAATGATTTTCCTTGATGTATGAATAGAAACTCTCCAACTCAAGTATGTGAAAGAGAGCATAACACGCCATATAGTAGGACGTCTTCTTTTTTTTTCTTTTTTTTTGAAAGAGAAGATGTTTGGCCGCCGATTGGTTGTCGTATTAAAAATAACCTCGGTTCGCCATGTTAATTCGTTTTCGCGATCTACGCGATTATATTATCATTTTCTTTCCTCACCTTCTCTTATCCAATGCGTGTGCTTTGCCTGACTTCTATTCTGTAGGCTTGTGGTATCAACTTTTTTTCTTTCTCTTATGTTTCTGGATCACGGAGACAAATAATTCATGACTTTATTTTGCTCTGCCCGCCTCCCAATAGCTCTCATTGATACCCTAATCTAAATCCCAGCATAGTTGGAAAATACATGCATAGATCTTTTTTTTTTCTATCTAAATCCCGGAATCGCGTCGTTATCATTTTTCCCTATTGGAAGATCATGATTTATTTGATTTGATTTCCCATTTTTACACTCGCCTAGTTGTTTATCCCAATTTTCTAGACTGTTTTTTTTTCTCTCCCAGTCAAATATTTATAGATATTCCGTTTACTATCAGTCGCTTTTTAATTATTAACAGTATGTACTGCATCAGACCTCACTGCGGTCATTCGTCATACGGAGATTATTTACATCCTCATCGTCACATACCTTCAAGTCGCCATCTATATCTGTAGACTGATTGTGTCAGCAGCCAGCTCATCTCCTTCTCTTCATTCTTGCAGTAAAATATTTTGTTTCTTATATCGTTGAAAACGAGGTAATGCATATGATTTGGTTCGACTGCAAAATGGCATGTTGAATGGTCCATAAATGCATACTGTATAGATTAGGTGAACGTTGTAATTCCATATCTCTTTGAGCTTTTTCTCCACGTTCTCCTCTACTTTACTTTTTTCTTCTTATGATTTTTCATCGTTCCGATAACAATCGTCATTCATGAAATGATCAGATGATGCTTGAAATGATAATTGTGTTACGACATTTAATTGTCGGTCCATCAAATTAATCCATGTCGCCGAGAACGAGTGGCATTATTACATCTCTACTATCCCCAGCGATCGCGTCTCTCAATACTGGCGGCAGCTCGCGGTCAAAAAGTGGTCTCCAATGGTCACCAAGTGTTTGATTTATTTCCTATATAAAGAGCAAAGATCAGAATTTATCGGTATTAAAGTTAATATTCGAAAGAACAGTGCGATGATCCGAAAATTGAATGAATATTGAGTCTAATGGTAAGAATGAAACATTAAATAAATGATTATATTTTTGTGATTGAAATGGAACAGTAATTCATTGTAGCGAGAATATCATCATGCACCAGACAAACCTAACGCATTCACTAGAATCCCATACCATTCTTTTCATTATCATTAAATGGAAGACATGTTCATCACACCACTTATACTAAGTGTTCAGTGAAAATAATGTTCCATCGTTATCATACAAATTCAAAAAATTTCTTGACATTCATTACATTTTCGGGTCTTTGGAGCATCAGAGTCTTTTGTAAAGTAAGGAATGATACTACAAAAAAATACTTACACGTTTGATATCTTCGAATTTGTGCGGAGTTTCATTTTCGCTGATGATGTTGCTCTCAGCAAACTCCAATCGCAGGAGGAACGCACCTCTCAGTCGTACAATAGCCAACATATTTTCTTGATAATATTTGTGCCCAATATAGACCAACTCCAACAAATAAATGCAACGCCATGCAATTAATACGAGTTCATCTGGGCTATCTGGCGCTGATTGATCATCAGTCGGTGGTAATAACTCGTTTTCATCCATAGAATCAATCCACATTAATGATCGTAATGTACGATTGTACCACGTTGACAATCGATTCAATGCTTTTACATTGACATATTCACAAAATAATGCTTTCAAATGTGTTAGAGGCATTGCCGGTTGTAATATGTCTGAGTCGAGAACTGTTACGCCAACATAGGCGTGTAATAAATTCAATCTCAATTCACAACGTTGGTTTTTGTCTGTAAAACGTTCCCATGCCATGTTTGATGTGCCAGGATGATTCCTGCTCCAATTGTGTACGTGAATAACAAGCGTTTTCATTGTTCCACTCCTCAGCGAATCCAATAATAAATCAGTTAAATAATCGTAATCTAACGTGAGAACGGTTAATCGTTCAAATTGCTGAAAGACAATACTATTTATAATTGGCAATTTGTAATTTTCTGGATCTTCCTTGACTGATGCCAATCCAACATGAGTTAAATGTTTAGCATGATTATCACCAAGATATCCGATTATTTCACCAGCATTTACAGCCAGTTCTTCAACACATCCGAGTGTTAAAGCCTCAAGTTGTTTGGATGTTTCAATTATTTTCATTATTGAATGGTATATTCGCTCTGACCACGATCCAGTATACGCATCAATATTATCATCAATAAATGATGATGATGTTGGTTCTATATATAATTTACGTAAATTACGATTTTCCCGAAATTTTCCTATCAATCGTTCCAGTTCAAGACTGTAATCTGGTGTTCGACATCTCAGTGTCACATCTTGCACACTTAATGCGAAACAATTGGCAAGATGCCTGCAAAAAACAAAAGGGACGTGGAATGCTATATTATTTTTAGTTTCCCAACTTTAAACAAACAAGAGTATAGTCGAACTCAAAATAATAAATGTACATATATGTATATTTTTTTCTGTTTACCTTGACCATTGTAAGCTATTGGCATCATAGAATACAAATTCTATTTCTTTCCAGAAGCTCGGATGGAAGAGTGCCTGTCGCCAGTTCTTGCATGCCTACAGAGTTATTTGAGTATTTATATTAAATCAACAATTATTACTACAATACTGTGACTCACGTAATTTCAAAATCAATATGTGTTTTTCATTAATATACGACAATACTGTTGACGATAATCATTGGAATGAATAATATACTCATCACAATAATATAACGTACGGTATGGTGGATTATGAAAGTTTTTGGAAAGTAACCATTACTATTATACAAAGACATATAATATATGTTATTGTTTTGCAAAAATAAACATTTGATAATTACCCCAGATGCATTTATTCTGTCTTCATGTTCGAGATATGAGAATATCTCAAGCATTATTACACTTGGTAGACTTTCCCAACACGGTCCATTATCATGTTGTGCCATTGTTGTCCGTGATTCAAATGTCAACCACACACACACACACAGGACAAAAACTCCTCTCTGTTTATAAAGTGTCGAGGTCAAGACAAATTGTTGCAGTGTAATGTTTTTAAAATACTAGATAATATTATTACAACTAAACATACAAATTCTCCTCTATATATGTCTATGTATATATATCTAATGACAAATTGAGAAAACGAATTTATTCCTTTTCTCGATTAATCTAACTATTATAATTACTATCGACATATATGTTGAACCATCTGTTATTCTTGTTTCTCGTTATTTGACCTTTTAATATTTCCACATGGTCCCCATCGATACAATTCAATCAGTTGCAATGTACAATCAGCTTACGACACACAATCAAAATTTGAGGAGAGACTTAACATAGAGTAGACTGACACAACACCAACGATCACTACGGCTGACACCAACTGACACAACGCCAATGCACAATGGTTGCGATATGAGTCGACAAAGATAGCGATAGCGAATGAAACAGCATAGCAGAATGTACAGTTGAAAAATACTTACATATATATATTTCCATTTTCTGTCTATATGTTTACATTGGATTCCCACAATGTAGAATTTTGTTTTACCAGTAAGTGGACATGTAGGGCACTTTTGTTGCATCGACGTTATAGTCATCTAATAGTAATATTCATACCATAAATAAGTTAATGCTTCAATTATTTACTTTTTGATTCAAATAATTGACCAAATTTTCTGATTAGAGCAATTGTGCATCTTGAAAGAACATTGTTGGTGATAATGATTAATTCAGTGATAAAGAAGAGTGCACATCAGGGTATGCTGGAGACGAGAGCGCCACTAGTCATACGATTCGTTTGGGATTTGAATTCGGACATGCGCAGTTCGTTTTCTTGGTTGCAAGACGCAGTTCGTGATTGGCATCGCGCGGTCCGATGGTGAATTTATTCGAGATTTATGTGGTTACTGCCGAGCATTCGGACTTTGAAGTGGTAAAAATAGTGAGGGCTGTACGATAATGAGATGTTTGATATAACGGTAGAGGTTAATTAGGTGGTGGGGCGTCCGATATTATGGCGTAAATGCGGAACATTTTCAATTCTCCGTGGTACTCATTTCGACGAATGATACTCCAAGTTTTACATGACGAAATATGGAATTTATTCAATATATAGGCATCATATAAATAATATTCAATCTTATTGAAGGTCTAAAGAGTGTTGAGCATTAATATTTCAGTAAATTGTATCGATGCTTCACTCTTATCTCGCTAAATAAAATCATGACCGAGGATACGTTACACACGTTGACGCCATGTTGGTTTGGCGCCGAATGATTCGGAAATATTTTCAAATGCGACGCCAACATGATTTCCTGTGCGCCTTTTGCGAGCTTTCATTTGAACTCTGAATGAGAATTTCTCCGTAGAATTTTGTTGGAACCCCATTAATTCTATTTGAGCCGTTGAATTCTTCAAATAGTGGAATGTTCTTTGAAATTCTGTGAAATATGCAGGTGAAAAAAAGTGGAACGAGATTGTGAATACGTAAGTGTCTGGACAAAAGGTGAAGTGCCTGCTGTATAACTGGGCAGCGTGTTGGAGATGAATACTCATCTGACTAATCGAAAGGTAAGTTTGGAGAATTTTATTCGTCTTAATATTTATGTACGTCTACATATTGGAGTCTAATTTGGACTTCATAAACATAAACGTTCTAATGGTATGATCTTCAGTTTTTAATACGAAAATGAAATGGTGTAATTGAAAATTAAAAATGATTAAATACTTCGGAATCTCTTTACACTGTACATTAATCACACTAGTATTACTCCCTGTGATTCTTTTGATAGGACTATCAAATTGCTTTCTTTTTTTCTGAAGAACTCTTCAAATTCATCTTTCCGTGTATTTTTAGTCTGGTTCGAATGGTTGCGTGCTGCATTGAGCACCATATCATCAGCACCGTTCAACGAAACTTTATAAAATTCCATAATTTGCTGCAACTATAAATATAAAATGAAAAAAATTGTTTGCATATTTTAACTATGATGATTTCGTGTGCAACAGAGGGTTTTTCCTATCCATAATACACACCTTTTCATATTGTCTGTGATTTGTGAGGCTTTGTCTCAAGATATTTAGCACAAAGTCCAGTTGCACACTGCTATAATCGGCCCTGCAAAATTATTTGAGTTATTATGTTGTTAACATAAGTATTCCATCCGAAGCAATTTGTTCCCAGTGACTTACAGAGCAGTAATTTCGTTGTAACTTTCGATAAGGAATTCAAGGACAGCGGATACTCCATTACAGCTCTTTTCATTTATCGTCATGAATACAAGTGGGAGTCGTGCAAACGTGTGATATTTGGTAATGACATTCGATAAAAATCTCTTCAAGATTTCGATATTTGAAGAACAACTTAATGCAAGTAAAATATTTTTATCTAAAGTTTCTGTATATTCATCCCACAATCGGTCCCATGTTGTTTGATCCGCATCATATGTACCAGCGCAAATAAGCCACTTCTGGTCGTCCGGTGTTAATCTGTGTGAAATGATAATTCTAGAGGTAGACATTGTGATCGATAATTACTTTAGTAATGAAATACTAAACTCACGAATTCATTGTCGAATTGTCCAACCATTTGATGAGTTTATGCGTAGCCTCAGACCTGCATGAGTGAGATCCATAAGCGCAGGCCCACTTCAAAGCATCGAGTCTCTTGAGCTTTGTCATGTAGTCAACTTGATTCAATTGCGCAGATAAACTTCCCTTCACTATGTTGTCAGATAATTCCAGAACGTAATCCTGCAGAATGTCATGTATCGCAATTAATTTGATGATTGTCATAATTGATGAAGATAAAGAATACCTTAAATTGTTTATTCAATCCAGTATCTTTCACAATATTGTACATATGTTCGATGGCCCGCCATGCTGTTGACCATGGAATAAAATCTGTTTCTATTTTGAGATATCCAATGAGAGATAAAACCATACTGTATTTAAGATAACCAACTTCTGCGAGATGCAATGCATCATCGATGAGTTGTGCACGATTGAGCGGATGAATGTTCGTGTATTTGTCAGTGTTTAAATAATTGATGATGAGTTCCCAATTTCTCGCATCATAGTTGACACGATAATATCCAAATTGTTGTTTATTGAATATAACAAATTGGTTACTTTTCAATCCATCTATTTCAATGGAATCTTTCGTAGGATCAAACCAATGGGTGACGCTGGTATCAGCGAAATTCATGTTGTCTTTGGTGACAAAGTTGATTGGAATCCAGTATGTATCATTGTTGATTGCATTCTTCTCGTTCAAAAAACGTGATTGCGTTATTGTAGCTTTTCCGATTTCATAGTTTCTTGTGATAGTGATGACAGGGTAACCAGGTACGGTCACCCAGTTTTTCAATATTTTTAATAAATTAGTATTGGTAGTGTCAAGTTTGATAAATTCTGCGAATAGATCATCGGAAGTGGCTGCTGCATATCTCCTATCGATTACAACATAACAATATAATGACGCAGGGGACAGATAGTTTTTGCGAAATCATAATTTCTTTGAAATATACTTCGCCTTGAGATAGTTTTGCAATCCTGTTCTGAATTTCGCCTCTCCAAGAACGTGGGACATCATCCGAATGATTGAACCAGCTGAAATTTGAGTCATTCATGAAAACGAACAGTTGCAATCATTTATTTGACTATACTTGCGTACATTTTTTGTATGTAATACCGTCATAAGCATTTGTGACTTGATCAGGAGTTTCACGTATTTGTTCCATTGCATGACTATTCTTTCTACTGTCAAATACAAATGCACTTGATTGAATGTTTTCCAATACATACCGATCCATCATACGCCATGATGGCTCAATCTGGGGAGATAATGCATTATTCACTGATCCAATCGAGTATTCATCATTTGAATCGATATTAAATTATTGATACCTCATTTGGGATGGCATATTGGAAGTAATTGGCAAAGCCTTCATTCAGCCATATATAGTCAAACCAATCGGCAGTGACAAGGTTGCCGAACCATTGGTGTGCTATTTCATGTGCCATTATTTTTGTGACAAATTCTTTCTGCGCGGTTGGATTCAATTTTTCATCAAAAAGCATAGCCCTGTGTCTGAAATATTTTTCACATGAGCTTACTATCTATCATATTAAAATAATTACAATCGTTCATTACGTACTGGTATTTGACGAGTCCCCAATCCTCTATCGCAGTGTATTGAAATGGAAGTGTAACTACCATGGAGTCCATTTTTTTGAATCCATGATCTCGATATGTATAATTTGTATACTCCTCTAGAGCTCTCATTATTCTCGGTCCTATTATTGATGCGTATTTTCCATGTTCAACTGAATTCTTTGGAACCCATACTCGGAATTCTTGATTATGAATGTCAACTTGGACGAAGTCGCAAATTGCGAATGTTACCAAATAAACAGATATTTTGGGACTTTTGGCGAAGTGTGTAATGATCCAATTAGAATTTCTGGGACTGGTTTCCTCTTCTGTTACATGCATATTCGAAAGTGTAGTGTAGTTTTTATTGTGTTCTATCGAGATCTTGAAGTTTGCTTTCAGTGCTGGTTCATCCCAGCACGGAAATACCTGCCGTGCTCCCATAGGATGGAATGTATTCGACGCCATCCACCTGAAGATAAATAATTTAAAGAATTTAATGGATGACGATCCTGTAGATTGTAGAATTTGGTATGTGAGTGTCTTGTCAAGTTTACTTTCGTTCTCCAGTACGAGTCTTGTATGAAGTTCTATAAAAACCTTTATAATTTTCACCATTTTTTCCGATATATTTCAATGACAACGTACAATTAGAGCCAGTTCGTAATTTTTCACTCAGAACAATTTTCAAAAAGTCAGTTGTAATATCAGTAGGTTCAACGGTCATAACTTCCAAATTATTCGCAACATCGCATTTAACGGTTACCCCCGGTTTGATTTCGAGATTCTTGGCATGGAGAGTTATTATATTTGTTGGTTTTTTAACATTTACATTAATTTCCGATTCACCGATGAATTTGAATTCCTCACCATCCAAGTCAGGGCTCAGGAAGATTTTGTAAGAAATAGGTACAATATTGTCAGGAAGACGATAATTTATTGTTGATAATTCAAAAGAAGGAGTGAGTGAAGAGAGAGGGACCGAATGCGTCAATGACAAGAGGAATGCGATTTTAAAAAATTCACCAATCACTTGCATTATTAATTTCTGGATAATGAAAACCATTTTACAATCCGTTTATATAGAATGGGCTTTTTCAAAAGGATGATTTCGACATAAGAGTTTTTCTTCGTGTATAAAATTGAACGCCGAGTGTTATATAACAAAAGTAATTTTGCCGATTGTGAATTTACACTGATTGATATTATGTGGAAGGGCTTTTACCAAAGAACTATCCGATAAATTAACGCTCAATTATACGGGTGTGTCCTGAAAGTTAGCTCCGTGTTTAAGTCGTCTTAAAAACTTGTGGAGCAATCAACTGAAGCATATAATCATCAGGATAGCTAAATGTGCCCCGTTAGATTCGATTTTTGGGGCGGGCAGTATTTTGTGGGAGGTGGAATAAATACGTCAATTCTGGCATTGAGGCATTGTCACCGTTAAATTTTACATCTGAACCTCACCCAATGGATACTGAAGATATTACATTATATGCCGAGGCCATTACCTCTGTAATTTCTTTTCATTTATAAGACGATAAGATTTGATGACACGAAAATTTTACTAATGCATATGATTATCATGATGTGCTTATTATATACTTCTTATAAATGTGCTTATGAAAACAGGTTTATAAAACTTTGATAAATATAAGATACTCAAAATAATATTTGGAGATACTTGATTGTGTTTGAATTTTTCGTTTTCGTCGGATCATTCTTCATAACAGTTTGCATTGTGAAAAATGAGTAAATATATAAGAGATGATCATTGTCCTCAACGTTCAAGTATAATTTATAAATAAAGTACGGGGATGACGTCAACTATTTAATTACACAAGTGTGGACGGCGTGTCGAATATTTGGTTCAGATATTCATTAGAAGTTATTGTTCAGTTAAAGAATACATGTGTACAATAATTCGGGGAGCCATGCGGGTATCATGTAATTTATTCTTTGAGAAAACTAATTTTGCAAGTCACAGCATGGATACATTGTATTATTCCCCGTCATATCTCATCCACACTAATTTTAGATTATACCAAAAGTATTCCCTCCAGATAAACCAATAGCTCTGAATATTTGATCTGTCAAGTCGTGATGTATCTTTTTCCATAAAAATGTTGTGACATTATTTATTGAATGATTCTACGAATCGATATACATACATGAACATATGTGAATGTTGCCATTTGAATCAAATATATAAGATATTTATTCGAGATAACGCGTTTGTGTTCAGAGTATTCTTACGCAAATTAATTTTCGTTATAGTCTGCTACAGAACGACGTGGATACGTATAGACAATAGAGTAATTACTTCCATTCACAAAAGAACAGTTCAATAAGATCGGTTCCCAACGTTAATTATTTGATAACACAGCTGCAGACAAAATTTGGAAATAAAGTATGGATAGTCTTCAGTTTTGAAAGAGGGACTGATATATTTACATTATAATATAAAAGACTGACTGAGAAAAATTGAAGTTGTTCAATGAAAGGCGGTGTTTTCTGCATTTACTGTGATCCGAATTCTCTATAATCACAGTGATGTCATTGCGAGAATGGAAAAATATGGTTAGGCGGCGGAATAGAAGTAAACATATTTTCGACTGAATCCATGTTAATATTGATATTGTTAGCATAGAATTGTATGCGTCATTATGATCACAAAATTCGTGATTCGTATGGTAATGATAAAAATAAGTGGTCTATGAATAAAGGGGAATGCGTTCAAAGAGTCAGTCACCAATAGTGTGATTTAAATAAACTTCAAGTACATTTATTTAATAGCGTTCATATTTTAAGGATTTGTTACATTATATAAACATAGACATTTTTTATTTTTCCATCATTTTATTTCATGCTGATATCTATCCTTAATTCTATGCAATATAGCTATGGGTATTCTTTCTATATGCATGCAGTAATCCATTGTTTTATTTGGTAAAACGTGCGTGGTGTTGAGTTTACACATAATTTTCGGTTTCTCCAGTTTTTCATTACTAATTTTCTTCCTGTATTTCATTCCTTTTCATAATTTATGTCTATTAATGTTCAATTTACATTCAAACTTTCGTTCATTCGAATTTGTTTTTATTACATTCGCACGAAAAATTCATCAGGCTTACTCTCTCACTTTTGTTTTCTTTCATGCTGACATAAAACTTCAAAATTCGTTAACTTTCATTTTCCATCCAAAATATTGTTTTGCAATCTGTTTATATGAGGATGAGATTGTTGAATTGCTTCTCAATTGATGAACATTTGACAATACCCAGTGGATAATTGATACTTATGAAAAAACAAAATTCTTATTGATAAAAAATATCGCATAGTGTTAGCAATTTGAATGCGAATAGATATTTATTCAATTATGTGTAGGAGTCCAAAGGAAGCACGATCCTTGATGCTGATTTTCAGCTATTCATCAGCATCAGCATTAGACGCCTATTCTCTCTTTCCCTCTTTCATCGGTTACTTGAATTATTGTCCACAAAGACGTATCGATAATTTTCATTTAACCATTGATAGAACTATCAATTTCCCTTTCGATTTTCTGATACGTGAAATTTTTCATAAGTCCGTTTCATCCAACATTGTTCATTTGTTCAATTTCGTATTGTTGGGATGACAATGAAAATCGTCGATTTTGTGATGAAGTAATATTGGTGATTTATTTTATAGTGCTCTAAAACAACTTTGAATATCACGAACTTATGTTATTACTTATACACATATATAAGTATACATATACGCTGGGTTGTAAAATGATTATAATACATCTAGAAACGCTTGGTGTAAATACAAAATATAAGATTCAAATATAATACGGACAGGGCTTTTCAGTATTTTTCGCTTTTTTAATTTCATCATCGATACGATGGAAACCACTTTGTTCTGTATTTTTTTGCATTCTAAATAACTATCAAAAGCACCAGGAATCTATAAAATTTTCTCTAAAAGTCCGGATAAGAACGATAGTGCATTTCAGAATACCAATTAGTTGAGACCATATACGAGAAAAAATTTATTGCAAATAAAAATAATACGTAATAGATAATTAATCACTGAATGTATATTATACGGTGTGTCGGCAGTATCGTGAATCATGAATAAATAAAAGCTGGATAGCGGCAGTGGATGATGGGATTACGAGTTAAGGTATAATTGGAAATAAAATTGTTAATAAATATACTATTTATATCTCCTGTTCTTCTTCATGATCATTCAATTGAAATCGGAAATCATTTTTCATGAATAAGGATCAATGAGAGTAACTCATTATTGTTTTCAATATTATTTTCTCGTTTACGTGTTCACACAAGACTATTCATCTTGTTCCCATTTAACCATATAACCCACAATGATTCTTATTTTGTTTTTTTTTTTCTTCTGCTTTGTCAAACATTCCGAATTTTGGCCTGCGATCAATATATTTCATCAATTCCAAGGCAGGAGAGAGCGAGTTCATTGATTATGAGTTTGAATTGATCATATGGAATTCTGTGTCATATTTCGCCATTGTATTTAGAATCGCATTAACATTGCTTCAAAAAGATTTGGTTTCTTCCACTCATTCATCTTTTTCGTCCTGATTTCTGATCGTCGCACATATTTTACCCCATTTGAATAATAAAAACAATGTACGCTGATCGTATACTTCCACTATAAACATCATCATTTACCATTATTTTTTTTCCCATTATAATGGTGGACATTTATTTATATTTATAGCTGGCGCCCATGATTCGTGTATTCGTGTCACGATTTAAGCACTTTTTTTTTGCATTTTCGTTAAATAAAATGGCGATTGAATCGCGTGTGCTCACGAATAATCATTGAATACTTTACTTATCGTGAAAATAATGAGAGAAACAAAAATATTAATCTTATACGAATTACCCAATATGCATAGCTTGATCAATATCAATTATGATTTCATAGCTATATATATATATATAAATTTATATATAGATATGCATGTATATACATACATATATATAATAAGGTTATTAATTCTTAATAATACATATCACACTGAGCCGGCTGTGTGTGTGTCCATCGAAATTCATTCAGCACAATTGTCACTCACTGCGCACGATGTAAAAAAAATTACAAAGATGTTATCCCAAAGCACATTGAATATGGATTGTAACTATGGGTTTGTTTGTTTGTCTGTGTACTCGTTAATGGAAATTTTTAAAAATTTGTTGTCACGTTTTTAGTAGCATTTTCGTGTGCACGTGCATTTGCGAACGAGATCCACATCCTTAGTATAGCGTCTGCCATCATTGCAAAGCAGACGAACCTAAAATGAAAGACATTTATTTCCATTATTTCCCATAAATTTGACGAAAAGTATTCTATAATATACATGATTAATTGGCAGTGATGAAAATAAATTTGAACAAAGATTGTTTCTCGATATAGAAGAATTAATTTCGCCATTTTCGTATTAGCTTACTTTACGACGTTTAGTTTTCCGTGGTAGGCAACACGAGTTGCCACAGCTGCCCCAGCATTTGGCTAACTTTACTGGTCTCCGACTGCGACAGCCATTTTCACTGTAATATTCTCGAGTGTGTTCCTTTCGACATGTTGGCGCTAGGTCAAGATGAGATCAGAAAAAGAGAATTTTATTATGTATAAGGTAACGGTTTTTGTGTGAACACATTGAGATCTACTGTCAATTGTTGGTTTGTGAATTACCTTTTTCGCAATATCGACCTTGCCAACCAGTTTGGCATCTGCAAGAGTATCCCGTACCAAATGGAGATGGAACACATTGTGAACCCTTGCGACATTCGTTACCGGAGCAGGGATCAACAATACTTGCCACTTTCACTGAGACATCTAAAATTGTAACATTATTACGAGATTATGCACAAGTGATTGTTAGTGTTCTTCACTGCGAAATGAATTTATGTTCGTATTTGGTAAACTTACCAGAATGATCGTGAACAACATGTTCATGTTGCAGTGAATCTTCAAGATCACTGCCAATATTAGCTTCGACAACTCCAACGACATCGCGATCAGCCTCATCAGCTTCTTCTTCTCCAGAAGCACACCCAGGAGTCACACGATGCATTTTTGCAGCATTACTGAAGTCCACGAGTTTACGATTGATCCACATTCCTGATATACAACCTAACATACGGAAGATACGACAATGCGTCTTTATTAGCATCAGAAAAATATTATGGTCGAATGACGTTTTAATGACGACTCGAATGATAGTTTCAATTAAATGTTTACCTTGAAAACTCGTGACATTCCTAAGGTGAAATTGTGAGAAAGCAGTGTTGGCAACGTCTTGGGTGATACCACCGACGTACATTGGTGTATTTAATTTCAGATATTCTCTTGTACCATCATTTATGATACTTCTTGCTTGACCTCTATCGACTCGGAGTGTAAAGTTTTTCTTTATTGCAATGAGCTCAGCCATATGTGGTTTTCCATCCGATACCATTTCATAACTGTACATTGTTGAGGTCGGATAATTTCCAACATCGTATGAAACACGTACACGCCCGTTGAATAATTCAACGGCTATATGTTCGCCACTTTGATCCATTCCATTGTAAAGTAAAACACCATTTTCGTGAGTGGTTGTGAATACGATGGTCACATTAGCCTCGGGCTTCGTGCGAAGCGGCTCTAGCTCGACCAGCGAGCTGTTGTCCACGAAGCTCAGGCTCGTCAGGTACTCGCATCGTTTTCCTGTTTTTCAAAACAATTTCAAATTACTTCTCCTTACATTGCACTCTCAGACATTTCTACTAAATAGGACTACCAAATTTTCCGTTAAATATTTTATTTGCATGCGTACAATCTGCAGTTAAAGAAATAATCGCTTCAAAGGCGTTTGGCGCATCTTAGTGAGATAGTTTTTACTTAAAATGAAAATCTATTTACCAGTGTAACCGGGATGGCACTGGCAGAGATAACCCGCGGCGGAATCAGAGGAAGGTTGGAAACAAGCGCCATGTTGACAATCATGATGAGCACAAGGACTGGTTTGTGGGTAAAGCATTGCTGGTGATGGCGCCGCCTCGCAGTACCGTCCTGTGTAATCCGCCGGGCATTTACATTCGTAATTGTTTATGCCATCGATGCAAGTAGCACCGTTCTGTGAAAAAATATGAAATCGTAAGGAATTGATAGTTATGTGTCAAGTAGATAGGCTTATGCAACTACAAACCTGGCACAGATGATCGATGCAATCATCCAAATTTGTGGAACAATTAAGGCCACTGAAACCGACCGGGCACTCGCAGCTGTAGTGGGTCCTGTGGTCGACACACCGGCCTCCGTTCTCACATGGATCGTGTCCTTTTGTGCAATATGGGATTTTCGCTTCGCAGTATTCTCCCATGAATCCCGGTGCGCAGTTACATCTATAGGCTTGTACGAGGTCCACGCAGGTTGAGTTATTGGTGCATTTGTTGTCTGCACAGTCGTTGACATTGCTTTCGCATCGGAGGCCTTCGTAACCGGCGGCACAGTCGCAACTAACACACAACGACTTCATGCGTCAATTGATAATAATTATGCTCGATCATAAGGATCGAGTGCGATCGATCCACCAACACAGACAACGGCAGAGATTATCAGAATTTCTCATTTCTGTTCTATTTGATTAAATGCAAACTATTATTTTTTTTTCTCTTTCATATTTTTTCGTGCAAAAATCACCCTTTTTTTGACTTTATAATTATTATAATCAATGTAATTTTGAGTAAGGAGCGTGCCATTGGTTTTCTGGTATTCTACTGAGTTGGGGAGCCGAGCTCGCGATCCAACTCGATCTACTTTGTTAAAAACTACATCTAATTTGTTTTTGAGGGGTCAGTTTTCTGAAAACGTTTGAAAGAAAAGATTCCTTGTTCTTGTTTTCAAAAGATTTCAGGTATTTCGAAATTACTTACAATTACCATTTTCATTTTCAAATTTCTGACCCATCAAAAAGTTTCGCGTCGATGTGGTAAAGTTCATATTCTATCTACCTGAATCTTCCTTCCTCCAATACTTTGCAAGTTCCGGCGTTCCTGCAAGGATTTCCATAGCACGCGTCAATTTTATGTTGACACCTGTCCCCGTGATATCCTGGCGTGCACTTGCAATTGAACTGCCTGTCCGGTAATGTTTCACATAATCCACCGTTTTGACATGGGATTGTGTAGCACACATTGCATTTGGCCATGACCTCGGCAGGTGGTTGCTTGGCTGCACGGAAGAAATGTCTACGATTAATGAGCAATTTTAGTACCGTTCTGAGGGCTCGAACCAAAAAAAATCAAACTAAATAGACGGATATTTATTTAATATCAAAACACAAAAATAGTTTGGCATTCAAAGCGTTCATAATTTATACTTCTTTTTTTTCGATCTTCAAGATTTATTCATGTACTATTTAATGTTGATTTGATACTTACTTTTACATTGGAAGGCAGTAGCAGGTGAAGTAAGCAAAAGCTTTTCTTTCATTGCTGGTGGCTCCATACATCGGGCGATTCCCGGTTCAACGTCGAGATCCTTTTTCACCCATTCAGCTAACCATCGCATGTGACAGTCACAGTAAAGCGGATTAGATCCCAGAGCGCTATAAATATAATGTTTCTCGTTTACTTTCACTTTTTTCCCTCATTTCAGTTAGGGAATGATGGCTCTTATGTATTAGTATTCACTCACAGATGAGTTATGGATTCCAAATCGTCGAATGCACCTTCGGGAATTGTTGAAATATCATTTCCATGTAGAGAACTAGAAAAAGTGTAGTGTTAGCCAAGATATACTGACAGTTTGAGAAAAAATTGGGACTTACATTATTCTCAATGATTTGAGTCCAGCTAGGGCATTTCGTTGGACACATTGAAGTTTATTGTAGCTGATGATACTGAGAGTTGAAAAAAAAGTTTTAGTAGCATCGCGGTTTTTTATGCGCAACAGAAAATGTCGACTAACGATATTCAACTTACAGATGCGATAACTTCGTCAAATTCCTGAATGTATCATTTGAGAGCATTCCGATCTGATTGTTACTCAAGTCGCTGATTTAATATAAGAAGAAAGCATAATTCGTTAAGACAATTGTAACTTAATTTTCGCGAAATTGCTCAGTATATTGTTTGTTAATATGCATCGAAATACTTACAGTCTTGTCAGCATTCTCAAGTGATTGAGTCTTTCGGGTTGGATGGTTTTTATATCGTTAACGTCAAGGTACAATTCAGTAGTTTCTGGTGGTATACCACGAGGTATTTCTGTCAGATGTGATCTGGAACAGCTAACAACTGAACCGGCACAGTGGCAACGCGGTGGACAATAATCATCACCCAAGCAACCAACGCTATCACCTTGATAGATTAAATCAAACATAAACATTCATATAGAGGTTTTCGTTCCAACAAATCTCGATTTATGTTGTTGAGTTCTTTTTTATAGCAGTTTAAGCAGTTGATTGAAATTGAAAGGTCGTTTGAATACAAATATTTCACTCTAGAGTTTCCAGAGTTCTACTTTCTATTATCCGAAATATGAATTTATACGCCTTTTGTATATTTTCATAGTGAAAGAGTATGAAGTGAAGTATATACGACTTTTTAATTTCAGTCACGCGATATTTTAACGGCTTGTGAACTTACTACTGCACTTAAATTCATGGCGAGGAATGTCTTTGACGTGGGCGTCCTTCAATCTCGGTGGATCGTGACAACGCCCAATAATACCAGTCATCTCATGTGTTCGTAACCATTCGGCAAACCATGCTAAATGGCAATTGCATGATAATGGATTGCCCTGCATGTTTCTATAAACAATCAAATATTATTAAATTCTGGGTTATGAAATTGTTAATTATGTGATGGAGCAAATAGGAAACTAGATAATATAAGCGAGATTGCATTAGTGCAGATAATTCAATCCCAAAAATTCTTACATGTTACGAATATGTGCAAGTTCTTCAAACGATCCTGGCATTACACACGTAATAGCATTAGCAGTCAAGTTCCTGTATGAGATTGGAGAGTACGGAATATAAAGTATGAAATGATGTTGATATATCTTTTTACTTTTTATTCGTATGGTGGGAACTTTCATTCCATTTTTTTGTTAGCTTTTATGGGATACTCACAGAGTTTTCAAGTTAACAAGGCCATTGAACATTTTATTGTGAACTTCACGTAGTTTATTGTCAGACAAGAGTAATTCCGTGAGTTTGTGAGCACCCTTGAATGCCGTTGCTTCAATTCGTGTAATTTTATTTCTTCTCAAATCTAGATGTTGCAATTCAGGTAGTTTTTCGAATAAATTTTCAGCTCTTATTTTTTCAATCTCATTATTTCCCAATAATCTACAAAATAAAAATTAAAGAAATAATTATGAATATGTGAAAACTTTTTCAATATTCGACAGACAGTTGTACAATTCCAAATCAAAACTGTATCATAGCAAAAAATTACGAAATGTACTAAATACTTCGAAAGGCTATATGTTTTTACAATGAAAAAATGACAACGAAAAGAGCACTTTGAGAAGTTTTGATTTGGGACTCCCCAGTCATCATGAACGTTTTGGAATTATTTTTAGTTGTTTATTTACAATGTTGACGTGTATATTGGTAATTCTTTTGGAATCGATGTCAATTTTTTGTCCGAACAGTCGACAGTTGCGCCATTGCATGTACAGGGGGATGGACATGCGCCAGGTAAAATACATTCGCCCGCTCTCTTGGTCAGCAGTTTTTCGTCACCTGCAACCAAAAGCGTTTTTACGTTTATTTCCATGGATAAATTGATGTGCCTGTTCTATACTGTTTTGCGATATTTTGTTTTTTACACTTTTTTGTCTGCTCCAATATTTGTACACTTTGGACATTTTTCTGTGAGTTTGGAATGAAAATGTCAATGATATCATTAAATGAATGAGATTAGTCACGCATTGCACAAGATCAATTTCGTATTCTGATCTTCAGAGCGCACACAGAGTTATTCATATCGATGCAAATAAAATTTTACTTTGAATGTTTTTGGCCACTGCCACTTTGTCAGTTCAATCTCGAGATTGATACACAATATTCCAAACAGACATTCTTTTTCCGACAAAATGTGACTTTTCGTCACTTGTAGGGGATGTTTCACATAAAAAAAAAATTTCTTCTTCAAGGAACACATGTGAGAACATTTTGAGATTCAATATACATTTCGATAATTTTCTGATTCAGAAAGTTCGTGTCAACATGATTCTCTGTACCCAATAAGATTCTGTAGGAAAATTTTTATTAAAATAACTGAATCGAATTTCATGCAATTATCTTGAAGAGTTTGATTATTCCACTCATTTTAATATAGCACAGAGCCACTTTCTAAGTTCAATATTGTCAGTCCAATTTTATTTTTCAATTAAAAAATGATATGTCGGTTACATGATTATGAATTTTGAAGCGTACGTACCGTGATTGAACACACAGACCACACAGCCAGCGTTTATACGAATCCGTTTTTAGTTATTAATAATAATATCTCTTTGGAAAAGAAAAAAAAATATTTGTGAAGCATTAATCTAAGCATTCACCGTGCAGGAAGATCACAAGAGTCAAAAGAAGAGATAAACAATTCAGATGAAAGAGAACGTGTTTTCTTCATCTCTCCCTCTCATACTCCGCCTCTCTATTTCAATCTATCGAATTTTTGCTCTGCCTTCGTTCTGTTCCATTTTCTTAATGTGGCGATGATGGCAATGATGATGACTATGGTGATGAGATGAAAGCGCCGATATAGGAGAGTGGATAGAGGATAGAGAGAAGGTTACCGACCTGATACCATCCTGTCGAAGTAAGAAGAAGATAACCGGAAGTCGAATCGTGCTTACCCTTACATTTGAACTTTTCGTCCCGCATCACGTCAATCTTCCGTTTAGCTGCTCTTTTCGGTGATTCGCATTTGGCACCTGATGTCTCTATTGGATTTTCATGGAGATAAAGACTCAGCCATCGCAAATTGCAATCGCATATGAATGGATTTTTAGCCAAATGTCTAAAAGTAAAAGGAGTCATTACATTCTGTTGTTTCATTTTCTTTTTCTCATCAATAGAAGAGAAACACCAATGTGATGGCACGGAGAATTCAATCGTCTATCTATGATTATTATTTCTGATACAGCTGGTAAATTCAAGTTTGAAAATGTGAACTCGATTGTGATAGAAATTGTTTCTCATAACAAATTTTATGTTAAATTCACTTTGGCGTTACTCTTCAGATGTTTGTTATAAATTTTTTTGGTTCGATACAAACAGTGTTCTTATGCTACGCAAGTTCGTGAATGTCCCATTGGCCAACGATTTGATATTGTTGTCATACAATGACAGTAATGTCAAACTTGTGAGGTCACGAAATAGATCAGTGCGAATGCAGGAAATATCATTGGCATTCAGCAAGCTGGAAAGTAAATAGATAAGTTTTAGTTATAATTATTGACATGTACATCGTCAGCAAAAATAAGACTTTAGGTTTTATTTTGTCTTCCCCATTGACATTTGCGCTAATAAATGCACATTAAGTCAATATGCACTGGGTTGTAATTCAGTTGTACAAAGAGACGGGAGGATTTATGAAACTCACAGTAATTGCAAGCTAGTTAGTCCTTGGAATACGCCAGCTGGCAACTCGGTGATTTTATTTCCGTAGAGTACTCTGCAAATCAACAAAGTAAGGGAAAAATGAAGGCAATTTTTATCACTCCTCCACCATCTTCATAAAATTAATACTCTGTAGAAAATGAAATGACAGAAAGAGAAAAAAGCTGAAGACATATACTTACAGAGACTCGAGAGACTTTAATCCATGGAATGCATCGGCTGCAACTTTTTTAATTTTATTATTGCTCAAATCAATCCTCAATAATTTCCTGTATGGAGAAAATGCTTTTGGTGGTATTTCCGTAATGCTATTTTGTTCCAATCGTCTGTGAAAGGGGAGCGAAACGAAATTATTCAGCATGAGAATATAGATAAATTGATCGAGAGGTCATTAACTTGAAAATTTTCAGTAATTAGGTTCTTTTGTCCATGAAGCTACGGATTTGTAGAAATTATACTTACAATTCAATGGTATCCTCTGGTAAATGGGTTGGTACTTTTTCCAATGAATTTTCACGGCAATTGACGATACCATTGGCACATCTGCAAGGATGTGGACATTGGGGCTCGGCTGTGCATTCGGAACCTGCACGAAGTTCCACGAGACCAGAACATTTAAATTCGTGCTCCTACAAAAATGGCAAAGATAAATTGATAATTAAATTGACATCTGGCTGTAATTTATAAGAATATCGTGTAGATTTATTTTCGTATATTGCATCTGGCAATGTATGCAATAATCTAAAGATAACCGATGCCCATAACCTTTTTTTCTCTTTATTTATTCATTAATTTTTTGTTTTTTAGAATTCCCATTTATTATTCTTTGAACGTTTGGAAAGCGTAAAGCCCACATTCGCGCAATATATTCGATGACTACAAAAATAGCGACAGTGAAAATATTCCTCCATGCGCATCTTTTATTGTTTCTTCTTCTTTTTCTTCTGTTTCCCATCTGGTTGGTTGATCTTGCTCTTTTGCTCAGCATCTCGTAGTTGGTCCCAAGCGTTGTACTTGTCCAGTGATTTACGGCCAATGGTATTTAAGGAAATTTATCCCGTGCCCACCCACGGAATCGACATTTTATGCCAACCCCAAGTATATACATACTACAAGGAGAACATGGAGGAAATAGTTGATGTCACAGGATGTGCAACTAAATGATCTCATACATACAGGGCATGTTATCACCAATTTAAAGATATATTATCGAAGCTTGATGGGAAATCATCACAGTCTTAAACATATTGCGATAGTTATTTTATCAAATAATATAGAAAGTTAAGACAGCGAACGTACTTGCAAGTCGACGAGGTTTTGTCCTTTCAAATGTGCTGGGGATGCACATTTCGTATGTTGTCCGAGACGTGGAATACTTTTTAAATGACGTGATAACCATGCCAAATGACAATCACATGCCAAATAATTATCAGCAAGTTTGAATGTACGCAAACGTGACAATCCAAAGAGCATTTCTTTACCAAGTGTTGTCAATTTATTATTATTCAAAGTTCTGCAACAATCAATGTCAATTAGACAGGAATAATTTTACGTTGCAGTAATATTGAAGATTATCTATACTCACAATATTTCCAAGTCCTTGAGTTCTCTTATGGCCCCTTCATCAATACATGTCAGGACATTATTGTCGAGCAATAAATGTTTGAGTGCCGATACTCCACGTAATGTTTTCGGTCCGACCATTGCAATTTGGTTGTGACTGAGATCTCTGTAAAATTCGAATGTAGTTACATTAATGTTCAAATTATCATCGCCAAAGTGATATTCATTTGAAGAATGATTTGCGAATTTCTCGTCCTTGTACATGCGCTGTAAATTCTAATTACAATTCATGGAGTAATGAGATTTATCCCACAAAATATTCGTCTACCTCTGAGCAATAAGAATGTAAAATAGTTGGATTCGATTCAACGCATTATTTAAGTAAAAACAATAAAAAGTAGTCTATTTAATGAGAGTTTGCTAGAGTAGGAAAATTAGCGAAAGCAAAAGTATTGTAGAGAGGTCAGGTAGAATGAATTAATGTGTCTTTCAAACCAGTCAGACTTTGGGAATACTCGTGAGTTTGGCCTACATTCTCATACATACATTATTTAACTTGATGAGAGAGTAGTCGAGCTGGTATTCACCAGTACAGGTCACCATTCACTTATTATCCACGTGGATAAGTAACAGGGTGTAGAGTGTGACTGGTGGCGGTTGAGTTTCTTTAGCTCTATTGCTCTATATTATAGAGGGTGTAGCTTAAAGCCACCGTTTTACCTTGGATATCTACTGCTTCAGCTGGCAGTAGAGATTCTCAAGTGCGGCGGAAACCACGGAAGCGAAAGACAGAATAGGAGAAATGGAGAGAAATAGAGAGAAATGCGACAGAGACTATCTGACTTTGTGCAAAAGGTTGTTACAATCCGATCACAAGGACTCACTTTTTTTTTGCTTTGCTTTTGCTAACCACTAGAAATTTTCTTTTGTATTTCTCTTCACTGCGGAAGAATCACAGAGTTCATTGTTCTTTGCAAACATCACGTGATGTTTCAGAGATTATACCGCATATACATTGAACGGAGTGAATTGTTGTGAGAAGTATAGAGGTGACTGTCAATGGAATCAATTGGTCTGACATAGTGGCTGAGGACACCTATGTACGTGCTATAGGATAGTTTGGATAGTAGTACTCCCAATGTAGGTTTACATGAATAAAATATTTTGTTTTTGTTACGTGATCATGAGTGGAATCTAAGAGCACACCATCGATTCAAATGCCATCATACTTATTCTTCTGTTTAGACGTTTTCTACACTCGAGTTTGAAAGAAATGGCCAGCAGTCGCGCCAATAAAAATATCAATGCCACAGATAGACTTCTAATGATTATATCGATGTAACCATTATACAGATTTCGTTATTCTACCGCAGTAGATAGTATGAGTAATTGGCAATTACAGTACCTGACTGGTGATTCAAACTATCCGATTAGTTTGTTGGATTGAGCTTTTACGTCATTATTCCAACATTCATAGATATTGCGGTTTGTGTGATATTGTGACTTATTAGTTGTGGATCAAAACCCTCTTGGGGAGTAATTTAGAGTTCAAAATCTTGCCTATTTGATTTGAGTCAGAATTTAGTTACAACGAAGTTTCTCTCAATTTAGTCGATAATGCTATTTACATATTTGTACTTTCTAATTAGGTATCTGTTTCAACTACAGCAATGAAGATCACCAAGAGAATTATAATTTTTTCATTTGGTATTCTCTAAATAAGTAAACATGGAAGGTAACAAAAGAGGCCTGCGTTAGCGTGCTTTGATCACGCGTCCCATGGCACAAACAATCACTAATATAACCAGACATCGGTGATGATAGGTTAGAGGCCACTTGGGGCACGGTTCACCACGTGTATATCGGACCGTTCATTTGCTTCGAAGTTGCAATCTGTAATTATGTTCGCCGGGGACCTGAAAGGCGAACGAGAAGGCATCAGGCCGTAGAGAATCGTCCGCATCACCATCTATATACTATATATGCGATGAATCTATGGATGCATTGTACTATAGATGTGTAGTGTCTATACGAGTCGTATGGGGCTGGTAAGACAAGCGCGCATGGGGGAGAGATTTTCGAGTCCCAGTTCGCACGACCCAATTCAGAAAGCAATTACGGAAATTCTCAATGTGGAGGCGCGAGAACGAACACGCTCTTTCCCTCTTTCTCTATCACTCTATCTCACTTTGATGCCACACGGGAGACAGAGTCCAGGACTAATCACAATGGGACTATTGGACATCGTCTACATATACGATTCTCGTTTTCATGCACACAGACATGAACTCTCAGTCTATCAGTATCATTCTACTCCTAATAGACCCGAATGATGCAGCTGAAACAACATTGGGATTTCCCAATGCTGGCGACTATCTCGCTTTTCCCATACTGCTATTCGGTTGCGTGAATCTAAATTGCATTGCGAGGTTTACCACCTCTGTTAAGGTTTCTATTTTCCTAGATTTGTTACTAAATGAAATTTCAATTTGTTGTAGTTGAGCATAAATTGTAGGTTTAACTCTGTCTTTTTTTATATCAAGCAACAAGAGATTAAAATGATTGTTCTGCATTTTATAAGAAAACAAATAGAATTCCAATTAACAATTCGAAATTTTCTCTTTCCACTGTATTAGCTACCCTCAATATTTATTCTAAATACCACATTTAGTGGCAAATTCAAGAGAAGGTGAGACAACTATTCAATTGAATAGAGGCAAAATGGAACTCAATTACTGAACAAATCTATATTTTTTCCTCATCCTATTTTGATGATCCATTATGCACCTGCGTGACCTTTAGCGGAATGTTGAGTGTATATTTTTGATCATATTCACATTCTATTGTATTCAACGAACAAGACGGAGGAAGAGACAGTGCAGTAATGTTTTAAACGTCAGCATTTGCTGCTGCTCTTCTTGTTCACGCTGGCTGTTGTTGTACTCGGAGCTCTGTATAGTTGTTGTCTCGACATCAACTATTCCAGAGACCTGTCTGTCTACCCACTTTGCTGGATGATGGATGGATCTCAAGCTCAGCATCTCACATTGAGCAACATAGCGCACGCCTCGAATCGAGTTGCGCCATTCATCGTCAGCGTGCGCACGAGAATTTTTTGACTGTTACGACCGACCGCGCGGCTGTGGGCTCGAGTGGCAGCTGCCGAATGGGTGGAATCCAGACACACCAGACACACGGAAACGTCATCGGTATAAAATGCAAGATGAAGATAAGCCGATGTAAGAACTATTCTGCCCTCGAATTCTTCTTCTTCTTTTTGTATTTATTCACTTTTATTTCTACTCTTCTCAATGGTCAGGAGAAAAGTCTTTGAGTGAGAGAGCATATTTCAAGTGCTATCAATCAAACCTCCAGAGGAAACCATTCTTTTCATTCAAGAATCTTTAAAGATCTGTTTGTATCGTTTTCATCAACATAAATTTTCTCATTGAACGCATGAAGGAGACAATCAATCGGTATCGATTATTCAAAAGATTACAGCGCAATCGAGTCAGTTGACTTTATACCTCTTTATATATTCTTACTTTGTAACCTAGATTCGAGAAGAAAATTTCTTGAACACAGTGACGCAAATATTTAGAGGCATTTTTACTATTTACAAATGTATTCCCCGTAGCTAGGTCTCAATTGTCGACATGAGAATGGTTTTTACGATTGTGAATTTAGCAAACTTGACACCAGTTTTGTTTATGAATGGACAACTGGATAATTGAGATAATTCATACATATTAAAATTCAAAAAACTGTCATATTCCTGCCACATTCACACTCGTCGTTTTGCATCTTATCAGACTTTTATCAGCGAAACACGACCTTACTACATTTGTTAGACCATTTTGATCGACGTATATAGCAGCATTCTGATACTTTACGTGTACTGATTGCGATGGATGTCATTTATTTACCGTAGCTCCTTTTGAAGCGACACTGTACTGGATATTTTTCATAATGATGACACAGAAGAATATTGTACGAGATTCGAAAGTTTACAGCAAGGAAACTCAAACTTTAGCAAGATTTTTTTCTATCTGACTTGACTCAACTGTAAATGCAGAATGGCGTATCAAAAGAAATTTTTGGTGATAATTACTTTGAACTCGAAAGAATTTTGGTTTTTTTCCTCATTTCTTTGGATATAAAGTGGATATAAAGGTAATGAGTTTACAGAGTGGATCTAGAGACTGGTAAAGAGAAAATAAACAGCAATGTACAAGGGAAGAGTTTCATGAATAAAGTAAATAAAGCAGTGTACAAGTAACTCACAGTCTTCGTAAGTTCATCATGTTACTGAAGAGAGTGTCTGGTAAATAGCGAATCTGATTATTATTCAGCCGTAATTTCTCCACTGCTACCAGATCCTTGAATGCACCACGCTCAATTGTGTGTATCTGATTGCTTGATAATTGTCTATAAAATATAAAACAAAGCACATATTAATATTTATTTGTAAAAAGTTGGATTCCAATAGAGGATTCCCAGGGATAATAATACCAATTGATATATATTGATTGTTTAAAGTTGATTATATGGCTGATAGGGAACAAATTAATAAAGTAGGTAGAAATACAAACTCACAATGCGAGAAGTGCGGCCATGTCCTCGAAATCAGTCTTGAAGATAACCGAGATATTATTTCCTTGCAGATCTCTGGAACAGAAAGAAATTTGATATCAACAACAATTATCAGTGAAAATATTCATTTCAATCAATGGTAAACATTTGATCACCGAGATGAAAATAAAAAAAAATATCCAGACATTTCAATTGTTGATTTAGTTATGTTTCAGTATATTGATAATCTATATCAATTTTCAATTAAGTTTGATGAACTTCCGCCATGAATGAGTGTGTGTAAGTGTGTACTTGTGACATTGAAAGTACAAAAATACCGGGGGCGTGACTTCATCACAAACAGCAAAATGAAAGTGCCAACCTTCGTGAAGAAGACAAAAAATATTATAAGATGAAAAAAAGTAATGGAGAACGGGTGAGATTGTGAAAAGGAATTTAGAAGTGGAGTAAAGGAATAAAGACAATGAAAAAAGATGAAAAGAGAGTGTACATAGAGAGAACGGGAGAACGCGCAATGACGAAGGAAGTGAGTCGATGTCAGATGCAGCCGTGGTAGTTGAGTACTAACGTCCGCTATACCTTGTTGGGAAAAAAAAAGTTATTAAGGTCTTATTAAACTGGTTCTCTCCTGTTTGTTGTTATTTTCTCTTTCATTCATATTTATTTTATACTCTTTCAAGCAAAAGAGTACAGAACATATGAAAAGACAAAGAAACTGGGACAGAAGTGAATTCCATCATGATGAAAATTGATATGAATTTTGTACAAATGTTCAAGCACTAGAAAATCTAGTGTTTATATTTGTTCATATATCTAATGATTTGATGTAGTTGACAAAAGCCTTGTTTGTTTGGAAATTAGTTTTTTTGTTAACTAGAAGTCACCAATCGAATGTCAGAGAAATTTATGCGATTCAGAAAAAGATACGAATGAGTGAACCAAAGAGGGGAGAAAATGGTTGAAACAAAATGACAACGTTCACTTGGCGCGGCACATTTTCTCGATGACGAGTACGTGACATTTGTCCGTCATCATTTTGCGCGAGTACACATGGCTCAAACGTTTCGTTATCTCCCTACCTTTATGCACTATACATATACATATACTTTGCTTGATCTTTTTCGTCATGTCTGTCGTATGCAAGACACGTTCTCTACCCTTTTACCCCATCAATGTGTTAATATGATCGCGCGCAAAGTCTTGTAGAATATATATTAAGTATCATTCAGTATGCTGATAGCAAGTAGCTATGTATATTGGATCTGATCAAAGTCAATTGAATTACGGACGTGTCATAGGGCATCTTTGTTCTCAGAAAGTTTTTTCTTGCATTATTTCACAGAAAAATAAAAGAAAGGAAAATATATAAATTGCGTAATTTAAAACACAATTGTTCAGTTGGTTCAGAATGAATGGAGTATCTTTTCCGTTGTTTCAATCATTTGCAGAGCAATGAGATGAATTTTTCATTCTATAAAATCCGAAGAATGAAACGTATATATCAATTATGATTATCGAGAATATATTGCTTGTTATCAATAGTTGTAAAATGAAAACACGAGAAATTCAAACGCGACAATATCTTTGTCTGAAGAGTTGAATCGAAATTGAATAAGGTATTGGAATTGTTCAATTCAAACTTAAAATTGTCTCGGATGAAATTCTACGATGTTCATTCAAGTAATTTCTTTGTTCTGACTGCATATAGAAAGTAGTAGTGGTGGTATCGGAGAGGATTTCCCGACTGGTGTCTAGAACGTGTCAGAGAGCTTGAAGAAATACACGTGGTTCTTGGTGTTCTTTTGCACTGAAGAAGTGAAATAAGAAGAATGAGAAGCAGCGGAAGAGTAAGAGGAAGATGAGAATTTGGAGGAGGCAGAGAAGCAGAGTGGGAGGCTCGACGGATTTGTGCTTCTAGGAACGATGTAGTTCGTGCGGCTTTTCGCGTTGGCGGCTTGCACTCTCTGCTTCTCACATTTTGCCGCATACGCTCAATTAAAATAACTCAACTCTCTCTTTCCCTCGCTTCCTTTCGCGTAACTCTACTTAACTGGCGCTTTCGTAGAAGCCAACGATGATTACTCGACTGTATCGCAGGTGCCGAAATATCGTACGATTAATTACCACTATCACCATCGCATTATTAATTATGAGATATTTTTATTGCATCTGCATTGAAAATAAAGAAAATGTGAATTATTCTATTTGTGATTTTCGCGTTTATTTTTCCACCCCAAATCATCAACTCAGTCACTGCTGCAATCATAAGATACCACTTTAATTATATTTTTTCATCCCAACGAAAGTTATTTGAATATTGTCAAATAATTGAAGATGTCATTTTCGGCTGTGGGCGTAAAGAGGAAGATGAAGGAGATCATGGTGTCGACCATTTGGTGACGAGGGTGGAAATGAATATCCGGGTGGTTTTGACGTGCAGAAAGGGAGTGACTGAGATAGAGAGTTGTCTGCAAACTTTGATTACATCTGACGACGCTGATATGTATATCATGTCTTGTATCTCAACGTTCACGCTGTGCATGGTTGAAGAGAGATAGATATCGCTACAAGTGTCAATACATTATCATTTGGTGCTTTGTCTCTTTATTTCTTCCTCTCTCTTTTACGTGCTCTCCGCATTCTCCTGTTTGCGTTCGTCTTTGATGATATATCGTATGACATAGTTGTAGATGACAGTGTCGAATCCTGTGAAATGTCAATAATCATTCCATACAATATATTCCACATGAGTTCATTGAAGTTTATTGAAGACCAAGTGTTTTGGAATATCGGTTTAACTCTTCACACACTCACAATTTTTATGAAATCTTCAACATGGAATTTGCCATCGACATTCTGTGTATCCCTAAATGACTTGCGTTCCTCTAAAATTGCATGCTTTCAATCGCTCGTAACAACAACAATTAAAACTTGTAATTATGGGGTAAAAACTGTAGCGATTGTTGTCATGGAAGCTTTGGGTATGCGTCAAATTAATATACTCAATGATTCAGACAGGTTATAAATTGAAATTGTGACCTCATTAAATGATTGACATTGGAAACTTCAAACAATTGATTTCTCAACTGAACACCAATAAAAATATGAATAAATTTCTCTTTCACATTGTCAACATAATTAATATTCCTCTATGTTTCATTTTCAGTTTATTGCTCCTACGTGAAGTCTATGAGTCACTGAAATATAATGGGGAAAGAGGAGAAAAATTAGAAAGAGAAAATTAACACGCAGAACACAGAGATGAAATATTGAAACATGAATTGTTTCCGGGAAAATATCACAAAGAGAATATAATACATTCACGCAGTGAGAAGGAATATAGAAATATGATTGAGCGGTGAGTGAATAGTCTTTTGCATTTTATATTCATTATACATATATATATATATATATATGCATACATATAAACGTTTGGTTCAACAACTGATGTGTGAGACCCATGTATGTGTATACGTGTGAGACACAAGTGTGACAGAGAAAAAAGAAGAGCCCACGTGAACTCGTGCGATAGGGTCGCATACGTGGGTAAATGTTATTATGCACACGCCATAGACGCTCTAACGGTTATGTACGCTTGTCTATATACTCCCTATGCATTTCTACGTATTTCACAGGAATATATATATATATATACATACAATGTGCTTATACAAGTGCAGCAGAAGGGAGAAGAGCGTGACACTCGAGTTTGCGTATCCACCTACGCATTTCACGAAGCCTCTAATCATATATGACTGTGTGGCAAAGTCTTGACTCTTGCATGAATGTTCTATCGTAGTTATAACGAAGCCAGTTGTCTTTCATGCTAGACAACCAAATGTATTAGTTTATGTATATGCAAAGAGATAGGAATTTATTTTATATAGTTCTTTTGCGTGTTGTAATATGTGTTGGTGAATGAGAAAAGAAACAGAAACAGAGAGAGAGAGAGAGGGAGAGAGAGAGGTGGTGAAGCAGTGGAGGGCAAAGATCTGTCGAATGCAAAGGAGCGTATCGGACATTGAGATTTATGTGCAGTTTTAATAGATTTAATGAGAAGCGAATCAGTTTTAAATAATATACGGTGACATATGCATTGATCACGAAGAAATCGGTTAGGGTTAATTCTATCTATAGGGATTACAGTCACTTTATTATTATTATTATTTTACAAATATTTATTTCAATAGTAAAATGAGAATTTTATCTTGCATCAAATTATATAAATCAATGCTATTATTTCGGTGAAATGTTATAGAGAAACAGGACTGATTGTCTGTAATATTTCAAATCGCGAGAAATGCCATTTTCGAAATTACTTGTTGAAATATTCAAGGTGAAGAACGATAAACGGAGTCGGGACTAATTGTGGAGGCATGTGTATACATTTATGTACGTATGTATAAATAGGGAAATGAATGAAGAATTAACGGAGACGTTAATTAACCAAGTTCGCGTTAACGGTAATTAGTCGGTGTGCGCTCGCGTCGAGAGAGAAGAGAAGGAGATTGTGAGAAAGTCAGGCGTCGTGTAGCACGGGGCGTCGTTTAGATTTAGACGCCTGATTTCGAAGCATGAAAGCGCGCCGGCGGGCACGCACCCTTTCAAGCCTCCTCTCCTTCTTCCCTCGACTCTGTACTCTTAACTCCTGTATTTATATTCTCCTACGCGGAGTACAATTTCTGCCTTGCCACAAACATGCTGAAACCAACTGCCTATTAGTCAGCAGTAGAAAAAGAAATAATGTCCAGACAATCAAAATCGGATAATGCAATAATATTTCATAATAAATGAAATTTTCCATCAATTTTCTGAACACTGGGAGTGATTCAATCGAGCATTTATTCAAATAAAACAATTGTTTGTTATTATATATTCGACATCATCTGCTTATAAACGATTAGTTCAAGTGCTCTGAATTGAAAATTCATTTAAATGGGATAAATTCTCTTTCCCCATTGACCTAATTTTTTCCCACGTTCCCGAGCGTTTCATTTGCATGATTGTTATTTTATTTATTCATCGAAACTGATTCGCAATGAATTTATTTTCCCATTTGTATTGCTCGATTTTTCACATCTTCTATCGAAGAATAATGAAAAGCTTTTCCTTTTTGTTCTTCTATTTTTTCTTTTTTATCTCTCTTTATAAGTTTTTTCAAAATTCTTATCACACGAATTGAGTCATCAATGAACTAATTTAATATTGCGCTGTATTTTTTATCTGATACGGTGAAAATCGAGAACGGAAGAGAAGTGTCAAGCAAGAAACGTTTATGTTGTATGTGGTGGCTATACATAAACAATAGTACGAAAGAGAGGGAAGTAGAAAGTGAGGTGAGAGGGAGAAAGGAACAATGAGGATGAAAATCTTTACAGCTGCATTTTGTGAGCACGTAAAATGCCGCGACAAGGGTGATAAAGTAGTATGACGTCATGTTGGAACTCGTTACCGAAACGGATGTACGAATGTATAGAGTATGTACATGAATGTATAAGAAACACAACGACTAAATGTTCGGCATATACACAGTCAAAAGCCATTTATCATTATATGGACTGCTGGTATATATATGTCATTGCGTGTACAGTGGAACAGGTGTTTCGAACATAATCATTAATTCTCAAGTTAATGACACCGCATTTCCCTATATATATACATATATATATATGAAGAAAATACGTATAAAGTTTTGATTCGTTATTTATTCAAATATTTTCCGAGACGTAAGATAAATATCGGCGTTAAAATCGATGACAATGATGCAATTGAGTCAATTTCGCAATACGCGATGCATCAAGGGAAATTGAAAAAAAAAATTGTATTCACTCAAATTGTGTTAAAAGAATTCGCTAAACATTATAATCAAATTGGAGGGAATAAATTTAATTGAGTCAGGTACAAGATTATATTCACTTGATGTAATTTAAAATTTGTCGCGTGCGCCGCCTTTCGTTCTCTATTCTCTTTTCCAAGCTTGGTGAAGAAGTTACCTATCATTCGCAGAAAGTAACACGAATGAGAGATAAAAATAAGAGGAGATTGCGCAAAAAAAATATAAAAAAGATAAAAATGAAAAGAAAACAATAAATGTAAGAGTGGGAGAAGTACCTGGAGAGGGGCATAATCGCTTGAGTCTTTTGAACGCTACAAGACTCGGCTGCGAAATGCACTATTTTCTTTTTTTATTTTTTTACATTTTTCTCTCTATTGCTATCTCTTATCCTCTCGCTTTGGTCTTTACTCTTTCGGTGTCGTATATAGAAACAGTCGCTTTGTGTGGTTGCACTCGTAACACCTTCCTCTCTCTCTCTCTCTTTCCTTCTCTGTCGCTTTTAGCTTTAACTCGTATCGTAAACCGCACCGGTGGTTTTTATGCCACTATTATACGAACTGCAAGTCCCGGGACTTGGATCCCAGTGGCTCTATCATTAGGAAACAAACACATTTTCTTTTGAGTTTTGTCGCAATTTCCTCTCTCAACCTGACAACAATGAACAGAAAAAAATTCTCTTTCAATTATACAATTTTCATTGAGACACGAATATATTGTATACCAAATTTTTCCTCTCTTCTCCAGGCTTTCGTATTCTCTCCTAACCCCTCATCCGTCTAATTACTTTAACTTCAAAAGAAATAAAATGAGAGTCATAACACGAACTTGTTATGAAAAGGGGTTTTCAGTATTTAGGAATTTAATTCATCACTTCAGCGCGTGCAGGTTCATACATGCCAGTGAAGTGTTTATATGTGGTAATGTTTATAACTTTTCTAGCAATGTTTATCTTTTATGCCAACAACAATGAACTTCAATGATCATAAATGAAATAAAACTCACTACAAATGTTGAGAAAGGTAAATTGCTGTGATGATAATTATGTAGGAAAGTTAATTGTGAATTGATTGACACAATTTCTATTGTTCGAGTGATGAAATAGACATATTACATAATGATAGTTTTATTTTTGTATATCGAACCTCAACACATTAAAATTTGTTGTTATATATTCGTACTGAGGAATGCATTGATGATCTGATCGCAATTCAAGTCCTATATTCATCACCACAACGCAACATAAAATCAATTTGATCAGTAAAGGCAAATAAACATCAGTCTCGACTGATTCTTTACATTTTGGGTATTTATTTTTCAAACTGTTCCTGACTGAATAAACTTTTATGATTGATTTTCAATGGTGAGCTCAATCAATAATTTTCTCGTTGCGCTATGTCATGGGAAGTCAAACAGAATTTTTCGCTCGTACGTAAATGAAATCGTAAATTGGGGGTTATTCATTTATACTGTTTTTTTTTGTTTGTCAAACGAAACAAGTTCTGAAATAACTTTTGTAATCTCAAACACATAAAGTTTTTGATCAGTTTGATTACAGCACAGGATTCGAGATAACAAAAATAATGAGAAAGCATTTAATTAACATATTACTAGTACACTTAATTGTCCTTTATTTATATAATGATCGACTCATCTCGTTGCAACGACATATTTAGTGTCGTCAGGTAAATTCGATTATGCATTCGTAAATGTCAATGTAACTCGATAATAACACGAATATAGTAGATAGTATCTCCTATCAATTTATATTAATATAAATAATAGCTGATGCGTCCATAAATTCTTCTTACTCTACCTATATTTTCTTTGCCTCGCCACCTATATATACCTACCAACCTGTATTTTTATGCGCTATCGCGATTAATCGATCTAGAGCATTAAGAAAAAAAAAAAGAAGTCAATAGAGAAAGAAAACAAAAAAATTTTCAACGCTTTTCATCGGGTTGGTCGGTAAGCTGAGTATATAGAGAAGAGGTTCGACCTCATCTAGCCATCTTACTCGCTAATGGATTCATAATCTTAATACGTTGAGGCTCGCGTGCCTGCGCTCAATTTGATATTACCAGCGACGATATTCGAGGCTCTTGCTGCGTGACGTTACCTTTTATATACTACTTCGCTTTTGGCTTTTCGAAATCTTTATTCACAGGATTAAATATAAAAGGATGAAGATGTCTTTTTATGTACTTTTCACAATACGCAGTTTCATGGTTTATTATCACCGTATAAGTGTATTATTGTGAGAATATTCAATTTGCAGTTACTGAAAATAAGGAAAATCTATAAACCCTTTTCATATTGATAAGAAAAAAGCGTGTTGATTCTTTCCGATGGTCTCTCTCATTGATCAAGAGAAATATGATGAGCATTTGGAATAAACGAAATAATATTGTGGACATCAGACATTCGAGAGGGATGAAAAAAATATATATATCGTTTTCATTAGAAATATCGAGATCCCACAACGATAAATCAGTGGAAAGCTGAGCATTAATGTCAGGAGACTGCATCATTGCAATATCTGTATAGTTACTATATATACACATTATATATATTAAGGGGACGCATATTGTGCCGTTAAAGTTTTACACCGTTATTTTACCCTTTTACTAAACTGCATCACCAACATTTCAAGCGCAAGGGTTCGTGGTTTATATGAACATCCATTCACATGTGACAGGTATATAGCTATACATATGTAAGGCTATATATGTTTATATACATGAATATATAATAACGAGAGCTACAGCCCCAGGCAAAATACGTCCGAGCCGCGGTTTGTCCGTAAAACACACGCGTGAACACAACGGGTTTGGAAATTGAAAATAGCTCAAAAGCTTCGCGCGAATGATGCATTTACTGTGATATATATATGATATAGCACAATGAAATTTTACGCCTTGTCATATACGGAAGTTAACTTGGAAATTTGATAATAGTGAAAGAGAAAGTGTAAATTAGGTTCCTCTCCCTCTATGTTGATGGCTCATGAATCAAAATATGAATTTCATATTCATTATTAAACATACTTTGTACCATTTTTATATGACAATTGAACACTCATTCTCGTTATTTATAGAACAGACGTGAATGAATATTTATCTACAGCAAATTTACGGATATTTAGATACACCACTTTAGTACTGAATATTCAACTGGTTCATAAGTAAAATATAAGTTGAAAAATGTGTTTTGTGTATGATGATTGCGCAAATTGAGATATTAATCGCAACAGGATTTTTGAGACAATGTGCAACATCATTGTGGATGTTTAAACGTTAAATTGGCATAGATATAGGTAACACATTCCGAATAACAGGAACTGACAATTGATATTTAATAGGGACATAAACACGAGTGTTTAAATATGCAGAGAACAGAATTCATTTGCACATAATTACTTTAACCAGGTACGATTTTTCATGAATCTTTTCGTCTGATTTGAATTGAATTTAATATTGTTAACTAAATGAATAATTGAACGTCAGGGACTTTAATTGAATTTTTGTGTCTTTTTCATTATATTGCATTGTCAATTTATATTAACGTACGTTGATTATGACGATAAGGACAATTTGAAACTATTTGATATTATATGAATCTATATCGCATGATGTTGGCGCACGTGCGAGATATGAAGATGTCGTTTTTTTCATTTCTGACGCGTCGTGAGTTAAAGGCGAGGGCGTTGTGCTTTAAATATAGCGGCAAAGCACATAGGCGACGTTTCCTACAGAAAGATACATGAAGTAGCTATGTAGATGAAAATAGGATATAAACACGCAGAAGAGAATGGGCAAAGTGCGAGAGGAGCAAAAAATATAAGAGAATTACGCGTTATGTCACGTTAATAACGTCCACCCTAGTCAACTCGTCTTGTCCCGCTCAGTCTTTATCTGTTTTTGTTATTTTTATTTTGTTTTTATTTTCACACACGCGAGAAAGGCGACAATGACTTTGAAGCTCTAATTAATGATTGCAACAACTCTAAGGATTCTCATTGCCTACTGTAGATTGAGAGATTGCCATTATGTCTATTCTTTATTCGATTTTTTATTTGTTTTTAACAGCCAAGAGCTACATGAGTTTGTCCACTCGCCCGCAGTAAATTAAATTCTCTACATATACATAGATGTTTCATTATTCCTTTTTTATATGTCAACTGTGCAATTAATCCTCGTGTGTGGGACGTGAACAAATTCGTCGAGGGCCATTGCAGAAATAATCATGCAAAATAGGATTGGATGATGATAGAATAGATTCTCCTTCAACAATTTGCGTATTTTCGGACGCCGCAGTATATCAACCGCTTTTAGAGCTTGATGGTGTGCGGTAGGTCATGAATACATACCAACCAAATTGTTTGCTAGAGTTTGGTGCACAAAAAAACCACCACGTCTATGGCGGTTTAAAATATAACAAAAAGGGGATTCACGATTGCATGGAATTAAATTCTATTGGTTTGAAAAATTCTATATTTTTCGTCCCAATTAAATATTGTTCTTTTATTATCGCTCTAACATGAATTGTATATCTGTATAGAGATGTGATAAAATCCGGAATATCGTGCACTATCAATATTGCATTCACCCATTTGTATCGCGTATGGATTAATCAACAATTTCATTATTGAAATTTTTGTTATAGTGCAATTGTGTGCAGATACTCAAAGACTGAGTGATAAATCTTCGCTAGTTCATATCCAATTTGGTTTATAACGTGAAAATGTAATGTGAGATTTGTACATGCAACTTGCTCAAGGCCTTGTTCTACCCAACTTTCTCCCATCTCAAATATCCACAAACATAATGCAATTGAGAGAGAATTCGCAATGAATGGAAATAAATCAGAACGAATATCAATATAAATCGTGCATCTCGCACGTTATATGAAACCGATAAATTTATTGAGTACGGAACTGTGTAAGGTAAAGATGAAATATCGAGCGTAAAATCTGCGTTAAACCACAGTCCACAAATTGGCTTGAGCTTATTGTAAAACTATGTGCATCAATTCGCCATTTCTCTGCGCGTTTAAACTTGAACAAATACAATCCGATACACATCCACTAACTTACATATATACACACATATACACTCTTGCGATCATCGAAACGTGTATTACATGGTGAGACTATGCGGTGTGCAAACGCTCATGAAAATTCCACCGTGTTGAAATATATTTACGAGGTTAACAAAATCGCTCCCAACAGTTTTGTTATATACACGTATATAAATTTTTTATTTAATACTCTATTTCTTCCCGGAAGTGTTGATAGTTTTGGCATCACTAAAAAAATCAGAAACAAAATATATACCTGGAATATATTTTACTTTAGGTGTATATATGGCTTGGGACATTGCCAGTGTCTTCTATACAGCTCGTATAGCGTCTTGTGAAGGCACAAAGTGCTGCATAAAGTGCGTTACTGCTGGCGTTGATACCTCCCATGGGTGTTGAAACTCGTCTTTTTTTTTTGTTCCTCTTCTTTCTTTGTCTTTGTTTCTCACCTTGCGCGCGCGCAATCGCCGATACTTTATTGGTTCACGCGTTGCAGATGTATATATCTTGTTACTTGAATGAAAAAGGGAAAGTGGAAATGGTAAAAGAGTTACTTTTTGCTTCTTCGAAATCAATAAGACAACGGCAGAGAATAAAAAAATATACAAAACTATCAATTTTTTTTTCTCTTTCAAGTAATTTCAATCTTGCGCATATGACGATCTTTATTCTCTTTTATTTGTTGGTTCAGGGCATGTGATCACAATTTGTTTTTGAAAAGCAAAGTTTCTTTGTGTAATTTCGGATATTTCTGTGAGATTCTGAAATACTCAAAACTGGTTGAGTTTCATGAAAATGGAATTGACAGGAAAGAAAGAAAGGATGAAACTTTTTTTTTTTTTAAGTTCATATCAATTGACTGTGGTGAATTAATAACACCACTGTTTCATATATCTCCCAAGCTGCAGACAGTAAAAATTAACGAGAACATATATTCAAAGGAAAATGCTGAAGAATATTAAATTTCGCGGCCCAGTTTAATTTTAGCTCGGAAATAATTCAATGTCTTTCACCTTCATTCAATTAATGTTAAATATATGAACTTGACGTCATTAAAAAAGAATGTATAAAATGACGATGAAAAAATTGTTCATCCTGTCACAAAGGAAAAAGAGAATATATAGTAATAGAGAGATCGGAAAATGGTGGCGAGAGAGAGAGAGGGAATCTTGTTAAAGTGAAATAAAAAAGTATAAGGAGAAAAAGAATTCTTTGGAAGATATAAGTGAGACACGAAGAAAGGAGAAATCGTTAATAAACCTTCAGTTATGCTTCCGGAGTAAGGAGCGAACTGCTCAAGCGTCTAATCTCTTTTATCCACATTCATTACTTATGCAGTGGTTCTCAGTTCGTTCCATTAATTCTCCCGGTTTTAGCAGACATGATAAAAAGGAAAGACACAATGAATCAATGATCGTGATATCTTGTACAATCGTCCAAATGAAACGCAAAGGAATTGAAGAAGGAAAATATCACTCCTGGCTATGTACAGAAACATTCAATTGAAGTACATTGATTACGAGAACGAACATCGGATAATTCGACACTACAATATTTTCATTGATAAAAAGAAGCAATTAAATGTTTTTTTCCTCTTTTCTCATTCGTTTGTGTAGAATTTTTTTCTTGTTCCATTGTGTCTGCTGGATTTTATCATCTAGTTGAATTCTCATCATTCTACATTCATTCCTTTAGCTTCGTCCAATTTAAAACAATGTATTTATCTTTGTATAACCATTTTACGTTGGAAAGAAACACAGTCTATCGATCCATGAGCACAACGAGGTTTTGAGGCTTTACAGAGGATCACGTTCCAATGTGTTTATCCTTCAGACATACTTCATATCGTTGGAGGTGGATATATTTGCGTATTCACTGCCCAGACTTTTTCGTATTCTGTTATATATATAGCACAAAGTTCATTTAGAAAGTTTTATACGGAGGAATAACTTTGAGTCGCTTCGAAGTTTGTCCGTTCTCGAAAAAATTGAAGGCAATTTTTTTCAGGTTGAAAAAGGGAAAAAAAATATATAATTGAGTGTCAGGAACGGGGTTAGTTCAAAACGAGAATAGAGAGTGGTAGCAGTAGTTGTAGTAGTAGTGGTGTAGTTAGTGAACTCTGAAGGTGAAGAAAGAAATTTTTTATTTTTTATTTTCACTTAACAAAATAGTTAGGGACAAAAATTGATCAATGAAAATATTCATATGTGCATAATTTTTTCTTGGGAATACATTCTCGATTAGAAGAGCTTTTCAACATGGACTTTTTTATGGTTCAATGATATATTCACAATTAAACCGCTTTTTGATTATTATTATTGTAAGTAAATTGTATTATACAAATGATGAAACTTGATCACAAACGTAATCCGTCAAACAGAAATGAAGTTTCAGTAGAAGGTTCTCAAATTCAAAGTCGTTCTAGATTTAAAATATATATTCAGCTTGTTCCATTAATAATATTCCGTCTCGGTTGACATACAGAATTGAAATCGACACCAGAAGAGTAACAAGAAGAACAGAACATCGCCGTACCGCATAAAACTTCACACCAAAAGATATTTCACACCGTCAATTTTTTACCAAGTAACATCATCGAAATTAATGATGCGTGTCCGTGCTGGCGAGTTATTGAACGCTATATGGTGAATGGACGTGGTTAAGGTGTCTTTATACAATACCAGTGCGGTTTTGTGAGTGGTTCACATGAAAAAACATATCAGCGACTCACTTTCTTACGTGTATACAGACGATATAACGTGTTTATATCCACGTGGCAGGTTTCAGCTTGTTTCTATATGTCTATACTACAGTGTAGTAAGGTTTTTTAAAAGGATGAGGCACGTGCATCGAATATATACACGAATATTCTCCGTTTTCCACCCGCTCGGGTGTACATGACGAGTATAACGTTTGAGAAGTTGCACCCGTCTGACAGGGCTGTCATCTACTCGGACGACTTGGGGCAAAACGCCTTGACGTATATAGTTATGTTGATATGGGTACAGAATCTTACTACTTATGGAAATATCTGACTTTAGTACCGTATTTAGATAATGGATATATATGCAACTACACTGAATATCTATTTCGACTTTTTCAATTACTTTTCGTATAATTACATTTAAATTAGAGATTAAATGGAACATGTCGACTATTGCACTTGCGTGTAAATATTGACATCAGTATGAAGGTAAATATCGACGGATACTGTATGTATAAATACGAGAGGATTCACCTTGTGTATATATGTTTTCGTTAATCCTTCCTCTCGAAACAGCTACGAGGTAAACCGCATTCGACCGCGGTCGAGCGCTAAATTTCGCATGAACGCGCCTGTACGGGCTCCTCATGTTTCTCCGTACATGTTTATATACATATACCAAATAATATACAGTCATACATACAAACAAAAGTATAGGTGTTGGAATATTTGAACGAAATGGTGAAGAGAACTTGACAGTGATGATAAAAAAAAAAGGTGATAGCACTAACGGTGTGACGACGTCGCTTGATGCTTAACGAGCCGCATTCAATTTGACTTCCGTCGACGCGTCAGGATTTAAATGCGCACTCCACTATAATATCACGTATGTATATGTATATACACTTGATGGAAAATGTGATTTATCATTTCATGTGCATCAAGATGAAAATTTTTAATATCGTACTTTCGAGATAATTATTTATTTTTTTTTTCAGTAAAACTCGTATAGAATTTATGTGTGTGTGCGTGTTGATGAGAGCAAAAATGCAGTTCATCATACCACATATTCTATGATGAATTGCGATCAAAGAAATTCAATGTGAAGTTGGAGAGAGATATATGTGAAATTATTTTTTTTTCGATTTCGAATGAAAATTAATTGAGTGTAAAGAGAATTGCAAATATCATCAAAAATTCCAATTAACATTCAAATAAAAGGATTTCATTTCATCACGATACATAATAAAATAGAAAAAAGCGTAATAAATATATTTGTATAAAAAAATTTGTGTGTTCAAAACAAAGCATTCATTCATTGAAGTTTTTTTTTCACTCTCTCTTTCTCTCTCTCTGATAACCTTCAAAGTTTTACCGAGTGAGTGTCTCGAAAACTTGCACTTCGACATTAACTGAAATCCACCCTCCAATGAAGTATATACGTAAATAAAAGCGCGAGTAGTTATACTGCCTTTCGGCAAGTATGAAGGATTACTTGAGCGAAGTCGAGGATTGGCTACGATTCGATTTCACTTTGTGAGAAAACACGTTGCTACCACGTCAGTACACATACACGTACACATTTATACATGGATAAACACAGTACTATATCAGCGACCGTGAATGCAGTGTCAGTAAGTTTTCACGATTGCTGTACGCGAACTTTCGCATCCCCTCTGGGCCTATACACACACTTGCTGTTGAAAGCTTTACACGTTGGCTTTTCCCATCGACGTTTGCCTCCAATGAACTCTTTCCAGTCTATACACACATTTCTTACGGAAGTATGTATGTACGTGAAAATGTATATATATTGAGGAAAAGTCGAATGAGCTACTGAAAAGCTCGTAAGAATGGATAGATGTAATTATTTTTCTTTCATACATAAGAAAAAAGCACGCACATACCTTATAATGAAATGATTGAATGAATACTTTCTCATTATAATATTAGCATATAATTTTTAATAATTTATGCTGTTCGACAAATCAACATTGGAATCAACAAATTGAAGTAACGTTAGAAAACTTAGCACTCAGGTGAAATTAATAATGATAACATATTAAATACGAAAGTAATTGAATCGATGATTTTATTTTCATTTAAGTTCATGTGAAATGTTTAAAGCTGCATGAGAAACGGCGATAGCTAGATAACATACATGTGTATATGTGCATGCATACTACATTGGACGAGTTGTTACTGCATGAGGCTCTTACACCTGCCGACAACGTGGTGTGTAAGGCCGAAGGGAATCGCGGCCGAGGGCTAGCTCGTTTAACCGGTACAGCCAACGTAAAATTCTCAAGTATGCACTTAGAACGCGCGGCGCAGCGGCAGAGGGAAGAATATACGCGCATTGCTCAGTATACCTATACAGGGTGCACAAGAATTAAGAGGTGATCTTCATTATATAGGCTGTAGTAAAAAAATTTGAAGAAAAATGAAAACGAGTTCATTCTCGCATTATTATCAGATGAAGTTATTTTATTTCTCTGCTCTTCTCATGCCTCTCAATCACATAAATTCTTTTTTTTTTCCGGAGTTAAACTTATTTCAAATTTAATTCACAATCTAGAGTTTACAATTATGAATGTGATGAATATTTAATTCATATAGATATGATGGAATAGAAAGAGGTATGAGATAGAGAAAGATAGATTCTTTTGTTCATTGCGATGTTTTTGATTTTTTTTCTCTACATTATTGAGTATTATTATTGACTAGTCGGGAAGTGCAATGTTAGTTACGAGTCTCTTTCACTGGTGGGTACATGCACAAGTCGTTCAATGTATTGTTGATAGGGCCATTTGCCATATATGCTTGTATCTATCGATGGAAAATATTGATTATAGACCTCTTGCACTCAGAATATTCCCCTGTGTTGGAGGTTATTGAATCTTTAATAACAACACCCATTTCCCTCCCGTTTGAAAATCCCCTCGCTAATTGCATCACAACTAATTAACGACCCAATGTAAAATTAATTTTCTACGCCAATTCACAATATTATTTAATATAATTTTACAAAAATTGTTCATTAATTAACGAAAATAGAAATTCTAAACTATTTACTTGTGTTCATTTACTATTTTTGCCACTGTAAATAGAGTTTGTTGGTGTGTTTATATACAGGTGATACAAAGAGAGCTTTGATGTTGTGCAATTACTAATTGAAATAGAATGCAACGATGCAAAATGATAGCGAATTGCTATAGCAAGTGACACGCGTTCAATTGCAATTGTGAACTCAATTTCTATATACGTAGATACGTGGTTGATTCGATAATTTCACTATAGATGTATTTGAAAATGGGGCTTTACGGGTCTAATCAGCGAATTTGTAAATGCGCATTGTTTACATTGCGGGCATTGGCTAACATGCAGAAATGCAACCAAATTCATCACCCTTCTCTCAATGCACATATAAATATATATTCATTTGCATAAGCAGAGATAGTGTGTGCATTATATCTCTATATACAACCATAAATTTTAAATAAATGAAATTTCACATGATTGTGAGGTGTGTGTGCGCGCATTATTATATTGCCTACATAGATCCAACAGTTCGGTCTAATGGAGATTATCAATTTTTAACGAATTGTACTTTCTCAAATGTGACAAAGTAAATGTTTAATTGAATAGAATCGATAGAAATATAAAAATGAAAGTATTGCTGTTTAATCTTTTTCATATTTAGTGGAGTGATATTGCCGGAATAAATCAAATATCTCACGCCTGATCTGGTTTTGGTGTAGAGATTATTGAATTGTATGCAACTCTTCACTTTAACTCGATCTGACATTCTTCTCTACAATACGATCTGTGATTTAAACGATATTTCATGTATGGAAAATATTGTTGCAAATACATTAAGGTAAATTGTCAAGAAATATATTTGTCTTTATACAGACATATATACCGTGCATATGTATATATATATATTTGAGGATAGAGTTTATATGGTGGGCGCCTTCTCTTCCGTCGTGCGATTCACTCGTGGGATTCTGGTTTGCCGCAGTTGCGCCCACTGGGACACAGAGTCGACAGAGAGAAACAGACACAGAGAGACAGAGTTGTCGGAACCTGAGGATAATCGACCACCCGTCGTCCTGAAACAGGACGTCCCGATTGTGTCTGGACGGTTAGAAGCAATTCCCCGAATTGCCCTGTGTCTTGTTCATTCCCGAGCACACTTCATGGATAAATTAAAATGATTGCGCGTCGTATTGCAATGTGCATATATATATATATTAACTTTAATGTTCTGCAATAAAACCCACGCGTGTGTAGTAAGTATTCATTGGTAAAGTTTGAATTCGTCAATAATTATCGATACGAATTATTGCATTTGTAATTACCATTCATTGAATCGATGTTTTATTTATATCGCGGAATGCCATGTAGGACTAGGTCCTGCATGAAAAGGTATTTATGTTTCACTATGGATGATTATTGACCGAAAAGATACAAAATCCCGTTTGTGTAGGTGGAGAACAATCCATTTTCAGCCATATAAAAAATTATTATACATGTGCATGGGAATTAATGAAATTGAGAGCAAGATTATTTTTAATGTTTCTTACACGTGAGATTAATTTAATTGTGCATTTAAGTCACGTGTGGTATATGTGAAATGTCGCGTGCGCCAGAAGATGGATTTATAAACATGCATACATGCAAAGAAATGTGATAGACATTCAGACGAGGTCATTAAACGGGGAATTAAAAAATAACCATAGGTGAAGAAACATCAAGGTGAAATGGGAGAGAAAAAAAAAATAGAAATAAGTCTTACCGAAAAAGTCTGATGAAAGACAAGATTATTATTAATATTTTCGCATCAAAAGCTTTGGAGTGTAATTTACGTGAGGTGGAGGAACGTAAATCGAAGTAAGGTATCAACATTCACATTGTACCATAATCCTTGTATATGTCTATGTCTATATATATGGGAGTTAGATCGTTTTTCATAAATTATGTATCAGAGTTGGTTTGAAAAAAATATTTGAATTGTTCACAGAATTAATAATCTCTTGGGTCATTTTATCGTTCGATAAATTATCAGTCTTGACATTAATTAGTATAAATATTCTGTGCCAACGGTTTTATAGTTGTCTGGATTGCGCATAATGATCTATCATGTATGTCAGAAACGATTTTATACATGTATAAACCTAACTCGCGCCGCGTGTGCTTCGTCGTTTGACTATAACGCGTGTCTCCTCCATACTCGTATTACTACCACTACTACAACTACCTCCACTAGTGCTACAACCAGCACTACCACCACTTCTACTACATATTTACCATTACCATTATCACTACTATATACTTCTACAGTCAAGGGACGTGTTCTGTGTGCTAATTCATCGCTCGACAGGTTCTCGACAGGGTCTCGAGTATTGCTATGGCAGATAACACATTGGGATAAGTCTCATAAACTATTACACATTGCATTGACAGTCCGGGCACAAATCGTAAAATCTATATGATACGTCATATAAAATAAACTAGAATAAAAATAGATATAGAGAGTCGAAAGAAAAAAAAAAACACGAAAATAAAGCGATAGGTACCCGCATTTATTTTTATATTTTTGTTTGCTATGTGTGCGGTCATTTATATATTTTATTTTTTTCACTTTTGCCCACAAAATAAATTGTGACGGCGTACAAAGATTCCTCTGATACTGCAGCTATCCCTATTGAGTAGTCGCATCACGCAGCATTGAACCACAAAAAAAAAATGGATAAATAGAAAAATTCACAAAATGAAATACTGTAATCAGTTATTTTTTTTCCTCTGTGCTTTGTGTTTGTCCTGGGAATGTAATATGAGAGGAAGGCAATAAAGTAGAAATAATAATAATGTTTGTTCATGGATCACTTATTGTCATTCTCATTCATTATCAAAAAATGAAGCAAGTTGTTATGAGACAATATTTTTGTGTTTACTGCGAATCAAATTTATAGCAGTGCGATTGTTTCGTTTTATCTTTTATTTATCATTTAAATATTATCATTTAAATCATACTGATGGAGAGATACTTTTGGATCCCGAGAATGTTTAGATGAATAAATGGAATGTAAGAGAAAGGAAAAAAATCATATTTCATTATAACACTGGACAATATTTCTTGGGCTGTTCGATTTTACCCCTCTCCTCATAATTAACGATCGACAACAAATAATATAACGGGGCAACTATTGCCGGACCATCTATTAAATCCATATATAAATTCACTCCCATAAAAATTGTTTTGTGGGTGTGGTGTGCAGTTTCCCTGTCGCATTAATACATCTAAAACCTGCGATCCGTCATAAACCCCGCTAGAGTAAGCTCTCACAGGCCATTTATGACGGTGATAATAGTAAATCTAATCATCGATAGTTTCCGAACACTCGCTCAAACGTAAAATCGTTCGGTGAGTCGAGTTTCATACTTATGTGTTCACCTATAAATACCCATCAACATCCACGAATAAAATATACACACTCTCGCACGCACTAATATATACAACAGGGTCCAATACCGTCCATTAGTGATTTTTATCTTCTTATTATACCCAAAAATGATTTGTATACATAAAAGAAGAAAAAAATATTACTAGATATTGTTAAAAGACATTGATGGTTAAGTGTTGGATTTTTATTGAGGTCGAAAAAATAAAATTAATCCGCAGCATATTTATTACTTAGTCCTTTCATGAAAGGTAAATGAGAGAGAAGGAGAAAGAGAGAGTAAGATGAGTGATCTGAAGGGCCGATGTTTAACATCTCGAATTAACGAGAATGAACCAGTCTGTGATTTATTAGCCAGAAGGATCCTTTCGCCCCGGTTTCGTATATGAAAGTAATACGATCGATCTATAAAGACGAGAGTGTACCTGTGCAGATCATATATACGCATACATCTAAACACCAACGCGACGATACACTTCTGCGGTTAATCGTTTCTCTTGTCCGATGTATCGAAGCGAGAATAATTAATAGCCAATCAGTGAGGTTGCATCGATGAATGTTAAGTAGTTGCTTTCATGTATATTGTACGGGTATGTATGTAGAGAGGTATCTCTATATCTACCAGAGAGAATTGCATTGATGACCAAAGTGATATTAAATGCTAACATGTTGTAGTATAGGATAGAATAACGCCGAAAAATAAAATTCTATCAACGTAAAAAGGTTGCCAGACTGTTCTTCATTAGGGCGAAAAAGTTGTGGCAAAAAAAAAGAGTACACATCCATGAAAAATATTCGGCGGTTGATTTCACAATAAATATTATTCTAAACGCCATAGTTATAGTAGGTTTCAAAAAGTAACAATTCATGGAATGCATGCGAATGTAAATTGTCGTTGTATGCAGAAATACATATTTAATGAGATATACAAATATAGACATAAGTATAAATTCATACAATAATATGTATAAACAACTATTCTCATCTCCCATTCGTACCCTATCGCGCACGCAACATTATGGGCGCGGGTGGAAACCTTTGCGACATGTACTACATTATATCTGCAAACGTTGAGCTCTCTCTAGAACCCTCAAGTCTATCTCAACATGTGCATCTGCTGCATATTTCGTCGATGGTTTAAGTTCGCTATGCGATAGTGGTTATATCATGTCTCTCGGCTTATGTCACTATTACTACCACAACTATTTCTACAATTACCAACAAACGTATGTGTATCACCAAGTATATCACTCTGATATACATGGAGATTGTCTGACAATGTCTCGCAATTATTTATTGATAAAGTAGAACATATAGAAAATAATATTCACACAATAATGAATCATCTCAATCGAAAATTCATTAATGTATTTCTTCTTTCCGTATGTCACTTGTAAATAAAAGAAAAGAAATTTTCAATGCGACGGTGGGAATATTTGCAAAATGGTTGGTATTGCATCCGCAAAGATTCTCGTCTTTGCTGAACCTCCATCTCAAGGTGTGCATCTGCCACATATTTCGTCGATGGTTCAAGTCTGCCATATGATACTGGTTGTATTATACGACAAGCTTCACTACTACCACTACTATTCTATGAATACTACTCCATCTACTAGTACTGTCGAGTTGATAGAACATTAGTGGTGAAGCCAGTATATAGAAAGACCAGGTGTATAAAACCAATACACTGAAGATTATCGCAGCGTAAAATGTAAATATATATATACACACCAAACACGAGAGCGTGTTTTATCCTTCCAACTCCCTTGGTTATAAAATACACACTGAATCCGGGTAAAGAGATGAATATCTCTCTCGTTTTCTCTGTATTGCAGCAACGACACGAAACCGGCCGTGAACTTTAACGCCCTCGAGTTTTCTCGCTTTCTCTATCTCACTTTGCGTTTCTCATCCCTCAGCGGAATATCGTGATAATCTGCATTCTGCCCTGGAAATCCACTCTCGTGGGCATTTTATCTTTCCTTCAACGCTACTCTGGTTTTTTATATGTATATATATATATATATATATATAAATATATAAATAGTTTGGAAAATAAAAGTTTACTGACGATACATGACAATTCATTGCAATATTATTGTTTCGTGTACCTACACTTTTGTTTCAATAAATCTTTCATATTTAGCAATGATGTGTTTCTTTGTGATATACTGAAACGTTATACATTTTCTGTTGTCAAAAATGTATTATGATAATAATGATGGTTTTAATTCCCAAACGATTTAACTTTGGAGTAGAGCTATGGACTTTTTTTTTCAGCACAGTACATTGAATGAAAATTTCTGATACAATTATAAATACTAAACTCGAATTTGCAAAGTTTCGGCATTGTTTTTTGTGGCGATAGTTTTGAGTCAAAGAGAATGGACGCAGTTATAAGAAAAAGTTTTAAGTTAAAGGATTGATAGTAAGTTTAAACTGGCCGGAGAATGTATATAAAGTTTGACGGGTTGTTGCGTATAGAAAAGAAAGACTGGGAGACAACTTATTGGTATTAGCGATGCATGTATAGTTGTAGTAGTAATGTAACTTGCTGCTATACACTTGAGTTCGAAACGGAAGAAGAGTTGCGACGTAGAGGGCGATAGAGTGAGTGAGTTCTCTCGGCTGGGCGCCACCCGCTCTTAGAACTATATACGAAAAGTTGGCCGCGTTGTTGATTGTTCTCATAGCGTAATTATAACTTTAACCAGAGCCTTGCTCGGATATAATTATTAATTACCAACCGGTTGTCGAACAAAGCCCTTCACGCTTTCAAGAAGGCGCAAATGCGCTTGTAGACTTTGTTCAAATAAAAAAAATTCATCACCACGAGAAAAAAAAAATTGAAAAAAGATCGCTGGCTTTAAAGTAGATGGGCCGAAGTATAAAGACCGTCAGTGATGGTTTTTTTTCTCTGCGATTGAGTGAGCTCTATGAAAAAATTCGTGATGGACAATATACATCGAAGTATGAGTTCAACAGAAATATTTATTGAAATTGGTTAATATAATCACTTGAGATTTGTATCAAAAGATTGGTATGTCGATACAAATATATCGATAATATTCTATGAAAAATATACACAATGAATCACGAGTACACCGAACGAGAATTTTTTCAATGTTCAATTGTAGAATACTTTGAAAGTAAAAATCACTCTGTATGATGGTATTGAAAATGAAATATTGGAACGAAACCATTCCGAGAAGTAAATTGAATGTATTCACAATACTCTAAAATTTGCCTTCACTTGTGCGCCGAGATCCACTTTAAAATATTTTTTTCATATTTGCCTATCTCCTCATTCACGGTTTTTGATTAAAAAAAAAAATAATAATTCCTCCAAGATGTTAATACCGAATTCATTTATTTTCTCTCTATATAGAACGGAAGATGACATGCAAGATGTAGCCTGAATAGTCAAATAACAATTTCCTTTCACGCCGGAAATAATAACTTGGATACATAAGTGTATGTATGTGAGTGTGTTTAATGTAACAAAAACCAAGTACATATAATATTGCTTCAGTATATACATAGATCGAGTAAGGTGGTGAGCAGCAGTGCGGTCGCACACGATATACAGCAGAGGGTGGCCCTTCTCCCATATCGCACGTGTCGCTTGGGCATATTATACACATAGCGTCGCGTTAGCCGCGTATCTTCCTTAGCCGTATACTAAAGTATCGATCAATTCACAGACTGAGAGCACAATATTGGCATGATAATCGTAGTAAGAGCCATGAGAGGGATGTCAGAATACTATATATGTATATACATATACCACTTGAGCATCTCTGTACGTGTTTGGCTATTCGGCACAACATCTTGTGTGCATCATCCTTATATATATCCACCCTCGCTATCACAATATATACATATATACATATAATGCTAAATGTATTTGGCGGATGTAATATATACTGCGAAATATCCGTACCAACAAAAAGGGATGAATCATATATTTGTCTCTGGAGAGAAGTAAATTTCTCTTTAAAGGGGAAACGGCACAGTGAGTGGCTTTGTGAAAAGTGTTTTTTTTTGTTTCATACTTTTTTATTAATGATGTGAAATGAGAGAAAAAATATTCACGATCGCCCTCTAAAATTGAAAATTGTCTATTCTCACAGTTCAAACAACTAAAGTTGTGATTAAAGCCGTCAGAGAATCAGCGTCATCATTTTGGTATGCGTCGTCAACAAAAGCAATAATTATCAATTAATTCTTATTGCTAACGTATGATATGGAAAATGAAAAATGAAATCAAAGAAATAAAAATAAAATAAATGGATAAAAAGTAATTTGAGCGAGTCAAAGAGGGGCAATTGAAATTTATGGAACACAGACAACGAAAAAAGAGGAATAAATAAAAAAAAAGAATTTAATTGGTGAATCAAAAATGTTCAATGGCCAGCACTCTGCATACTACACATCCGGCTTTAATTAGTTTAAGTGTTTTTAAAGCAAGCTATATATATATTTACGGAGAGCAATGTGCAGGGTGGTCCACATATACAGACGTGAGCGTGGGCGAACGCGCTGATGCGTGCATCAGTCGATACAATGTTACGCACACGCGATCAACTCTCTCTGTCCCCTTGCCATGATATAACCCCGCTAAACATGGCCATACATGTTTATATGCTACACGTATATGCTGCATACATATATATATATATACCATTATCATCATCATCATCATAATCATCATCATGTTCATACCGCCCTCGTGGTGTGCGTTCGATGTTGATTCTCATTACATTACCATACTAATTGCAGTCAAAGTTGTGCTCACCGATTTATTGTTATTCGACAACGTGCCAATGAAACGATGATTCGATCACGCGGTCGTGCACTTTAGTCTTTTCTATATATTTGAATTTATGAAATGTTTATACAGATCGTGGGACATATATATATATGTTGAGGTTAATTGATAGTTATCGTGATGTAAAATAAAATAACAATAATTGTGTTCTACATTTGCTTTGATTTGTACACTTGGATTAAGAAATCAAAAGTAATGTATCGAAAAAAAACAGTGAAATGTTGTATGTTTTGGTTTTTACTATTAATAATTCTCTATTTTGAATCCAAATTCACTAGTCGAATTAAACATGAAACGTTCAAAAATATATTTTCCTCATGTTTCATTTTGGAATGTCATCTATTCATTATCTGTAATTCCCAAATGAGAATTTTTATTGTGTAACCATAATTGAACGTGTCAATCAATAACGCAATAACGATTAATCCACGGACGGTTTCTCATATATAACTCACTCTTGAGATATTGGGAACAACGAGGGCAAAATGTATAGATGTATAGTTGCCATGTCGAAGTACAGACACGCTTCAGGTAAAAGTACAACTTTGAGGTGAGTAAATTAAAAAAAAAAAAAAAAAATATATAATAAATCGAATGAAAATGGAAAAAAAAATAAAACAAGATGAAAAATAACAAAGACAAAGTTTGCGCGTGCGAAAGACATATAAATGACGTTATATGTGGAAGGTCGAAAGCTGATAGATTTACGTTCAGGCGCGCTGAAAAGGCACTTTCGAAATTGCATCGGACGTACAACATTCCAAGGCGTACACTCTCGGTACACCAACCTATAAAAATAGCATTTATATATATATATATGTGTATACGGCGATGGCGTCAAAAGAGAGTGAGGAGAAAAATATGTATACATACAAAGCACTGGATAAAAAGTGTTTCGTTATATTGTAAAGGATAAAAGAGGAGCGAATTGTCAGGGGATTTATGTCGTAACGGATTTCTCCGATAGTTTATATACATTGAACCAATATCGGAACGGATGATATGTATAAATGGTATAAGTAGACAGAAAAGGGACAGGAATTTTTCACTTGCTGCAACGGGAATCACATTAAAAACATTAAAATCCACCCCTTGACTAAAGAATAATGTGTATTTGCGTATATGTGTGTGGCAACGTGTGGCTGCTGTGCGGTACAACCATGGGGAAATAACTAACCCCCTATATATACTCTCAATGCATTTTCTTTCTTCCTCTTGCTCTCTGCGTCTGTTTCTGTCTTCTCCATGGCATGATTGCCTTTTCGGCAAAGTGCACACGAGCTCGCTCAACCACGAAACGAAATTACAATCAGACGCAGTTATTCGTTAAATTTAAAGATCACATCATTATATACATGTATATATGCATGTATTTTCGAATCGAGTTGAATTCTGTACAATGATTATTACTCTATTCTTGGTAATTTATTGAATTTATGCTTATGGCTTTGGAGGGTTAATGTTAATCGAAGAATCACACCTTGTTGGATATTAATATATAAATTAAATCATTCTTTTGCACCCGAGAGACTGAAATCCATTTGCTTGCTCTACCTATCTTTGGTTATGTATATGAGATCCAGGTTAAACGCTTATATGCATAACGTGAATATGTACAACAACCGATGCATTGGATTGCATTCATGTCGTTCGTCCCGTTATGACACATATATCGATTTCTGTAATATGTATATACGTTAAAGAGATGGATGTGTATGTACACATGGGACATTGGAGAGTCTTCTTAATCTCGCTTGACGTCTCCCCATGGATTTGTGCTCGACTATTTCATACATCCCGATACTCTCACTACATATATATACATATATGCATATGCATGCAATATATAACAACACCGTGACTTAAGGGGGCGCCCGGAATATTTTCACACCTCCTGGAGTATTTTCTCCCCACAACAATTTTTTTTTGGCCCCCTTTATTCAACCCCACAACAGAATATATATTGTAACCCCATGCTGACGTCTGTTTTGTAACTATTTTCCGCCACTGTCGTGACACCGCCCCCCTTATTCATTCCTTCAACCGAGTGAAGCCCCTCTGAACTTGTTGGAACGTGCATCATTGCTATGTACATTTGTATATGTTTGTAGGAAAAGAATATTGCGAGAAGGGGGTTGTGTCATGGCGAAGTAATTTCGTGGGGCGCCCCCTCCTGATGCCATTTGGAATATCGTGACATACGCCTAGGGATTATCAGGCGGGGGTGCTGTTAATGGGTTTGAGGGTGGCGCCCCCGGTTCTTTTCTTTTTTGGCATTCGTAAAGAAATGATGTGGGGGCGCTTTACTAAAATTTCTCTCGCACACGCGATCAAATGCACCATCGTCATGGGGAACAGGTTCATAAATGCTCCGAATTTCTCGTGACATGGTCTGAAAAACAACTTTTTTCGTATAATGTGGTGGAATATATTTTTTCTTTTTCACTTCTTATTTTGATTTTCAAGAATATGGACGAACATGAATCTCTATAAATCAAATATTGTCAATAAGTAGGTAATAGTTAACTGAAATCAACGATTCAGACGTATCTACGTTATTCTATCTCTGAAGACCTTATGCCAGATTTTGTATAATGTATACCACACAGGAGTCAGACTTGTATTACCGTTGTGATTACACTACTGGTGCATTATGTATATCTTCAGACGTGACGCTCAGGTTATTCATGTATTCATTGAATAATTGTGGGATGCGTATCTAATTCTCCTGTACACACACATATATATATGAATTCGTATGCATATAATCTCGTTGGTCACGAATATGTCCGAAGCCACAAACACACACACGTGCATCTCTGGCAAAACGATGATGAAAAATTCTCTAAATAAACGAATATGAAAATTGTTTTTGTGATAATCTCATGAATGGAATAATAATAGAAAAATGATCACTCACGCTAACACATGAAGTCGTGTGTGTCACGTGTACAGATCATTTCTATTCAACTTCCCCTCACGATTTTTCATTTATATACTATCTGTCACCACGATCATTTGATTACGTACATATATAGATGACAATAATGATTATTTCTATTATTATTATTGGACTATTTTGAGAAGGGCGATCGATCATTTGATAATTTGATTCTTAGAATTGATAAAAATGGAAATGAATGGGAAAAAATGAACTATTTTTATATTATTTTTACGATTATATCAAAGATCTTGAATAATCTCATACAAAAATACATGAAATTTCAATTTTATACTCTAAGTATTGGGAAGATTGTTTTATTTTTTTTGGCATTCTCAGAGAGAACTGAATATTGTCATTATGTCGTTTCACGACGCGATTGAACGAGCACTTATACTGTTCTTACAATGTATAGTCAGAGTAAAACACATCTCGTTAAGAGCGGCAATCTCACAATGCTAAGACGCGCCATAATGAGCGTTATCTCACGTCCTGCAATCGCCGTCGCGTTTAATTTAAATTCCACGTTACATTATCATATAGACGAGTATTTGGCTTTGGCTTCTCTCTCTATCGTTTCTCGCCCTCTTGATGTGCGTTATCGGCTTTTGCATGTATGTACGGGTTACGACGAGCATCATTGTCGTTACATGTGCATATATATGTATATATCCACATACTTGAAGCGTGCGCGTACACGTGCCACATAATACAATCCATGACGTGAGTATATACACGTTCATACATATATACTCTTTATGTTGATGGAATTTATTTTACCGATGGTGTTCTTTTGTGTTATGTGTTGGACTATCCGAGCGATGCTTTTGATAGAGATGCCATTCATACAGTCAAAAATGTTTGTGGCCCATGCAATTCTTTGAATAAATACCGAAATTCCATTTGAAACATGAAAATTAATTTGTATTAATACTCCTGAAGCTGCACACGGAAAATCAAAATGAACTTTTTATTGGATTATCGAGCATAAATTATTAATCATTTTTTGGGTTATTTGCTCAGCGAAAATTTGTACAAAATGCAAATGGGAATTCATTGAACATCCGGTATAATCATTGACAATTTTAGAATTATTAAAATGGCGAAGAGATGAAACAATTCGTTCGAGAAATATTAAAAAATATGATGAAACTAGAACTGCAGCAATATATAGTATTCAATATGTATTTTTTCCCCTCTGGCGCTATTTTTTTTTGTTTATAAAATGTAAAACTCATTGCCACAACTGCACACGTCATGGGTATGTGTATACAAGCAATTTGAATCAAAGCTCGAAATGTCATGCAGTAATATTCATATATAAAAATGGATGACATTTTCACGCGTGTTAGCTTTCCTGTGATAAAAATAGAATGCCAAAATAAAATCCAACCAGGAATAAATAGATGAAAAATTCATTCAGAAATAAAATACACAAACTGCAAGCTCTGCAATATTCATTTTGAAATAGGTAACATATATTTACATTTATGATCCAACAATTCGGAATTTAACTGTTAATTCCAAAGTAAGTTTGTAAAGCTCGAGGGCACATGTTATATTCTTCCCTCTCGTATTTCGACGATTATAACATGTAGTACTTATAGAAAAGAGACTGAGTGTTGAAGAGACATGACAGTAAGAGAAGGAGAGTCGTAGCTTTGTTCTATGTTCGTATGTGTGTAGAGACAGAGCCCGTGATGTGCAGAACATACACCGAGTGTTTCTCTCAGAGTGGTAGTGAACATGGCGCTTCGCAAATCCATTAGCACAGGCACACTTGCAACTGACTCGTTATCTCTCTTTCTCTCACTTATTCTTTTTTCACTCTTTCACAAACGTCCCGTTATGGATAAATGCAGTGAAAAATGTCATTCGAATTGAGACAAAAATCAGAAGTTTCGATTAAAATAATAATACAATATTTTTTTGAAAAAATTTCCGAATCGAGACAATCGATGTGATTTTAAAAAGGAAAATTGCTTATGTAATATGGTTAAGTATATCATCATATCAATTTATATAGACATTAGTTTTTCTTGTGTGTCAGGATGAATCTGGCTCAATTTTGAATGCACATATTATTCGAGCAATAAGTCTAACTTGAATGAATCCAATTAAAATTTCCTATCGTGATTGGTTGGAATACAAGAGAGAAATAGGTCAGTGTGGATAGTTTTGGAACTGGATCGAAATATGGTGCAATGGAGAGAATTGTGTGTTCAATAGAGGAAAAATCCAATGCTGATGACAGCTGCACTGGTAAAAAATTCGTATCAATAATCAACTGATATAATTTTGTAATGTCAGGGACTGGAAATAAAGCAACTTTAACAGTGTCAAAGAATAGATTGCATTATTTTGCAGATATTGATACTCTGTCAGATAAAATTTTCATTAATATTTTAAGTCTATATCATAATTATCATGGTTATCAATGTAAATAGAAAAATGGAAATCAAACTGTACATTTGCCTCCAATAAAAAACCTCGTAAAGAGTTCGTATGTCAATATAAAAAAGGAAAAAATCTTCGCTCTGAGGCTATTATCTAACGTATAATATTTCAAAATGTAAAAACCAAACATTGCAGATAATATAAAAGATTTTTTGCCGAGGAAACTGTGCATCGTTCAACGCTCGCATTACCACCAATGGTGCATCAGTTGACACAACGAATAAACGAGAAAAATTTACATAATCCTGTATACGTGTGCCATGATGACATTTACCTCTGCTCCGTCTCGCTATAACTATTCCTGTACTACTACATTCATATGCAATTCATATTCATTCAAATACCCATATAACAAAAATAAAAAAAATAAAAAATGTACAAACAGAATAATTTATCATTTGCATTGTTATTTTCATTGCTATCTTCATTTCTCAAATGTGACGAAAATGCTTCAAGGTAAATAAATGAAAAAAATAAAAAATAAGTAAAAAAATAAGAAAGAGGACTGAACGAATCGAGAGATAAAATCAAAGTGAGAATGGCGAGGAAAGAAATACATACACAAATAAATATCCGTGTGTGTTTGTGTGTTGATGTATTTGTGTGCAAGGACAAAGTTATCCCTGAGGCTGGCGATCTGACAGTGTATTCGTTACACGTATATACGTGTGCGGTCGCCTCGCATGAAAGATGCTAATCTGAAACGGTAGCTCTCGCACCGCCGCGAGTGGAGCAACCATCGTATGTGAGTGTTGCATGAGTGTATTGGTGTGTGAATGTTCGCCAACTGTTCACTTGCCGGAGGAAAGCAAAGCGGAGGAGATCCGTGGGGAAGATTGGTACAACCCCATTCACGGAAAAGAGAAGGATAAAGTATGTTTGTGTGTGAGGGAGGGAGAGTAATAGCGAGAGAAAAGAGACATGCACTCAACGAGGACTCGTTAGTTTCGCTAATAGACGCGGCGCGGGAAACGGGAAGCGGCTCTCTCATACTGCGACGAGTGTGATAAGCAAAGCGAACGACCCGCGTGCAGATCAATCTCTTTCGCGTTCAAGCAATGTAACTCGATTTCCTGTTTCTATATACATAAGCACACGTATTTACCTACAGTATGAAATGTCATGTTTAGTTTCTTTCTTTTCAAATCGTTTTTAATCAGTCCATTCAACTCACAATAATTAATCTTTTTCTCATTCTCTTTGACTCCAATGCACTGTAAGAAAACATACTCAACATTCATCACTCGTAAAGATATTTTTCGTGATAGTTAACATATATAATAACACTATTGAGCGATAGTTGAGCTTTTGGATAAGGAAATCATTCGTTGTAGTGAACTGATGATTAGGTAATACTTAATCGATCGTTTATTACTAAGCATACAAAATCGATGGAAAAATATCACAACCACTTGTAATTATTATATGAATTTGTATTGATTAATCAATTGACGTGATGTTTCATTATATACTGAACATTAATATGCTAATTTGTAGAGTGAACGATTTATTTAAATAAAATCGTCAAAGGTTAACAGTTAATAAATCATACATGAATAATTATGAGGTCTTTTAGCATACAAGGAAACTGTTTTCTTGGGTACATGAATCAAGTTGCAAATAAATCTCATTTTATGGATGTGTCAGAACATGTATGCGCCTAATGAATTCAGTTAGAGCTGTAGATATAAATTCAAAAGTATTGTCAAATATTCGTGTCGACAATATAATATGGTGTAGACCATATTAATTCACCATAACATAAAATATTATATGAAGTCTTAGTTATTTAATATTTACAAGTTGAATGAATAAAAAAATCATGATGAATATTTGACCCCATAGGATGTGGGAACATTTCGTGTAATGTTCTTCAATTCGTTTTATTCAAGATTTATGTAGCATCATATGAATGGAATGTACTGACCGTTCGCAGTGCTTGAGTTTGTGTCGAGGGTAAACAATAACAATGTGAGAGGTTATTTTATTTTCTTGATGATTGTGCTTGAGTTTAATGTTGCGACAGTTGTTTGGTCAGTTCTCTATGATGTTTCATGCACGACTGGTCATTACAAGTTTAGGGAGGAAGAGAATGAGAGCGAGAGAGAGTGGGTGAATGAAGAGAGAGATGAAAAGAGGAATTAAGTGGACAATTTGGGGCGCCGCTGGGTTCACGGAGTAGTTGCGTCAAATGAATAATATGCATACGAACAGTTGCAGGCTCGAATGAGAGACAATTGATGGTGAGACTGGAAAGCGCAACATTCACAATTAATTTATGATATTTTCAAATAAATACCAACAGCATTCAATGGATTCTTTATTTGGTGGTGAACTACAAATTTGAGTGTTCAAGATAGTATTGTGTTCAGCTGGTTATCCACACGGCACTTGATATACCATAAATCGTTCAAAGTAATTCCAAACAAAATAAATGGAGAAATAAATGATGAAAAATGTGATAGGGTGGATGCAGCTTGCAGGAAAATTCATAAATACTGTTAACGTTAATGCATAAGGTTAATTGAATGAAGTGTTTTCAGAACTGGATGAATGAATATAAAAGTAGAATAAATAGTTTACAATGTTACGAGAATTAAGAAGAAGAGAAAACGAATGGAAATTGTTATAATGTATTGAACAAGGTGAAGATGAATGAATATTGCTTATGAGAGTTGTTTAGAAGTTTCTTGTAAAGATGAATAGAAATAAAAAAGAAATTAGTGTTTGAATTATCACGAAACAATGGGATGAAAAATTGAATGAGTTGTAAATTTCCTCATTTTTTCATCAACAAAAAAAGGGGTTGATAATGCTGCGACACTTTAAGAAATTGAAATAGGTTTATATGAGCCAAGTAAATTATTCTGGGATTAACAATTATAAATCACTCAGTGAACTTGTCATTGAAGAAGTTCGACAAGCAGAAACTCGATAATTAAGGTCTATGTACGTGACCAATCACAATTTCAAACGATTAGTCACTAGCACAACTCACCCACGATTAGATAAAATTCAATGGATTAAATGTATGTAAGTAAGGTGCATTAAGAAAAGTCAAGTGAGAAGGAATGAAACAGCAAGAGAAAAAGGAGAGTCGGAAAGGTTTTTACGCTTCCCGCCCGTATATAAACGTGCTTGTGCTCGTAAATCACTTTGGTTAACGATATAGTAGTGCTTGGGATCGCGGTGTGTATCGAGCGTCGTTATACCTTCCATACTAGTAAAATACACTGCTATGCAGCAGCTCTAGAGCTGTGTAATAAGGGCGTCATGGATCATAATGTCTGTGCTGTAAAATTATTACCCGAGAAAGTACTCTCTCTCTTACTGTTGTTGGTAAATATGTACAATATATTTGCCATTTACATTTTGTGATCCTATTATCTATCGGAATTAAATTAAAAAATGACAATTTATAGCAAACGAAAGTTATGAACAGGTATCACCAATAAATCAGCATTCGCCATCATTGGTAAATTTATTTCAACACTTCAATATGTAGATATCAAATATAAACATGCATAATTCAAACTCAAAAAAAAAAAATTAATCTGATTGATGATCGAAACTTCTGTTCATATAAAGATAAATCATATAAAGAATTGTGATATGAAGTGTTCCTCTCAACATTACAGAGTTGAAAGAAACAAACATTCGAAATAAATTTGATCAACAAGAGATGTTGAATTCTTATTTTTTTTCTTTTTTCGACGCAAGTCCAATAAAGGAGGACGAATTTTTCCTTTATGACAGCTCTATATCCCACCAACCAATTCACACATACACATACAAGAATGTCGTCATCATTCTTCGCATGTGCTCTCGTGTCGTCTTTCTCATCCTCGTCTTCGTCGTCGCTTGATCGCAGCGCATAGTAACATAATCGAATCGAAGGCTAAAGCGAATACCAGTAACAGCACTGGCATCAACCAGCATCGATGTATCGTTGCCAGCATTCGAGGCTCCAATCAAGGTAGTATTCAATGTGCTTGTTACTCGCCCGGGACCTCATCGCACCCCGCTTCACTTCACTCACTTCCTCTCTCTTCCTTCTCTCTTCCTTCTGTACATATAGATATGTATACCTATACATGTACACATATGTGTATGTGCAGCCGCACTCGGATAAGTTCATTATCGAGTCGTATGAAAGCACGTTCGTACGAGTAGCGTCGCGTGCGTACAAGATAGAAATATATTGAGTATACGTGCGACTCCTCACCGCATATGTTCCAACTCTAGATATGTATATACGAGTTATATAAATCAATAATATCTTCGAGATATTTTTTTCCTACATAAACTTTTTGTTCCACGTGATATAGTGCATTGATGATGTAAAAGCAATTATGTACGCAAAATGAATGATGTATCGTTCTCGATTCCACATTCAACAGCCATTATTTCACAATAATTCACAATCATTTTGTGTTGAATTTTAATTATTCAATTTTTCATTTTATCTTTTGATGCTTTTCATAGATAATTAACGCGGAAAATCGCTAACTGAATCCTTTCAAGTCCTGTCCCCATGAAAATGGGATGGACTGGTGTGTTCTGTGGAATATACCAAGAATCAACTTTCAAAGTGGTGGCGAATGGCATACACATATTCGTAACATGTGTAGATGACTCGTATCTATACCATCATTATTGATACTATTGAAATAGGATCCATTTGATGGGTCTGTGTTGGTGCAGAAGATTGTATAGAGAGATTTTCGAGTGTAGAAAAGGTAAACATGAGATTTTGCTATTGAAGTGATAGGGTTGTGTGGAATTCAGTGAGATATGGCTGATGGGCGAATTGTGGTTATTGAGAGGATTAGAACATCATGTTCTATCAGAAGATTTCAACTTGATTTGCACGAGATAGGATGGAAGAGGCGGAAAAAAAGTTTATTTCATCTTACCGTGACCGCGGAAAAAATTCAGTTATATGAGGAAGCAGCTCTCATTGATTATTACTCACCTGAAACAAATGAAAATAAAATTATTTAGTATTTGATCGATCATGTTATGGTTTATTCATATATTTATTAAAAATAGGAAACGACTTGAATTTTTACGCAATATTGTCTTGATAAAGCGTGAACCCTTTCAATATATTCATGACAGTGAAATATAGTGAGGCAAAGAATAAAAGACGCATCAAATTTTTTCCTCACACACTGTGTGGGATGGTAATTCGATCGTTGGAATGATTGTCACTGTGACAATTTCAATCCGAAACATTTCCTACCCTCTGACGAACGTGATAATTTTATGAATCGGGTGAAAATAAAATGGTATTTTTATTTCGTTCTCAATGAAAACTAATAGAAAAGGAAAAACTAATTCAAGATGGCTTTGAACCATTCAGTCCAATTCTTACTTTATTTATCATTTTCATCAATATCAATTTCATTTTTTTTCCAATCCCCAAGGCCACGTAGTCGAACCGAGTGAATGCCAGCGGTATTTTTCTGTCCTATTTTTCAGTATCTCAAGTATATTTTCCCAGCATGAACTAGACTAGATTCTTCAATGGCACAATATGAAAAACTGTTTTTAACCCATTCCCCATTTTATTTCGATATTTTTTGCTGTTGAAAATTTAATTCCATGAAAATGCTGGAAAGTAGATAGTTGTGAGTGGCCACACACACATGATACACCCACACATTAGACGGGGAATTTGTATATCAGGATCGATATTACGCGTATATATATATATATAATGAAAAAGGCACTTTCTATGTTTAACCGATGGGTATAGAATTTTATAAGCATTGAACGAGAACTCTCGTTCGCTTTCGTTACATTTTTTTTCTCTTCTTTCATTCGTTTTTTGCTTTTCTTTTTTTTCCTATTTTATTTTATTTCTCCCTTTGCCTCCTGTTAAAATGCACCCCAACATGGGGTGCCTCCGCTTTCTCCTCGCTTCAGGGCATAAGAGGAGCGACGGAGTGGCAGATAATTCTGTTTTAGTTTCGCATTACATCGCGATGCTTGCAAGCTCTCTCACTCGTCTATTCTCTATATTCGACGGTTGTACGAAGCCCAGTTGAAACAGAAAAGACACGCACAAGCGCAGGCACAAACACATATATATATATATACATTCGCACACACACCCTTTGCACAGTGCTCCACAACCCCTCGAGAAATCTCTCACACTGTTCTATCCGTGTCTGAGCTCTTGAACCCCCCGGGGGCCGATTTACTTTTCTTTTTTTTTCTTTTATTCGCGTTTTTCTTATTCACTCCTCCTTGTCATTGTCAATGCGCTTCGGACTATGGCACATGGAATAAGAATTTGACTAATGCAATCTCAGATGCTAAGAAGCTACTCTGGCTCAACTATTGTGTGTGTTCGTTCGAGACGTAATGTCTTTATTTTAACTTCGCACCTCTCATCATTCTTCTCTATCTACCTATATACATATACATGTATATGTGTATGCCGAATCGTGACTTGCTTTTTATTTTTCCAGACTGATGGAGTGTACAGTAGACTTACGGAATTTCTCCCATCTCAGTATATATCTCTACATATCTATGTAGCAAATAGCGTGAATATGTAGATAAAAAACATGTTCAAACACGTTTTTTCGTTTGTACTTAATCTGGTAATGACATTTGGTATTTCAGGGTTTTATCTTTCACACACTTTTCAAATAGTTCCATGGCACCGAGATCGATTGTTTCGAATAAGCTGAGAATATATGGCCAGGGATTTTATTGTGAATCCGACCGTGTATGCATTCAAATTGTATTGATTCAAGGTAGTCAAGATAGGTGGGAAAAAAGTTTCTATACATCTCCAAACAGTGAAATAATTGACGATTACATGAAAAGTAAAGAATGATCGAATGCTGTAGGAAAAATTAATGGCGTCATGTTCATTCATTTCATTTCCAGACCCATAGAAATTTAATAATTTCTACTTACAATTGAATTGAGTAACAATGTGGTTACTCATAAACTACGAGGTTTTTTTGCCGCTGTTCGATTTAAATCCTCGTCAAAATTCCCACCAAAATTATCCTTCAAACTAAACATGTTTGCCGCACAGTAGAATCTATAAAATAATGTCGTCATGTTACACATCTCTTTCATTTCCATGTGAATATCTCTTTCCCCTATGCAAAAAAAAAACCAACGTCTCATCGTGATTGGGCAAAGATGTACATAACAATTATTCTTCCAGTACTCCCCAAAAAAGAAGAATAAAAAAATGATGTATATTTTGGCAGGATGAATTTGGTAAACGCATATAGTTGGAAGTTAATGCTTAGTCAAGCTGGTTGTGACTTGTAGAAAAATCTCGCCCTCGCGTATAAACTCATATACGTATACAGAATAGTGTCTCTCGGTATTTCGGACGTGCACGCAGACGTGTCCGGTGCCTGCTATTGTATAGAACTATATACATATATATTCAACAAAGTCACTTCTCTGCGGAGGGATGTGGAGACTGATTTATACAATAGCTATAGTCTCAAGGCAATTTGTCAGCTGTGCACGTCCTCGTGCATTTTAATTAAAATCATTCTCTGAGTCCCTTGTTGAAACGTGACTCTTTCCTCTCATATAGGAGAGAGTGGGGTAAAACCAACCCTACGGGGCAAAATTGTTCCTCTCTAAAATAATCTGGAAATTCCAGAAAAAAAATTTTGATACATCAGAATCGATGGAACGAATATTGAGGTCATGCTTTGACTTATTGACCTATCAGAAAAAGAAAAAAAAATTATGTACATCAAATAGGCCACGAGTATTATAAATATATCAGTTGAATTCTGTATGAAATTTGAATGATGAAATCAAAATACACAGATACAGTTTCAAATCAATTTTCCTCTTATATTCCTTGGATGAATCTTTATTAATAGATTACCAGTTCAACTCATAGACGTTCAGTTCCAATCCAAGAAATCTAATATTTGCATTCCCATGTTTTGTTTTCTTCCAAGTTCAAACAAGAAATTCTTCTGTTTCTATATTTATATCTATATCTGCTGATACTTGTCTCGAAACTCATTTTCTTGCCTGGACGACAGCACGCTCGAAAAAATTGCGATCCCGCAGAGTAGTTTGCTCTTCGTTTTTCATCCAACTTTCAATACCAAGTATCGAGAGCTTTATACATATATATATATATAAATAAGGCATATATACTTCTATTGGATGCTTTATCGTTCCTCCCGTCTCCGCCCTCTCACTCTCATTTCTCTGTCTCGTTTCGTCTCATTCGCTTCCCCTGTGTGTGATTCGACTCGAAAGATTCGTTGAAGCGTGCACCGTCGTCCGACTGGAAACGGGTCGAATCTACTGCGCTACGCTCAACTCTCTTTCTCTATCGCTATTCTCTTTCTCTGTCTTTTCACGTCTTCTATCATTCGGGCCTTTTGCTGTTGGTCCAATCGTTCCGAGTGTTCAGTCAACCCCAATTGTACATACACATATCCGCACCTCATCCACGTCTCATTTCACAGCATCCAAATGAGTTTTTACTGCGTGCTCTATATACATATATATATATATTCTCCTGCGAGCCTACACAGTCGTGCAGTGTGCCAAGGCTTAGCTTGTAATCCACGCTCTCGCGTTTATGAGTCATACGCGTTGGAATTTATGACACCCTTAGTTAAATAATCCACAAGATTATCCTTCACCATTTTCAATTTTTCTTTTCTCTTCACCATCCATTACTATATTTTGAAATATCGCGTCGTTATAGCATGAGATGATTATTATCTGGCAAAAATTTGGTGTACAGAATAAAATCATATTTATATGACTCTTAGAATTCTATCAAACGTTATGACTACTTTTTGTAATAGTAAATATTTCTTCACTTCAACCCCAATACATTTTTTCTATATCCATCATGTCATCGAGTTGATTACCCTATGCATACTTTCTATAGCATAACAGTTCTGACAGTCTATATCTCGTGATTACCAGCGTGATTCATCGGTTTTACTTGTAATTCATGAATAATACTTTTTTTTTTCATTATACAAATCGCTTAAATTGTAACAGAATAATCCGTGAAAACGTCACGGGTTATCGAGTCCAGACTCGTCAACACGACAAAGAGGGTTGTTCACTGTGATGCATGCGCGCATATACATATATAATATGAGATAATATAATTTCGTAGCAGTGATAGTGGAGGAATTAGAGGGTGTGTAGATCTCTAGATTTTGCATTATAGGTAGAGAGTGTATATCCCTTGCTCAACGTTGTCGGTCCCAGGGGCCACGTTTCTCTACACTCATATATTAACAAATACGTATATATCTATGTATATATGTATACATCAACCTATATCCAAGGCCGCATAATACCGAGAGAGTGACGCATAGGCAGTCTGCATAACTGCAGTCCCACTGCGATTTACTCTCGTGCACGGAGACTCGCGTAGCTCGTCCATCACTCTATGTCGAGTTGATAGAGAGAGGCAGAGCGAGAGAGAAAGAGAGAGAGAAAGAGAGAGAGACAGAGAGTGAGAGCTAAATAGATAGAGACGCAGTCGAAGATACACTGTCGAATAGAAAAAGGGTCATCCATGGTCACATAATCATAGACGAATCGAAGAGATTTTTTTGCATAAAATCATATTATTCATCGTTTTATTTATTTCTTCAGTACAGTTTATTTTTTAATGCTCGAAAATGTGTGTTTATAAATGAATTGTTGTACAAGGTCTGGTTGATGATCGATGAGAATAATCATTTTCATAAATACATGGTTTCCAAGTTATGGTGTTTTCAACGAATGATAAATGTGGAAATCGACTTTGTTGGAAAAATTATGAAGGCGTTCTGTCAAACATACATTTAAATCGTCCAATCGTATCTGAATTCTATTTTTAACTCCATTGAGAAGAACAATGACACTTTTTTCAATGAGTTAAGAAAGATTGGAGGGTTTTTTCTTTGGGCATGGTGAATGAGCTCGTGTCGTGAATGATATCGTTAGCGTCTACACATGGTGAGTGCGTTTCAACAATGTCAGCACCGAGAGTCACTTCCCATCCGCGTATAATTCATGTTCTGAGTTTTGTTGGAAATCTTTTGCTTCCTCCTAGACCATACCAGGTCTACTCTATTAGTTATCCAGACAGCGAGATCATACCGGATATGGTATTAACTCACTCCAATATTCGGAACACTTTGAACTTTTCTCCTTTTCGTTCAACGAAAAACTCTGGAAGATCGGGAGATTATGTGTAAAAATAAAAATGTTGATTGCTGAGTTTGTATGTGTTGATAGGAAGTATGCCAAGAATTATGGTGAGAAGTAGAAGGTTCGGACTGCCTTGGAGTCTGCGAAGAGTTGAAGCATTTCAAAACACAACGTTGGAACTTATTGGGAAGATTCCATCAAACCACATGGTGTGTTAAGTTTTGGTAAATTCATGTTTACCTTGAACGTTGTTGGTTATCCATTAAATTGCGCTATTTTGTATGATGTGGTTCCTAGAGGCATTATAATGTTCGGATATATATTGTGAATTTACTGAAAATCTTATGCAAACATATTTTTGGGTCAGATTTCTTTTATGACGTTCAAAAGCAATCAGAATTAATGCTGATGGAAGCGATTGAATCAATTTTACCAGATATTATGAACAGCTTCACAACGAAACGAACAACATATTTTGATTCATAATGATAAAATGTATAAGAATCTTACAAACGTCTTGCAGAATTTATGAATGAGACACAGGTGTTATGAAAACTGGGTGGATTACAGTAAATTAAATTCGCTATCTAGAGATTCTTTCCTTTTAACTAGACGAAATTGTGATTCATGACAAAAAATATACGAACAACACAACAATTCATATCGTATTTTGTCATGTAGCTCCCTTACAAAAAGTATATATATCTACGTGCATCTTTGTAAGAAGAAACTGGGGAGGAAAAGAAAGTGTACATAAAAGAGGGCTAGGATATTGTCTTTCGTCCTTCTTTTGAATAGTGGCAGTAAAATTTATGAGCAAGATGGAGTCTTAATAAATCACAAAGAAACACGAGCTTGCGCGTTTGAGTGTGGAATACTCATCGACCAATAAATAAAAGAACAAAATAAAATAACAAGAAAAGTTTAGTTTTAAAACATTTATATAAATTTTCATAGATCGTATGAAGTTACGCAGTTTTTCCATCGTGTGAACATTGAAAATGGAACAAAATGTGATAACAAAAAATGCGAATGTATGAAAACGATGGAAAAAAAAAAATATTGAAAAGGGTTGGAGGATAACATGACAGACAGTCTGGTACAGAGAAAATCTGATCGCGTCATGATCAGGCGACGCCATGACCGGAGAGTGACTGAGTGGAAAGTAATAAAACACCGTTATCACGCAGTGGTATCATGAATATATCAATACATATACATATACGTGTGTATTCGTATGTATAAATATGTCCGTTGCATCATATCCATGTTAATAATCATACGCAAGGGTTGCCGCATCACATTCAAATCGGCCAATCATCGTGATATATGCCACTTTGTTTCACTGTGAATACTCACATCACTTTTTGTGATCTTTCTCTTTCTTTCCCGATTTGCAGTGGTCACAATAGTTCAATTACATCTACCTCACTACCCTTCATTTGCGCACGATGTTCATATGAGTCATGACAAATATACAAATTGACACCTAGTGTAAAGCGCCATGTATCTACATCGAAATATAGACGAGCGTGCCGACGTGTTAGTACTCGCTGTCATGACTGTGCATGCAACCCCGAGGCTTTTCTCCATGTAGTATTATTGTTGTTAGGGACTGCTTCATTGCTATTGCCTCATGTCCTTCTGTCATATAGCTACCGACGTGTTCATGCATGCATATACACGCACAACCAACTCATGATTGGACGCATTCTATACATGTGCCATATATCGGCATTATTATGCACGCAGCTATATGATGTCATATTGTTTTATGATATATTAGTTTGGTCGAGGAGTATCTTTGTTCAAGAGCTTCAAGCGATTGCATATAATATATGTAAATTATAGAAAAGTTCGATGGCTCATAGAAGTAATTTGTTTCCTTTTATTTGATATTTCTGAATTCCAAGGCAAGCTTTGTCGTATCGAATGAGACTATATTTTCCTTCTTGTGTTATTCATGAAATATTATGAAATTTCTTCGGTAACTCATTCTTCTGTACCAGACACAAACAATATCAATTATTTTCTTATCTCTCTTCATTTTCTATTGTTTGATATGTCATAAAGGTTCGTTTCATCTCATCCAGGAATACACTACATCAATGACAAAGGGAAATATATGCCTGTGATGTATTTATCTCGTATATGTATGGTGAAAAGTCAAAATGATGAAATTCATATTATATTCTTCACCTCGATGTTGTGGGGGTTTTTTTTTCACATGCATATGAATGCGAAAGTCTTTATCTGATGAGAGATATTTCTTTTTTCGGAAGTATTATCTTTATGTATGTGAATATGTTTGTGAATATAGACAAGAGGAAAAGAACAAGAGGGTGCCTCGATCTCATACATCTATGACAGATGCGATTTGCTACTGTGCTGAACATCAAAAGCAACTAAATCCACAAGTAGTGTATTATCAACCGAATATGAAATAGAATAAAAATATGAAAAAAAAAGGGGACGACTTTCGTGAGCTTTCAAAGAGAGCGTTTGTAAATTGTTACTGATTTAGAATGTATATATGTGTAACGATAACCAATGAAGATGGAAGCAGTTACGGTAGGAGGCTGTTGATAATCCAACATCGTTTATGTACTATTTTCATTTTAGGAAACAAGAGACGAAAAATAGTATTCACTTTTTCTTTATTGTATGCACACTATTTTCGTGTGCGTTTATTTGCGCACAATCTCGTCCGTATTTTTTTTTTATGTGCGATACCGATAATTACATATGTGCATTTGGTGAATATATATTTACATCTATATTAACATAGAGATAAATTACACATTAAAATGACTATGAATTTTGGACAACAATTGCGGTTTATTCGTATGAACATTTCCTCTGTTCTCGTGGCCACAAACATGAAAAATACAATTTCATATTACTCTAAAACGTCGCGTCATTGGTATTGCAAATGAAATATTCATTTTGATGGTTGATATACATACACATAGGCATATATGCAAATGCAAACATTTTGCAACATCGGCCCCTCGATGTAACTGGAAATGATGAGTGAGAGAGAATTAAATTTATATACCGATCGTTAATATTTTCCCGAGGATGCAACGAGGCGAAATGCCGATCGATTCAATTCCCTAATTCGCGAATGATCGTGCACCCATGGTTCGGTGAGCAGTCTCATAACCGTTTGTAGCACGTGATTTATCCACGTAAGGGGATGAAGAGGGGCTTGGGTATAGGTGGATGGTTTGTCGAACGATTCGTCGGACGGAAGTGCCATGCAATTTATGGCACGTCGATGTCTACTCCCGTTTCTCACCACCCCCCCTCACTCTACCTAAAGCATTCAACAAACCAGATTTTATCGTTTATCAATAATGTCGAAACGAAAGTAAAATGCATCTGGGGCTTGAGATGCTTCGGCGCATTCGTTACCAGCATAAAACCATTTTTTTATCAGTAGGAGACCTGAGTTATTTCTATCATTTCAGTATAACTAGTGTATAGTGCACAAATCTGAAGATTTTTATCTTTTGCATCAATATGATTGAATTTAGTAGGTTTGACACTGAATAGAAACTTTAAAGGAATCGCGCGAAGAATATAAGCTGTGTGTAGATGCCTCGTTTGTTCAGAAAGCTCTCTATATACTATGTGTATACAGTGAAAGTCGAGGTTATACAAAGGAAATCATTGAATTATTTAAGCCGGTCATATACATCGATCATTCGTGGTCACGCGATAACGTCGTCGTCGTTGGCGTCGTCGTCGACGATGAGAAGAGGTGAAAAGCAGTAATATATATCGTAGTAGACAACTATCGCGCACTCCCCACTCGACCTATACAACTTTACTTTTTTCTCCACTTGTGCTTTGAATCATTGACCTGGATTGTCTTCTTCCACCCACTCCACTCACCTCTGTGTATATTAAATACACTCTACTGCTGTTGCTGTTGTCGTTACACAGTAGCTCAACAGCAACATATTTTTTTTTTTTAATCGCAATCACATTTTATTTATGCATGAAGTGCAAATCCAAAGAGACGATGAAAAAGACTCCTCGACAAAGTGACATTTTCTCTCAATTAATTTTCCTTCACTTTATTTGGTTATTTATGATTTTTGTTTTCAGTACGGCCATCAATGTGTTTGCACAACAAAACGTATACTCGTTTCCTTCATTTTTTCCACATTCCCCAACGTTGAGTGGGTCAAAACCAATATGCCTGCTGCTGCTGCTGTTGCAGCAAGAAAGAATGTAATGGAAAAAAGCAAAACATACAATATTTGTAGGTGAAAAATTTTTTTTCTGCATCGGACACATTCGTCGGTATTTGTTGTATATACATACAAACGGCTGTAAAATTGGAAAATAAATTGTTAGTGGCCAACAACAGTAACACAAGCAGCTATAATAACACGCGACCGTGAGCACACCGACAACGATGATGACAAGTCAGGACGGGAAAGTGTACAGTACGGCGGTGTGAAAATCTCTTGACAGAGTAACGAGTTTTATTTTCATATATATACATCTATCCTTGTACTCTCTTGCGCAAAGTCAACTGCGAGACAGACTCGTTAGCCATGGCGACAGAAATATCGGTTCAGAGTTGGTGAAAATAAAACCGAATAGAATATTTACGTTGGTATAAAATGAGCAAGAAAAATTCACATCAGATGGAAGCAATTTAAATGTGTGCAGAAAATGGTCTCTCTAATTTATTTCCTCCTTTTTTTTTTCATCTTTAATTGCTCAATGGCTTTATAGATGTGTCCCGAAATCTTTTTTGATTTTTGTTTAATTACTTAAATCGACGTGACTCAAATTTATTTGATTATACTCGAGTGTTCCCTTTTTTTGGTTGAATATATACGAAAATATATGTATATGCGTATATATATAAATATGCAAGTTGATATGTCCCATTGAGGGGGCGAGTAAGGTAATCGCAGTAGCTGTGCACTCAAGCGCAATATACATACATATATGTATGTACCTGCAATACAGAAGCATATATAAACGAGGCGCATATAAGTCCTGAGGGCAGACGCGGGTAGAAAGTAAAATTACACGGTTTCTTGCTCTTTGCTTCTTCTCGACTCGCTCTGAACTCTTCTCCATCGTCTTCACCACGTCTTCGTTATCTGCTTCATCCTTTCATACATATATACATATTCATCTACAAACATATATGTGTATATATATATATTCATATGATGTATTTCACTCTATGGCGTATCGCAGGTGCATTTCTCTATTGGCCGCGTAACTCAAGTAGCTCGAATGACCGCGGGATAATTTAATTCGACATATCGTACAAACTCTTACACACAGACAGTTTTGAAGTGAATGGAAAATGTCAGATGTTTGTACTTTATCATTTTGATTCTCAAACGTCATTCAAATTGCGATAAACAATGAAAATGAAAACAAATATTGAGAATGTATTTTTTGAAAGATTGGCCCATTGAAAGCAATGCCTTTTCTCGCGACACTGAGTTTTTTTCCAAGCGCAGATGTCAAAATTTGTGAAAATATCTTCCAGTTTGATATAAAGAGATGATCTTATAAGTAGATGAATAGATTATATATAATATATATACATAATGTTCTATAATATATATATATATATATATTTATATATATATAATGTGGGAAAAGTTTCGGCTGTTTGGCTTTCGATGAGAAAGGCCAGTACGGAAGTTTAGATACCTCGAAGGAGTCGTTGAATTCTCTGGTGGTGCCTCTTAGCGTCTAAGTAAATGCGCGATGGATAAGTAAAGAGGTTCTCCTCTCACATATCCAATGAGAGAACAGTAGAGAAATATATACATATATATATGCATTTACTTCATCTTATGCTTTTACATATATGTATATATAATAAAATTATGTTGGAAGGTATTCACGAGGGAATTCGCAGTAGATATACGTAGATTGGCATTCACAAATTTCTCCTCTACTCCCTTCTCTTTTCTTTCTTTTTCTTCTTGCATTCATGTCGTTTATTTTCTAAAGTGCATAATTCTTTCATCGATGGTATTTGATTTTCAATTCCGTTAACGTTATCTATTTATAGACTCAGACAATGGCATCGGATCACGAGATGATAAAATATTTTAGTAGCGATAAAAATATTTTTCAATCTGAATCAAAATAAGACGATAGATTGAATCTTTCTCATGCACTCGACATTCTTTTCTCACTTTTTAGTAGAGCAATATTCGTTACTGTTATGAGCGGCGTTTTCTTACTTTATTAACTTAAACATTTAATGTGCATATGCGTGTATATGTTATGATGTCTATTCTGCAATTTGGCGCCCACATTTGTTTCATATATTCGCCTACGTTTGTTCATTGGCCCACGCGTTATATCCATTAAATAAGTCACAATATGTGAAATGTTTTTGTAGTAGGCAACGTATGGAATTAAGGATTGTATTTCATATAAGTATGCACATTTAAAACTGTTGTGCACAGTTCTACTTTTATCTTCGTATCAACCGATCAGTTAATCTTTATGTTGAACTTCTGCTCATGAAAAACACTGGAGCCATCGAGGGCCTTTTCAGAATTCTCCTGCAATCTCCAGAAACATTTATACATGATGCGGAAAATAATTAATTCAATTGATTCTAGGAATTACCGTCACGTGCAATATTATTTCTCATTATTATACATCCCAGTGTCACCGAATATGCACGAAAAACAACCATATGTTGCCACATATGGAGGCAAGTTGAGGGTGCACGGAGGAGGCATCTAATCGTATCACGATGGGTCCATGCCCGTTTATACTCGCGTATATACACACATATATATCGCTCGTACGAGTTGCATCGCGTCATTAACCTTCTGCCATTTCTATCCTGGCACATTTCCTCCAGCTTTATATATTTATCGTCCCTTTTCATCTCATCTCATGTGTCATTCTACATTTTTCCATGTTTTTTTTTTGCGTATTGACTTTTTTTTTCCCATCTCATTTTAGATAAAGCGAAACTGCAGACGGAATATATATAAATATATATGAATGTCGTGCGAATACGAGATGCGAAGGAACGCACGAGAGATGAAAATTAATGACATCAACACATTTTGCTTTATTTAAAAATTTATTTTTCTTTTTCATCATTTAGTTATTCTCTCGTTAGTTGTGCGATTTTAGATAAATTATTTTCACTGAATTTAAACGAGTGTTTCATATAGATGTGTCAACGAGTATATGTGTGCAAGTATATAGGCAGAGACATTGAATAATTAGTGCAATTCAACAATTTAATTCAATCTGTACTGTCTAAGTGAGAAGAAGGGAGAGAGGTGTAAAATTGCGAGGTGGTACAGAGGAGGAATCGGAAACGGATCCTGGGGCTTGACTACTACGACACGCACTCTCGTTGGGTTTCTGTGCGGTGAAACACACACGCGAGAGAAACGCCCGGCAATTTATTGCAATCAGTGTCTCGAGCGCGTGTTGTGGAGCGCACATAGTAAGAGATAGGAATTGTGGTGTGGTAAATGCGAGGGGGAGCAATAGAGACAATAAAAAAAATTATTGTGTTATCTATAATAATTTTGGAAAAGTGCTGTGTCTGTATTAAAAATATATGAGAGCCCAATCAACAAATCATATTTTATACAAACATTGAATTTATTCAAATATATTCTTCGATAGGGCTCTTTCAAAATTTCGTATCAAATGATGAGTTGCGCTTGGAGCTATTAATAGAAATGTTGATATTTTGTTTGGTCTACGTCACAGTTAAACAGAAATAAAAACGAAAATGTTTCAGCTGATTTATTTTCTATCACTCCTGTAGAATCGAGAAACGAGGCAAAATTTCTATAAAACTTTTCATGTCTTTTTCTTTCTTCCATTTTTTCATCAGGAAATGTTCCCGATGCGATAATGCCACGAAAAATAATATAAATGTATATATAGACACATATACATCGAATGCATTTGGTAGAAAAAGTAGGATATGAAGCAGCTGGTGTACGAGAATTCTCTCGAGGAATTTCAATGCATGTTAGTGTACGAGTATAGTGACGCGGAAGACGAAAATGATAGAGACGGTGGGAATATATATATATATATATATATATGTGAATTCCGTAGAGATATACCGATGTTCCAACCGGAAGAAAGAGGAAATCAAATGCTTCTACTCGTTTCCCCTTTTACAGGCGTGATGCTTCGTCCATGCAACTGCATCATCGATGTACAGCAACATGGAAATATATTTTTGTGTATATGCATACATTTCAGTATGTCTATATCTGCATGTTTAATACTCGCGTCTCTTTTTCCTTTCGAGCACACTCCGGTGACACAATATTTCCGGGTACATCGTGGTTCGCTCGAACGCTATCACTCTGTCTTCTGCACAATTTGTTTTCTTCTTCTATTTTTTTGCATATGGATAACTTGTGCATATATTTCTCCTATTTGTTTTCTCTTCAAGTCTACATTATGTTTTCACTCCATATATTTTCTTTTGTATTTCATTGTCGAATCTGGACTGCTGATATTTCTGTCAAACTGTCCATTATTTAGATCTACATAAATTCGTACAGACTTTGAAATGTTGTGTTGCCAACACATTTCGTATTTGTGAGTATTGTTTTTTTTTTTACAATTTAGTTCATTTATGAAATTAATTGTTCATGCAAATGATTAATATTTTTTGGCATTAAGAAAACATAATTTTTGTTCCAAGTTCGAATATTATTTGGAATATTCCTTTAAAATTTAAAATCTGCGGTCTAGAATTTATAATGTAGCCACTTCCGTTTTATATCAGTAATGCACATTATATACACGAATAAACCCACATCCAACCACACGCCATCATCCTTCATCGCCACTGTAAGTCAACCAAAATTAATTACACAGCAATTTAGCGTAACGATAAAATACCTGTTCGCCCGTGCTCTTCCAATACAACGAGAGAATAGCGGTGTATGTGTACAGTATCTCATAAAGCTCACTTACTGTGGCATAATATCCCTTATTAGACCGCGGTTCAGTAGTAGGGTGAAATTGTGGGTGAGATTGAAGGAAACCTGCGAGAGGAGAGTGGAGAGAAAGGGAAATGGTGAAAGTGAAAAAGGAGAAGGGAGAGAATGAGATAGAGAATGTGGTTTACTTGGCAACTCAAACATCCTTTAGCTCTAGCAATATCCTGGCACGCCAGAGTGTGCATGTAAGATATAGCACGCTAAGGGTTTTTGAAGAGAAAGAGAAGGCAGCAGCATCCAACGCATCTCTGAGTTTAAGGTATGGTCCAAGTGGCCAGACAGGATTATTATATATAGGTATATGTAAATACGCCACCTTCATAGTGATGTGACCACATCAAATGTTCAACGAGGCGCGAACTATGTTGAAAATCTCTTTCACGATTATTCCAAATTGTCAGTAATATAATATATTTTGCAGAGCTGCATTGCAGTGGAAGAGGTTAACACTTTGGACCAGATTATACGATCGCTTTAGTTATTTTCATTATCCATTTAATATTGGTAATGACTATCATTTGCTACTATCAAATTTTCTCATTTCAAATCAACAATTGCTATTCGATGTATTCCAAGTATTTATATACTGATTGTGATAATGATAATGTATCGTATTTGTTGGCGAAAATGCCTATATACATTTTTATACAACACCTGACTAAACTTCAATAAGTAAAATTTTGCTCGTATATAAATATAATGGTATCTGGATTTAATGTGAATTGAATATTGATTTTGTGAGTTCTTCTCTGTACTGATGGATTTTATCTTCATATGTGTGTCGAAATTCGAATTCGTTTCGCGTCGATGAAGAAGAAGAAAGCATAAGTGAACTGAATGCGTATGTCTATGTGTATGAGAATGTGTGCGCTTACTTTCGTGGGTGTATTTGCTCGTGGTTCTCACTTGGTCGACGCGGAACAGCGCGAAATGGCCGAGAAAGTCTTTAAAAACCTTTTCATACACATACCTATATCCAAATAAATAAATAAAAAAGATGAAAAAATTCGCACGAACGAGTGGTATATAATCTCGATGCATTTACGGATCTTACAGTACGATACGCTCTGTATCGACTGGCTTTCATCCAAAAAGAACCCATTCAACCACTCACATCACACACATTCACATAACCAATACCTACCGAGGCTTCTTTTTATTCTATTTATTTCTTCATGATATTTTCACCAAGTTAAGCACAAAAACTCATCGAATAAACTTTCAAGCTGATAGAAAGAAAGAGACAAAGAAACATTTTCTATTCATTAATTAACTTCCCGATGGGAAGTTATTGTTTTTTTTTATTATTTCATGATGAAAATTCCAACTCTAATTTCAGTAGAATATTTTTAAAATCTTTCTGAATATTGAAACGTTCGCATATTTAAGTGTTTTCGATAACTTCAATATACAACTGAAGAAACAGCATTTCTGTTTCAACAATTGGTTCCTTCTTCAATTTCCGATAATTTTTATAAAAAAGATCGCACTTCATGTGATTCCCCCTCATGTAAAATTTTCGAGAAAGCACAAGGGAAAATACTTTTGCGCGTCATCGGCTCGTAAATTAGCGACGCAAACGAGGAAAGAAAGAGATGAATAAGGGAGCATGAAGGATCGCGCAGTTTTGCTTCAACGAAAGTTATGTTGGGAAAAACTATATATAGGAAAATGTCGCGTTGGGTATCCAAGGTGCGAGCACAAGTCGTAGTGAGGGTGCGCAATGGAAAGAGATGTACAAGAGGAGAAAGAGAAGAAATAAGGCACATCTCTCTCAGACGAATGTGGCGGGAGCGGGCGGTGGTGATTAAAAAGAATGGTACAATGCGCGAAAGATGCGAGAGATGAGAGTAGAGTAAGAGGGCCAAGACGAGAGGTATGACTGAAGAGGAAGTTGGTTGATGATGATGGTAAATTCTCCGCCGCGACGACTACGACGAAGATTCGTTCGCGCACTTTCACCCTCCGTTGTCGACGTTGTCGTCGTCGTCAATCTGTTTATTCAATTTTTTTAACGTTGCATAGACATCTGCTATCTTTCTTCCGTCAGTTTCACCTCTCACTTTATATCTCCACACAATTTTTCTTTTCCTTTTAATTTATTTCAACCTCTACTACACTACTAATGATCTCTCGGTTCTAAGTTTCCTCTCCTTCATTTTTTTGAGCTTTAGATTGGAGGTGTATGTCACACAGTGTAGTATTTTGTTTTTACTCTAGACGCGTCCTGACCTGTCAAGATCTGTTTTACTCATTGTCGCTCTTCTATGTGTTCTTCGGTTGTGCATATATGTTTATATCTCTGGCTGATGCTGGAAACACACGAGTGTGTGTATGTGTGCCTTATTGTGCGCCATTCTCATTTTCTCTGTGCATTCCTGCCGCTCTTCCTTTGGCACGAGTTTTGTCTATAAGACTCTCAAGATGCCTTCTGATTTTCCCTTTTTACTTTCTCAATTTACATTATTATTCTATTTCGCTTCGCATTACATTTCTGAATTTTCTGTACATCTCTGTTTTTCATATTCGCACAATATGGCCGAACATTCTTTTGTTTAATTTCAATAACACAAAAGCTTTATTGTCTTGAAATTCATATTTACGTTTACGCCTATGGCTGGAATACCTTAGGGATGGATTGAAGTTTTCAATTGCTTTGAAATATTCAACTTCATTATTGCATTTTTCTTAATCGTCTTGACAATTTTTCCAATTTTCTAATACTAAAAATTTTTTAATTATTATCTGTAGCGCTCAAATGAATGTCGATTTTCATGTTATATACCATTTGTTTGTTCATTGTCGTATTATTTTTATGATTTTTATCATTTTCCATTCCATAAAATCACAATAATATTATCAAATAAAACGCTATCAATACTGATTGAATTCTTTCAATGCATGAATGGCCATGCATACATACAATAAATTCATGTGAATGCACGCCAATGATGATTGATAGAATGGATGATTAGGTAAACATCAGGAGAAGATAATTGGGAATGTGAATGTTATTGAGATGAAATGTCAATAGCAGTTCAACGTGGGAGGAAAAGGAGGGTAATGATGTCGATATGAGAAATAAATGTATAAAAATTAACCGGGAATTCAACATAATGTTTCGATTCAATGTATTCAAAGTTGACCTCTTGTGGTCTTCGTACTACACACAAATAGAAAAATCATTTTATATCCTACGTATACAAGTTTTTTAATACAAAATTTTCCTGATGTTTTTTGCCCGAAATTCTTATTTTATTCTTTTGATTTTCATTTTTCAGCTTTTGTGTGGTTCACTCAAATGCCATGTACGAACGACAAAGTGGTTTAAACGCGGTCCAAAGGACTTAACATATATGTATACTTGGCATGGTATTGTGCAACTAGGTTAACATGATTATGTTATAGTCGTGGCCTGTAAGCGGCGCAGTACCACCGATATAATGGGCCCTGGCGTAGCATACTTCTCAATATATATATTTTGTGGATGTGTGTAATAGCCTGGGAGGAGCACGAGCGAAAATAAAATGACATAACTAATATTATGGAACAGAAAAAAACACTATAAAAAAATTAATAAAATGAAAAAAATGATAATACCATTATTGGAATTCGCCTTTTGTTTCGCAATTCTGAGATAATTCGATTTGTTGTGATTGGTTTAATTTGACACCTGATGGCTACTGTCATTGCATTAAATTTCCTGCTTGCTTCTTTTTCTATCATTAACAATACTACAAAAGAGAATGAGAATTCGAAATAATTTCCATTCTATTATTCATATTGAATGAATTATTTTATATACTAGTGGACTTTTATATTATATGACATGTTGTTGGTCTTGTTGGTAATATCAGTGATTCAAAGACACAATTCAGTCTATCGAATAAATTCACATATGAACACATTCAAGTATGAATAACTAAAAGTCGTCCTTTTGTTGATATCATCTACAAATATAAATATATCACAATGCAGTTCTACCGTGTTCCTCATTCATTCCTTTTTCTACATTTCATCTTTCTCATCTTCATGACTCTACACATATATAAATGGCTTTTTTGCTTCCTGGTTTGTCCAGATACTTCACATGCTACCCATCAACTTCATGTGCACTTCACCATCTCCAGAATAACTCCCATGATTTATGTGTTATTTGATGCATAAATTTTTGTTTCCCAACACTTGAACTATATGAGAACTAAATTCATTCTACGGATTTAATTATCCTCAACTTAAATAATGTGCACCATTGCAAAAATAAAATTAGACACAAAAATGTTGAAACATTTTCGATCGTCATATCTACCTCCACAGTACATACTGAGATTCTCTCAACAGCATTTAGCACACACATGTTAATAGGATAGTTCTCGACTGTATTTTTATCGTGAACTTTATTGTGACTGCTATAAAATAAATTCAGCAAAGAGAAAGAATAAACAAAAATTCGCTTACGTACACATGTCGTAGGGATATACATTAAATCTGAAGACGAGCGTGGAGAATAATTTCCCAACTACTTTCTCATTCACTAAAGTCAGTTGAAGCATACAGGTACGTCAACATGAACACTAGCGCACCCAGATATACACACATACGTATATATTTTATACCATCAAAGAGATCAAGAAGATTTTACGGCCTTGGCGGCTTTGCGTCGACTTTGAGAAGCCGCTCGAAAGAGCTGAGCATCAGCTGCTCGTATTCTCGTACGAACTGAAGTAGTATTGAAGAAATAAAACGGAAAAAGGGAGACATAATAGCGAAGAGAGTGAGAAAGAGACAGAGCATGAAGGGTATGCACAATCGCTTGAACGCGTATTATAAGAGCCGCGAGGTAACGCGGCGGTGGGTCCGCGGGATGTTGTTCGATTCATCAGGCCGATAGCGGTGAGGTAAGGAGGAAAAACTTCTTGAGATGTTATCGACAAATGCAGTGAGAGGGGCAGCGGAAGATTTGATATCGTATATAGCATCGCTTTGAATCATCGACAAAGCTTTCGAGATGTGTTTCAACTTTTTTCTCCGGCTTATTTTCCTTTTCTTGCATTGTTTCATAAATTCTGTTCGAATGAAATTCACTATAATACGGAAATAAAATTTGATGATAGAGAGGTCATTCACTTTCTCCAAATCGGCATGGGATGCACAGTTAAAAGTCATATTTGTTTATGACCAGTGCAATGTTTAAAAATATTCACTCGACTGAGAGAAGGACAAATATAATTAGATTGAGTAACTCTATTATTTCCCACTAATAAAAACATCGACTAATCGATTCTCCATCGGGCCCGATGGAGAATGAGGACATTAAATAAGCTGATTGCTTTGCCAGTGAAGATGAATAAAAAAGAGTTACACTTAATCTCCCAATTTGAACTTTTCGACAATAATTTATCCATTCAAAATCCGATTAAAATATATATCACTCAAATAAAAAATAACAGTGATAACAATAATAATATATTACGATAATAATAATTCCCTGGGTGCATTCTCACGTGTCTCAGCGCGCTCTGAAATCAAATCGTCGTCTTTCCAAGCGTTTATGACGCTCTCACTATAATGCGCAGATAAGAAGCAGCTTATTACTCTCTCAATCCCGCTCCAGAAGATATACTACTTTATCCATAAATCTGTATATATATATATACACATATTGCGACGTGATTTCAGGGAAGAAATACGCGTCGAATTATGGCTACCCAAAATGATACCGCGAACAACTTTTTATTACAATTAAAATAGTCACCCG
>JAPYZF010000187.1:0-263257 GCA_030523045.1 Meteorus cinctellus | reverse complement strand
CACAATTAATTTTAACAAATCCGACGAGTTACACATCGAAGTTTGTATCTTCGTCATAGTGACATTTTGAAATGTGGGGAGTCTAATAGCAACCCGTGTGAACAAGTAAATCAATCATACCAACTTTTATATTCTTCCTTTCAATTCAAATATAATGAATCGATTCTCACTCGATATTTTCCCATTCAAAATGATGGATCGCGTGATACAAATAAATGGATAATATTGACATTAAATTTCGCAGGATATTTTTTTCGATACCAACGATATAATACTTCAGGTTATCACTAACTCCCCCATCTGAAATTCCGGTGATAGGTCAGTGCATCGCGCAAATTTCTAGTCAAACATGCAAACATCGAGATGGCAGTGCGATCAATTGTGCAAGAGCAACCTCTGGCGGATACCGGGCAAAGCCTCGATATAATCATTTGAAACGACTTGCTCGCCACACCCTACTCTATATACTATAACGCGGGCTCGTCAAGTGAGTGGAAGAGAGATGAAAGAGACGGCCAAAAAGGCACGAGGGTTGTGGCCCGGCGTTGCTCTCGCAGCATCGTGAGCGATACCGCCAGGGTGGCGTCACATGAGGTGTCACGATGTTGTAACCAAACGTCTTTACATACTCACTTAAATAATTCAATAAGTTCAACACCGTCAGTATAAATCGTCATCCACCACAGTGATAAATTCTACGAAGCGTATAAAAGAAAAACAAAACCAAACAATTCTTTTCCCTCTTTTAATTTCCGAAAATTTCTCGTGTAATTTATCAATTTAAATTGTCGCACGTTCCCCGCGTGTGAAAGTGTCATTGACACGCCGCGTCGCGGTTGAATTGTACACTAATATTGATTGTAAAACGCGAGTAATATCGTCTTTTTTTTTTCTTTTTTTTCGGCGTCTCGCCTTAGGCGGCAGTGCACGCGCGATTGTTGGCCGCACGAGACTCGAACGCTTTTGGAACTTGTGTCTATTATTTTAAATTTATACTACTCGTAAAATAAATCTTAAGTATTAGTTTTTTTTTATTTCTTTTCATTCATTTGGTAGGCCTATCTCTTGGCCTCAATATCACGACGTAGACAGTGCTTCGATTGTTCAACAAATCGTGGCCCCATGTCACAGATGCTATCTCGCGTTACGTTTTTTTGTGGATTTAGTTTTTGTTTGCTGTAATAATAAATCCATTGCAAGACATGTAAGTAAATAAATTAATGAAGAGTTGATTTTTATTTTATATTCGTAGTGTTGTTAGAGAGGTGGAGAAAGATTTTCTGTTGGAGTTGGAGCTTTTTTTTTATTATTTATTTTTATTGACGCCTATTGATTTTATTTATCGTTTGTTATTATTCTATATTGTGACATTTTTTTTTAATGATATCACGTGCTTAAGAGTTTGGGGGAGCGTCCATATCTAATTTATGGATATGATTATTAGTTATTCAGTTGATTGATCAAGAAAATTGTTCCAGTTGGTATTTCACATGAATAACTTCGTGGTAATTAAAGTTGCAATGAAATTAAATGAACAAGTTGCGAACGGTTAAAATATTTTTGTTAAATAATCACATGGGGTTTGTAGAAATACGGACGCTTGGGGAGGAAAAAACAGTTGAGAGAAAAAAAAAAGTTAGTGTTTACACAATGTCGTGACGGCAAAGTCTGTTAAAAAACACGGAAAAAAAATTAGATGTGAACAATGGCTTACGGGAATATTTATGAATTAAATTTGAGTTACAAATTAAAATTGAATTTATAGAAATGGTTTCTGCTCACTTGAAATGGCGGATATATTTTTCACATGTGAAAGAGTGAACGATAACTAATTTTAACTTCTGAATTGGAAGTTTATGGAAAAAATTAATACTATAAAAAAAAGAAATTCTTTGGAAGAGATTAGTTGAATTGAAATCGAAAAAAATTCATATATCATGAAATGAAATCAAAACAAGTTTTCTATTTGACGGTTTATAAGTGGTGAGCATCCTACTTTTCTGTTAAAACATTTTCCATTCAAATTTTTTCTTTCTTTCATCTCCATAACATCCTTCAAAATTTCCACTTCACAAAAACACATCTATGGAATACAGCAGTGAAAATTACCACCAAATATACCCCCGACAGTAAAATATATTTTTCATTTCAATGAAAAAAAAATATAGACACATAAATAAAAGAAAACCCCAAACGATGCTCATTGTGTAAAATACTTTCAAGCAACACTGAATGATAAATATTAATGATTCACATTTTGCTAACATATCACAAACACACACGCAACCACATTTGTATAGTAATATAGATTTTTTTTATCCTCAAAGTGTACAGATAATACAAGTGCGAGTTCCGTACACATGAACTCACACACATATCCATATATACAAATGCAGACTCTCATAAAGTCTGGATCCACCCACTGAAAATATATATCAATCCACCACACATCTACATATTTGTCTACAAATGTGTGTATGGGGGTTCTGTATATGTGTGCATCAAGCCGAGATTGGTATTTGCGTTTCGGAAGGACGGAAGGGTGAAAAGGGAATGCAGCCCTCGTCTAGTCAGACGGGAGACTCAACCTCCCTGTGCTCTTCCTGCTTTTGCTGCTTCATTTTCGTCCTATCTCCCTCATTCTCATTTCTTATCTTCATGTACCTGAATAAAAAATCAACGTCCAAGTAGTGAAAGACACAAGACTTTTTCGCCGCATGGGAAATGAGAGTTAACGAATCGCCATGTGGTTCGAGCACAATTAAGACCATTCCACCTTTGGTGAACACACCCTGCTTTGTATTTACGATAGGTATTTTTCCTCGTTCAATTTTTTTCCCTCAACGCACATTCACTGTATTTTTATACCTGAATTTTATACCGGCCCTCAAACGCTTCAAAGACAAGTCAGCGTCCACTCTTTTATTTTCCATTCTACTATTTGACATCAAAGGGCATAAAATTATTTCTCCCTTTAGATATATTTTTTTTTTTTTTCATATAAATTGATTCCGTTCATTTATTTTCTTGAATTCAGCCTGTGATTCTTACTACTTTTGTCTCTGTTTTTCTCGTTTGTGTATTTATTTTCTAGTCTGATTCATGTGGTTATATATAGAAGTGCTGTTTCTTTGTTGTGCATAAATATTGCATTTCCCCTGGTTGATCAATATCGTCCATTCGTGAATTTCAATCAGCGTAGTCGATTTTCATTTGCCTCGATGTATGTGTGATACGTCAATCTTATGAAAAATGTGAATATCGACAATTGTTTTGCATGGCTTTACTGGATTTTTTTTTTGGTACAAAAAGTTCTGGCTCGAGGTTCATTGAAAAGAATAAATCTCAGTGGTTTTTCCTTGGGGAAAAGTAAAAAGATGATTTGTTTCTTTGACTTGTTCTCTGCATTTATTAAATATCTTTTCAATTATATGATTTTACTTTCGTTTTTTTCCTATGGCGTAAATAATATCATTTGTGAGTAAAAAGTGTACGTACAGTGGTAAAAAACGAATAGAATTAGATTAAATAGATATGAAAAACAACCTTTTAATTAACACATCGTTCAAAAATTCCAGTCAATTTAAGTTTTAAATTATTCTGTTCAGCTAATTGCAAAATATGATAAATTAAAATCAAACCATCCGATAATATTCATGTGAAAATAATAATAGTACATGAATATATCACACCTACACCAACTTATTTTTGTTTGTTAAATATAAAAAAAACACGAAAAAACATTCTATAGAAACTAAAAAAGTTCAATGACATACAAAGCCCAGTTTCTGTCCTTCATACCCTTCGATTTCGTAGAAAGGTCGATTTCTACAATTCACAATACCACAACCATTCAATGAAGCAACAAAATCAATAAATCATTCCACATTCAACTTGACAGCTATTTATCATCAAAAAAGACAGAACTTTATTCAGACAGCAACGAAAAATTCTGTAACGCTCCATTTAACAGAAGCAACGATTCGCAAAACTATACTTTCTCTCTCGTTAACTCTCCTTTCAATATTATTTCTTTGCCGACCGGACGTACACTTTTTTATGTCGAACAGGAGACATCCTTGATCGAATATACATAGCAGCAGTCCACACGTGCCAATAGTACCGCGTTCCCATCGATTACCCACCACTTCCGGGTGCCATTATCGCACCGCCTTTATTTATATTCATATTATGCAACCCCATTGTGAGTACAATTGAACAAAATGAAAATATTGATACACACTCCTACGTCTATACAATTTTCATGCAACAATAGACCTATCGATAGTAAAGAGTGGATTATTTTGAAGTGTTAAATTATATTGTAAAGTCCTACCAGCAGAGTTGATGGTGAACTGCAAGCTGTGAACAATCGATAAGCATTGTGGAACCCATTGAGACAATTTAAGGGCATCAGTGGTAAATCTATTGTCCAATACAGCGTTTCGCGGGTTTAAACGAAAATTGGACAACGCAATTCATTTCTCTTTGACATTGCGGCTCTAACACTTATGATGATAATAATCATGAGCATGATGATGAATGAATAAAAATAAATAATTCGGATGATTTTTTATTGTGGTAAATTGTGGCTTGCCCATCACTCGACGATCTCCATACAAATTTATGTACATACAAATAGTCTTGATTGATATTTCCAAAGTGATTGACATGGGAAATAAATTTAGGGAATAATATTACAATGAAAATAATGTTGAGCGTTATGCATTGGATTTTCTGATAATTAAAATTTGGAAAATTATTCAGAATTGTTCACCAGAGAATTTATTCCAGCGACTGAAGACATATAGGGAATTTATTGCACATTTGGTTTATTCAAATTGGAATAATCAAAAACTGTTTACTACATCAAATCACTCATTTTAATAAACATATATTATTTGTTGAATTTAACTCACTACAAAATTCTCACATTTCCAACACGAATTTATCCAAAAAATTAATAGGATCATTTAAGTTTATTTCGGGCGATATTTCCCACATGAAATCTGTGAATTTTCAAACAAAATTTTTAACTTTTGACATATTATTTATGTTTACACTATCTGATATTTATTGGCACACAAATATGTATTTACATATTATAAATATAAAATGCATAGTCGGGTCATCCGCTCAGTATTAAACTCTCGGACAGGCTTTTATGTGCACTGAGTTTAATACTCACTGCCAACTCTATGCCACGTTCCTCTTTTCTATCCTTTGATAAAGCTTCGTTCGTGCTTCTCTATGAATAAACTTAACCTGCCATTGCTTTTGACAGTGAGCGTACATATGTGTGACTATACATACTAAATTATACGTATCATGATGACGAGCAAACGTCACAACCATACATCATATTTAACTATATGACGTACGCGAATATACACTTGAATGAAAACGATATCTTCATCTCGAATGATTGAAACGTATTTTAGGAATGAATGGTCAAAACACATCCGTTGTTGGACCCATTTACAAAAATCATAATCTATAAAGAAAAGCTTACGATGGAAAATGTTCATTCAAGTTTTAAATAGAATCATGCAGACATAAAAAATTATTTATTCATAGTCATAACATTAAAGTCTTCCAAGCAAATGTTCCAATGCTGAATTCACAAGTTTAATTTTCTTCTGGTTCCCGGTGTAGATTTTCAAAGTTCTGATGTTACCAGCCGATGTCTAAAGATTGTCACAACTTTTTTGGATTAATTGGATTTTATTCAATGTGTATTTTTGACTTTATTACTTTCTCTTTGTGAGTTTTGTCATTAGTATTAGTAAAAAAAATGATAATATCTTGCGATCATTATGATAGTATTGAGATAGAATCAGGGGAATATTGAATTGCAAATTCTTTGCCTTCAATAGAAATCTTTATATTTCGACAACTAATGCAGAAAAATTCAGGAGTAAATTTTTTTATCTGTTCATCTTAATGATATTATGAAATAATTGAAACAATTCACGTTTTGTCGTTGTCAATACCGGAAATCATGGTATATATGTGTATACGTATTTATATTTATATTTATATCTACAGACATGTGGACTGATTGAAGCAATTTATTCTTCTATCCACAAGCACGCATTCACACTTACGCCCCGGAAACGCGTACAATTGACACGTTGACATGCCGTTCGGTTTACCTCTCAGAAATCCCTTTGTGTTGTTTGCCTATTTTATGTGATTGACACCACAAAATAATGTGCGCCAAAAGTTCTGATTTTAAAAATAAAAAAAATGTAAAGAAATTTTTTATAAAATTTCCTTTTCTCTCATCGTATTTTAATTACCAATTGAAGAAATAAAAGATTTTGACTTAGAAATTGATTTACAGAAGGAAAAAGAAAGAAATTAATCTTTTGTACTCATTATTCATTACATCCGCACTGTAAACCCAAGTGTTTTATATAGCCGACACATTTTAAATATTTATAATGTCTTTTAAATGTTAATTGGCTATTAAGAAAATAAAACGTTTCTCAGTGCTTACGAAGAGACTTTAATTACTGTGATGGTAGAAAAGAGTGAAATAAAATGTTCGACAACGCTTGAATTTACAATGTAAATCATACAAAAGAGTTTTATCTTGTGAAAAAAATAACATGAAATGAACCTCTATGTTTTCTAAATGAGATGGAACAAAAAGAAAATGAGGATATGTTTTTTTATAAAAAAATAATCCTTGTCTTTTACTTTTTTACCACTTGGAAAATGCTTTTTCAAGGGAACATAAATTAATATTGCAATATTTATGATTTTTTAGAACTGGTGCAGGTTAGATATATCTACATTTGGTACCATTATAAGGATATGTGGACAATGGACTTGTGAAAGCATGAAAAAGCTGTTGTTGGATCAGTTTTTATGTTATGCTTTTAGAACTCTGTTGATTCAGGTTGGTCTGATATACATTGAATACTTGAAAATGTGAGAGGTCACTGCGTAGGACATTTTCAGATGAGAGAAACAGGCGGTTGAGAGTGTAATAAAAATTTTAATTACATGGAGGGATTGTAAAAACAGTTGAGTGAAATAGACAAAGCGTACAGATTTTATTTAAAATTTTTTAGAGAAGCTTAATAACAATCCATGTCTTTCCATGAATATTAACACATTCATGGGACATTTGAATCAATCAATACTAGAAATTTTCATCGGCCCTCTTATGTCTTTTATTGTAGAGGATTTCGATATATATCGATTCATTGATATGTTCACGTATTAGCGGGTAAATGTTCAACCAATAATGAATCGTGGGCCGTTTTTAGCGATTATCGACTAATGACTAACTTCAAGAGTTCATGTATTTTATTGTAGAGGATTTAAGAGACTTAGTTTTAGTTGCACTAGAGCTTAGCCAAAGTGATAATTCGCCTGAATTTTAACATCAAATATTCTAAAACCTCTTTTTATATTCGTAGCATATTCATATATTATGCCGATGATCATTTTCAGTTAATAATAAATAATTAGATGTGATAACCACAATTTATACAGTAGAAAGACTAATCCAAAGCCAATATTTATTGATTAAATATTAATGAATAATTTATGTCTACTGCAGTTGAAATAATTATTCATCGAATATTGGAAACCCAATATTTTTATACAAATTATATTGAACTCTGCTGCGAAATATTATGAGAATTATAAATTTCCTGTTTTTCTATGATTCATTTAGTATTTGTTTCGTCAACTACTATTAAAAAAATAATATTTATAAATTCCAGTCTTCACTACACTTTTCACTCTGCCTCTCATTTCCATTTTATTTTCTTCATTCAACACAATATTGCTCTATATTTTTATACTGTATAAGTACGGATTAGTCCATTCTGTCTTCATAACAATAGAAAGTAATATTCTTGTAAGATGCTTAAACGAATATTTGAAAATAATGACATCAACAATAATAACGATGAAATACTCTGCTGTGTGATAAATTAATTCTTGTCTTTTATATATAGACAACTTGCCGTCAGGAAAGTCATTTTATTCAGTATTATTAAGCGCGAGTCATAAGCGTAATTGTCTCTGCATGCAAATGCATCGAGCCTTCACCAGAGTTGGAATATATATTTAATGCATGTCGTTGATATAATATGAATATTTCAAAATGAAAAGGAAATGAGTGACCTCACTTGCATGCACAGGTCTGAATTCATCATACAAATTCTCACCCTCGACTACTAAAAAACTTGATGTGATTTTTTTTCTGTATAATTATTGCTATAAAAAATATTATACCGATGTATAGAATATTCTTTAGCAAAATGTAGAATGAAAAAGAACATAAAATTGGTGTTTCATTGTATTTGTCAGAAAAAAAAATTGAAGACACAATTTATCGTGCACATGGCGAGAAAATTGAATTTCTGATCGATAAATTTAACATGTGGAATATAGAGCAAACACAATAAAGACTGTGACTTTCCGTAGAATAAAATAGTTATATCTATGTGAACCCCGTAAAAGGCTGATGTGGTTATAGATAATAATTTCAGAAAATGTATTAGGAAAAATAGTGTAAAGGCTTTCACAATATAATTTACGTATCGATGGTTCTAACATTAACATCAAAATTCTTTGTTTATAGATAAATGTAACAAAATATTCAATCACATGTTTACAAAGTTGGTTTTATTCATGACAAAATCTCATGTAGTCAATAATTATTTAACAAAATCTGATCTCTTGGAAAGTAGAAGACAAATTGAGAAGAAAAATTATTTTTCACAGCCCATTATTATTTTTTTTTCTCTATTTTATTTTTCCTTTACCATTTCCTTTTTACTTTAGAAACATATTTTACTTTCACACTGTAAATGACATTGATTTAAAGTTGAAAATAATTAACGTCCAGAGCTTTCGCCATCGTGGCTGATAATAGGGTGGATAAAATCCCTTTTGCACTCAATTGCATGATCAAAAATTTATGTATGTTCTTGATAAAACCTTTCAGTCTATTTTCATTTCTCTCCACATTTCTTTATACTTTACTATACATACTCATCATAACTATTTTTATCGTTTCATCAGATATAGATTCGCATAAAGTTTCCACCTGTCACATGTTGTCTATTCACGTCAGCATTTTTCTATTAAAAATAACTGATCGTAACTGTTGAATGTCGATAGACACTGAAGTGAAGAAATTTTTATACATTTTTTCCCCTTTTTTTATTTGGCAAACTTGAAACGAAATAAAGTGTACAAGTTCTCGAGTATGTATAAAAAATTTATGAGTTGAATGTACGAATTTTCCGATAGCCAATATTACCATTAACATAGAGACATCAAGCGTGTGTTTATATTTGTATAGAACACCCTGTAAAGTTATATACAAAGTGGCAATAACTTTTGAACAGGCTGTGTTCCACACTTTCGACACACGATTTTTTTTCACGTCCAACTTTTCCATAGATATATTGAACACCATAGAATTTCTACAACAGTCTCGTCTCCACCATTACGGAAAAAACGTGTCGTCGGAAATGGTGTAGAAATCTTGACGAAATTCAAGAAGTAGAGAAAGAAATAGGGACAACTTTTTAAACTTTCCAGACTGAAGATGTTTGCAGTTGTATATAAGTGAGTTTAAATAATCAACAGATAATATAATTCAATTCTCTTCAATAGCTTGATAAGAAGAATAAACTGAGAGAAGAGAATGGGATGAAGAGAAATGAAGTTGGATGAGATAAAAGAAATTCTGATTAATTATTATGTTAAAATTTTTCTTAGTGATGTCCAATATTTTCATTTAATTCTGAAAGACAATTTTTATCTTGAACTTTCATTGAATTTTAGCTCGTTATTTTATGTGTGAGAGAGAATAAATTGGTTTCTTGTTATCGAGTTGTGAATTGAGTTAAAATGAACGAATTTGTTATTTCAGATGATGGAAAATTCTATCTGTAATTACTGCTTTCCAATGATTTTTTTCAACTATCAATTGAGAAATTATACAAAGTATATTCATCGAAATAGATTGGAAAACTAAAATGAGAATTCTAAAATAAATGAAACTGCATCGAAAAGGAATCAATTAATTAATCTCACGAATGAGATAGTAATACATCATCATTTTTTAAATGTTTCGCAAAGTTTTTCAAATTAAATATTTATGTATATAAAATAATTCACTTCATACGTCTTCCACACTCGATAAAATATGGAAGGGAAAAAAATATCGATCAGTTATCGTGCAAGCACAGAAAACTCCCCTTTTTCTTTTTCCAATTCAATTAGCGACGATCTTTTTCTTTTAAAAAAAAATTCTCTTTCCCATGAGAAAATAAATAATAATTTTATTCTCGGTACGGAAAAATCTTGTTGGTTGATGTTGAACATCCATTTCGAATAACATTTTTATTATTAAAAATATGTATATTTCAATTACTACGCCGACAAAATTGTGACTAGATGAAATATTTCTGGCGTAATGGATAAAATGATTACATCCTTTGTGAGCGCTTCAAAGGCGTACAAATCCAATTATCATAATGAACGAGCTTTCCCTCATATTCGAAAGAAAGATTACCGATTCATAAAAAAAAGTACATAAAAAGTGTTGCAACTAGGAGGAAAAATTTGTTTTATTATATCAACAATTTGTTCAACCAAAAACCATTTTATAATCGTCATTAATCCACAAATGGAAGAGTATGAACATATTCATGTCAAATAATCAAACTTAGTTTAGTTCACTTCAAACAATTTATCCTTCAAATGAGAAAAAAAAATAAATTATTTCAATTAAAAATACAAAAACACTACCCGACTCCAAACCATAAACTCAACAATTAATCAACCACAAACCCCCAAAACATTTCCCAAATGAATTTTTGGCCAACTTCATCAAAATCCCTGATTGTTCCTCCCCAATTCTTTACGTTACAAAACCTCTCAACACAACTCTCACCCCTACCGAACAAATTTCAAGAGCAATAATACTAAATACCCATCACATATAATAATCGACCACTTCATATCACGAAGACATTCACACAAAATGAAGATCCATAATTGTTAATTAATTCGATATCAAGAGTGAGCTTGGGGGATTATGGTTGACCTGGTTTGGATGGGCGTTTGCAGGCCTGTTGGAACCACTCAACCATCACCAGGAGTATTGTCTATGTAGTCCCAGTCGACGTGCATTGCTAGAACTCACCCCCATGAACACCTACACCCTCATCATCGTATGTATACCAGCCACCATCACGCTCTTACCCTACCACAACTTTGCCCATCTACATGGGTCAATAGACGCATTTACACGAACACATATATCAACACATATGCATTCAATGAGTGCATCTACATGCGCATAAAAATTGTTGTTTTCCTCTCCAAGCGGGTACACACACGCCCCATACTATTCATAAATCCAAATAAAAGATGTAAGTGATGTTGCAACAAGAGATTCTTGTTCATGTACAACTGCGCCACTTGAAAAAGGAAGAATGAGGTTTCTTTGTCGAGGGGAAAAGAGAGAGGAAATGAGCCGCCCAGTTGATTTAGATCATTAAGATAATTCGCATAACCACATAGAATGTATGACTGATGTGTAAGTAATGTGCAGTTGAGGTCTGTGGGGGTTCATCACTTAAGGATCCATATGCAGCTGTGTTAATGCAATGGATTAATTTGGATAGGTTTTGTTGGGATGATAATTGAAATGGCAAGACAGTGCATTGTCTTATTTGAATAGGGGCATTATAGAGAAGAAAGGAGAGATATTGGGTTGAATATTAATCATCTCTTTTCATTGTTGTGGTATTTGATATAGAATGAAAATTGTTGCGTTGGTTTAGTTTCGGTTGAAGGATTTTAATTGTATTGGATTGGATAATTATATTTTTTTATCTTATTTAAATTTGTGGGTTATTGTTATTTTGAGAGGGGAGATCTGAATATTGGTTGGAGTATAAATTTGTTTTCAGGATATACAAATAGTTGTGATAGTTAAATTTGGTAATTTATGTCTGGTGGTTCAAGAGAATGTGACTGGATTTGTAATAGTGGGGAATATTTGGTTTTATCGTTTAATGTAGAATCAAGATAGAATATTCAGTTGAAATTAGTTGTATGCTTGAGCAGTTCAAGTTTTCATCAAGATTAAAGGTTATTTTATGAAGCGTTGGTAAATACCCTGAAAAAAAAGGGAAATGTTCCTGAAATAATAATAAATTATTGCAGTTATTTGCAATGTGTAAATACTTTTGTTTATTTTCTTATGAAAATTCTCCCATGAAAATTTATTTTGTGTGTGATTCTCATGATAAAAATATCATTATCAAAGCTTGAAGATTAATTTTGTTTCAATTTGAAATGCAGATAACATCACAATGCAAAAATAAAGGCTGATCTTTATTCCCACCATGAAATGGTGGCTGAGTGCAGATAAAACAATAATGTTCTTAAAGAGGATGAAACAGGATCTCTACGTGTATTATAAAACTTATTTATGTATATACATATATATATTATAGTCTACAGTCTTATGCTTGCCATATTTTATTCCACCCTCGAGGGATTCGAAATCCCATGTCGCGGCCAGCCACGTTAATCTTTCCTCTTTTTTTCGTCCCATTTATTTATTCTTTACTTTCTTTCTTTCTGTACAAACATGTTCTTGCTCTTTTTCTTTCCTCTGCGACTTTATCCTCCATGCAACTAACACTTTCCAGACATTTTGGATGATTAAAATGGACTTCCAGGTATTTTCAAGAGGGTTTTATGTTATATTGGTTCAGTGCACATGTGACTTCTTGAGTATATTTCCTCAGGCGTGTCCAAATCTTCCACGAGCTAAATCATGACTGTATCATAATGATCTACGAAACTTTGGTCGTTATAATAATAATTGATACTCACTTTGCAGATAATAAATTCTTACCAGAATTCCTGAATTAATGTCATAAATAATAGTGATAAAATAGATGAACCGAAATAAAGTGTCTTCAATGTTTTTGGTATGAGTGACGTATTGAGGTTAAACAATTAACCAAGATATTTGGTATGTTTCTGTGGGAATTCTTTATGTTCAATAATAATTTGAGATGTTGCTGAGTTTAATTACTGATGTCAAAGTTGAATACCTTCACCAACGTCTAAACCAATGAGATAACAAGAATTTTTCGTTAAATATGTCCAACACAATGATTTTTTTTAGGAGAAATAATCGGGCATTCCTTATCTACTCATGAGCTGCGTTCATACATGGTCGAACTATTTCAAAGTTCTTCCTCCACCGTGACACAAATACTTCACAGCAAATTCCAATGAAATTCAGTAAATATCCTCTCCATTCACAGGAAAGCTCAATTTATACCAGATCACGATCGTTTGTGAATGAAATATTTTTACTATTTTAAAAAAAAATTTTTTTGAGTTTTTGTAATTATAATTACTAAAAAAATAACAAATATAAATAATAAAATATATAAATTATAAAAGATTCTAAATATTCAACGTTTATTTCGTATTTTTTTTCTATTTATCTTTTAGTGAATGATAAATTGGAGCAAAATCCTAACGAATGAGCACACACACCTACAAATATAAACAATTAGAAACTGTCGTGATAAACAAGCCTTCGTCTTACTTCGGGTTTCCACTTGACCACAAGACACCTTCATTTCCTCATGACTATTTCCAGCGACTTCTAAGAAAGTTCTATTTTCGACTGAGGCCACACTTTCTGCCAAATAGGCCAAGCAACCAGGCGCCTTTACTTGAGCGTATTATTCAAGCGAACTACATCGAGAATATTTCATATACCATAACACAACAACTGTGCAAAAATATTTCTTGCGTGTGTAACACATTTGGCCAGACGTTCAGACTTTATTCTGAATAGTAAGTCGACAAATGAATTTAGAATTTCTCTAAAGACGTTTATTGACAGTTAATTTTTCAACGCATCAGATCTGTTTGATTTGTTTTGAATATTTTGACATTTTTATGAGATAAACAATATTGAATTTGTATTAAAAATATGCGACGCTGATTGTTGAAGAGAATTCAATAAAATAATAAGTCATTTGAGGAACAATTAAATGGATTTTTCTATTTAAATTCAATATAATGAGGATGCGGTTGATCGTTGACAAATCTGCCAATTACAATGGAGGACTCATTTTTACTTCATATTATCAAATTTTGTTTTTAAAGTTTGATGAGAAGATGGAATGAAGATAAATTTATAACGAAATTGTTTCTAAAGAGCACGACGAAACAATGTGGAAGTGTTTCGTGAATTTTACGCGCCCTTGTTTTGAAATTAGCAAGAAATGTGAATTTTTCCAGCCCCTATTGTAATCGAATAATGTTATCTTGCAAATAATAAAAAAAAAGATAATGAAGAACTGTATTTTACTAAATGAGATAAACAAAATTATGAATCTCACAATTTATATTTTACACTGCACGAAATTTCCGAATTCCATTAACCGTAGAAATGACATCTCATAAAAATTCTTTATTCTTCATTGTAAAAAATTATGGTCCAGTTTTTATTTTCTACGTAATTATAATTTTTTCCTATCTATTTTCGTATTATTCTTCCTTGTGAATTCATTCCGCGTAATATATTCATCCTAATAATTTTTATTTTTATAATTACAGGTGGGTTGGGCCGGGCGGAGGGTGAGGGCGGCTCAAACGATCTTCCAAGTGGGCGCCGAAGTGGAGGCGCTGGAGTTTTGGGCAGTGTCGTTGGCGGTCGTTCCACCGGGACATCGGGGGGTGGCGGTGGTCGCTCGAGGGACGAGCCACGACGGCACACCCTCAGCGGCGATCACGCACCCTCCCTGCATCACCAGCAATTTAACGCCCAACAATTTCCACTGCATCCACACCACTTGCCACTGCCACACGGCCAATACGGTACACCAACAACCCGACACACCACCATGGATCTCGAGGTGAATCAAAACTCTCGTAACATGTAAATATCCGTGACGTTTGTTTTTCATTTCTGTCTACTGAATTTTTTCTCGTTAATCTATTTCATTTATTTGTTCATCAATTCTTGGTGTTTTAATCTGCGTGTACTTTTTCCTGTACACATTCACGATTATTCATCAAAATTTCACATGAATTTAGAGTTTGAGAAAGATTTCCTCATTGCACATTAATAATTTTTGTGGTAAATCAAATTTTGCTGCAAAAAAAAAATGATGGAAGCCATCGACATAACTTGAATTGATGCAGTTTAGAAGAAAAATAATATTCCCTGTCTAAAACTCTCAAAATAATTTTTTTATTCTGTGCACTTTCTACTGTAATTGCGAATATTCAACCGATTATTTTTCTATTTTTATTCCACTTGTGTGATATTAACATTGACTGAATTTTCTTTATTCTCAATTTGACACAATCAAAATGTGTTAATCACAATTAATCATTAACTTTGAATGATACACTAGATTTCAATCACCACAAATGACTTTCCACATTATATGAATATGATGGCAATTTCATACGATCGAATATTTTTTTCTTGTTGCACGAATTAAAAAATTAATATGAACCGAATTCTCATGTGTTCATGCATATAAATAAAAAGAAAAGGGGCGCACTTTAATCTACAAGGAAACTCAAAGCAAACACAATTTTTCAACTAATAATTTTTCCTCTTTTTTTTAATCCCCATTATATTTTTTTGTTCGAGAGTATTAAATTTTCAATTAGCATGATCGGACCATTCCAAATGCAAATAATTAATTGGAAATATTAATCGGCTTGATCAATTGATATAAATTAATAAATAATTCTTCCATTCATTAACAGCAATGAAAATGTATCCCAATTGAAATTTCTAATCAAAAAAACGAAACGAAACCTCAAGTTCAATTACAAATAATTCAATTCAAAATTCTACTGATAGATAATTGTAAAATTCCCAAAATCACTCGATGGTAAAAATAGTTCCTTTCAATTCCATAAAAAATAATTGAACCAACATAACGTCAATGTCAGGCGTGAATTCAACAAAACTGTGTCCCTCTCAATTTTCCATCAAATCGATTAATGCCAATCCGGAACAGAAATTTTATGTTGCTACTTCACTACCTTCAAAAAAAATTTGTTACAATCCAACACAAATTCCTCTCGACATTTAACTATGAAAATTCCACTCCCATTCACGTTCTACTGCTTCATGTTCATCACATCCACAAACCCTTCAATATTTTTTTTTGCTTTTTTTTACGTGTCAAGAATTTTCATTGACACAAAACTCGATAATATTCTACCACACTCCGTCGATAAGTGAATTCATCTATACATTCATGACACGATTCAAGATTTATTGAAATTTAATTATTACATAATTGAATTGAACATCAATTTATTTCAGTTTGTCATACGAATTCTTTTTTTCCACACAAATTTAACTTATAAATACATCAATCACTTGAAGTGAGAGAGACAGCGAGGTCTATTGATCACTTGGATTGGTCCCACGCTCATTCTTGTTAGCATATCACGCACGTAACACCATCAAAATGTTCATTCTGTTTTCCCTCTTGCACGATTATTCGCGTTATTCAAGGATTTTAACACATAATTGTACATTACACGTCATTTAAGTCTGGCAGAACCAGCAATGGGATAATTATTCTGTAGTAGAGAATGACAGGCAGCTGTGCGCATCCAGATGATCAAATACCTCCATGATATGCAATCTTGATGCTCGCTAGTTACTCACTTTTGTGATATCCGAACGTTGGACTTACCATCGAATATTCATGATCTTATCATTCCAATCATTTTATCAGAATCCGAAATGTTAATGTTTGTAACGTGACTTAAAGAATGTTTCCATAGTATTCTAATAATCTTTATTATTTTCTCGATTTGTTTTGACATAACTACAGTTTTTTTAATTCAAAATGAAAAGTTTCTGAAAAATTTAGAATGCAAAAATTAAAGAAAGATTCTGTTGAGGACGAATTGTGTTATGCCACTTATTATTGGGGCAAGCTGAAAGAAATGAGAAGTTGGAAGGTTTTGACGTTTGATAATTGAAAAAATTTTTAGTTAGAAAATTGTGTTATAATTCATATCAGAAAAGAATTTGGAGATATTGGAAAACTGATGAACTGTGATGATATGATTCTCACTTAATCTTTGTGCCAAATCCGAACTCAATCCTTTCATAACTTTTCTAAATATCTATAAAGCTATCCAGATAAATTCTGCTGAGGAAAACAACTTTGAAGTTTGGATTTCAGTTGTATATAACGATTAGTTTTTAATACTTTTTCAATTTTCGAAGATCTCTCGTATTTGACTGGGAAATATAAGAAAAGAGGATTAAACTTTTTCGATTGTTCTTTAAAAAAATGACTTCCCAATTTTTTCTTATGCACTTTATTTTACCTCATTACACCACTATCAAATTTCAACTTATTTACTTATGTGTGTGTTTTTTTGTATTTCTTATATAAACAGATGGGGACCAAGTCTCGCCAGAGAAAGGTAATTTTTTCATTATATTCATAGCAGACTTTTTTTTTTCATTTTGCTCATGATGCCTCATTTTTGCATGTGTTGCTATTCTTCACATAAATGATGACACGATACAAATTAATTAAAATTTTTTTATATAACGGATATTCAACTAGAAATTTGCATTCTTCCCTGACGAAGTCGTTCAATCCGACAGTAGAGACAATGAGAACTTGAACACACACTTTTTTTGATCCACTTGATCAATCCAAGACTTGTTGATACTGAAATTAAAGTTATACAACTTTGATAAAGAAATATCCTGCAATTAAAGAAATTCTAGAGTTCTCCAAACTTAGCTATCATCTAAAACAATCAAAATTTCACTTTTATCAATGAATGAAAATACAAAATACAAAACATCAAACATGAAAAATAAAATTCCTCAATTAGAAACATTCGTAGATTTCTGTCAGAATATTCCACCTAAAAACAGAATTAATCAGTCAACTTGTCAAGTTAACAGTGAAAGACATCTAATTCAAAATCAATAAAATTCACAGTCGCCTCTACCCCGGGGATATCCACCACCATCTACAGCGATGTTATTCGATGACGACCCGGGGATCATGTCCGAGGTGGAGACCTCAAGTACGGGATTTCGACGTGGTGGAAAGCAAAGAAGCAGTTTGCCAGTCGTACGAACACCAAGCAAAACTTTGGAGCGACCACTAGGTAACTGAGATGCAATAATCCCTAGAAATCCTTTTACAAAGACTTTAATTTAATTCGGCAGTCCTATGTCCAGAGCTATATATACAAATTAAACTCAATTATACCAACTTCAACTAACTCTCTTTACTCTTTATCTCTCACTCTTTCTCTATGTGCTCAAATTCAATGCTCTTAATTAACACCCTCCCACTCTCCACTGTCCGAATTAATCCACCGACGAGTCTGGCTTGCCTGACAAAACAATGAATTTCTGTTGGCGACTCCCTAGGACTGGTGTTCCTGCAGTATAGAAAGGAGACGAAGAGGGCATTATTACCGAATGAAATAACCAGCATAGATACAGTTAAAGCTCTCTTCGTCAGGAGCTTTCCTAAACAATTGACTATGGAATATTTGGACAGTCCTGATGTAAAGGTTTATATTCATGACAGCAATAAAGACATGTTCTATGAGCTCGAGGATCACCGGTAAGTAATATAAATGGATTAAGGTGGTATTGTAAATTAGAGGGTCACTTGTTTGATCTTTAAAAGATTTTTCTCCCTTCAAGATATTGAACAAAAGTACAAATTATACAAGTTCAAATTATGGCGCTTTGATTTCTTTTATTGTGAGATGGAGTTTGTAATTGTTTTGAATATTCTTCAAATATGTGGCACACTTTGTGATGATTCATTTTGTATTATTTATTCCATCTGAAAATGTATGAAAGAAAATTCTTACACTGCTTTAATATGTACTCGATCAGTTATTAATTGGAGAATCTTGGAAACTAATCATCAAGTGATCTTTTAAATGAAAATACTATGTTGATGCTTTTAATCACAAATTCACAAGCATAAATGTTTTTTTATTGTTTGTAAAACTGTGGTGTATTTTTCTACTTTAGGTCGCATCTACGTGATATTAGGGATCGCAGTGTTTTACGTTTGATTGAAAAAACTGACGGTATTGGTGGAATATCCGGTCCACTAGGTGCACCAGTTGGTGGTCCACCTGGTCTTCCACCACACTGGGAAGACCAGAGTTACTTCAGCGAGCCAGAATTTGACAGCGAATTCCAACATCAGCATATTCATAAAAGCAAGGTAAGTCATGTTTCACATTGTCATGCTGACAAAAATTAAATAATAGGAATGCATAAAAAATTTCCATGTTATATTCTTATTTTTAAACATCGAATTTGTACAGTCTATTACTTAAATGTGATAGATATTTTTGTTGACAATTAATCGTATACAGATAATGATGAACACACAATTCTATGATAGACATTCTGTACAATATAATAAAATATATAGCCCCAGCTTTTGAATACTGAGAAGAAATACTAACTCAAAACGAACGGTTGAGGCTCGAAAAATTCGATTGTACATTGAAGGTAGTTGTGCCATGAGTGGAAGCAACTTCAGAATTTATTGAAGTACCACAACTTGGGAAATTGAAGTGTGGTACTTATTGAATTGGTATCTTTTGAGTTGCGCTGAAATGTTTATGCAATTGCAGTGAATTTCAGGTTTTTAAAGTTGAAATAACGACCAAAAAATCTGACTTCATATCTGGGTGTACTTAAGTGTACCTTCGTAATTAGAAACTGCCAATTCTACTTTTTTAGTTTCGTAACTGAACAACGTTCAGTTTGTTGAATCACGAAACGAATTGAATGTGATTATTTCTCACTAGAAATGAATTGGAATTCCAAATAATTATCAAAAGTGGAAGAACAAGTTAAAAGATAGACCACAAATTAAATCAGAGATATAATAACAAAATTGAGAAAGGGAGAAGTTCATTGATATAATTTGACAGTTTACATAGGATATTTTTTCAATTTTACTAATGCATTGAAAATCTTTGTTTGATTAATTACAAAATAGAATAAACACAAGTTGAAAAAAAAAAACTGAAAAACAAAAATTCCACATATTGCAGCATGAATATTTGTCACATGTTCATGTCAGCGTTAATAACACGTGTGTGCACTTTCAGTTCAATGAAATAAAAAGTTTTGAATATGAAAAAAAAAACTATGTGACAGTTGGACAGACAGGCGGAGCCAGAGTTTATCGAATTTCAAAAACAATACGGGCGTACCATCAATTAATGTTGAAAGTTTCTTTTGAATCATTAAATGTTATTTTCTATCAAAATATTTTTGTTCCATTCATCGATAGCCAGAAAAAGTTTTCATAATTTTATGCCACAGTTCTCCAACATTCAACCTCTTATTCAATTATTGGTCTGAAGGGTGAGAATCCCACAAAAACGATATTCGAAATCTCAATATTGTGACACAACTACCTCAACTCGATATATAATACCATGAACGATAATTAATAATATAAATAAGCATATACAAAAAAATCCTAACGACACATTTTAAATGGCTGTTTTCTTCCTAAACTTATACGCTAAATACTCATGAAATTGTCAAAGTATAAAAAAAGAAACCTTACAAGCTCAAAACAAAAAAAAAGACGAATTCAACGAACAGAAACAGAAAGAAATTAAAGAGAACAGAAAGTACCTGAAGAGAATTCACTCATAGGTTTTATCGTGGAATCCACAGTGCTAGTTGAGATTTCAATGGATACTGTTCAATTATCGTCAAATTAATTACGTAAGCGAAGTATAAAAAAATAATTTGTTTCCTATGTGCGAATATAAGGAGTGTATGCATACATATTCGTGAATATGTAGATAACTACTTACGCTATATCCTTAGATTACACGAGTAACTCTATATCATACATCGATACGTTAATATAATATAAAATGCAAGATTGGAGAAGATACGGGGGAAGTGGTAGATTCTTTCTTTCATGAAAATTTCGTTCATTCTATTTAAGGAATTACCTAATTTCTCTAAGTTTTGTGCTAAATCATGATTTATCGCATCTTAACTAAAAATAAAATTTGATTTTTGAAGAAATAGCCGAATGCTCTGATCTCTAGGATCTATAAATTCAATTTGACAATTCAATACCACGAAAATTATTTGCAATACTAACAAGTGCATGCTGTAGATAAATATCTGTATAAAATATCATCATAATTTTACTGCGAATTTCGAACAGAAATTCGAGAGATAATTTCAAGTTTATCTTCTGTTTTCCTCGCATTACTAGAGATAGTGTACCTCATTAATTGAAATGCCTGACCATGATGATCCCATCTACTGACGCCTAGATGCGACAGCTAATTACACAAAAAATTCCACACAGGATTCATGAAGGAATTCCTTGACAATTTTCACCTTTTAACGATCAGATAAAATTTCTAACACGCTCAGTATGTTTTCACTGTAATAAGTTTACCAACTCACGATTATATTTCAATTGAAACTCCTATTCGTGTATTAGTCTTAATTGTGTTTGTGGCTGTAGACGTATTGTCTCTTTCATCAATTACTATCATCATCACCCGTTTGATTGTCATTCATTCTCTTTGATTGAAGAATGCATGTGGCAATAATGGCCCATAAAATAAAATTGATTAAAATGCTTTGCAGGCTTGAGCAGTCGGCAACCAAAGTGCACCGGAATATATTTTCTTCGGTACTGTTCTCCAGTCCATCACTAGAGCTTTTTCAAATGGATCTGGTGAACAGCCATCACAAACATTCATAACCATTCGTACTTCACCTTCAGCTGGTTCACGTTCATCATCTTTTTTAGAATGTGATGGTAATTGGATTCCAAAACTTGCTAAGCCCGAAAAATAATCATTGTTCAAACTTTGTGGTGATAAATAAGTGTCATCGATCAATAACCCATCTGACAAATGTACTAATCCACGTTTTTGCTTCACTGAATCACGTTTTATCAAACTCTTATCATCATCAGTCTCTTCTTTTCGTTCAATGAAACTCACTTTATCATTGACAGCTTCTCTCTTGGTAACCTCTCGTTTTGATTCAAACCTTTCAATTTTTATTGCTTCCGATGCAACTTCTCCATCATTTTCACGCTTTGAAATTGTTTTATCTCTTTTGAATAAATTGTGATATTGACCATCAAGGAAACCATAATCTTCATTTGATGTTTCCGGTGTTGGGAAACTTAATATCGATGGTAAACGTTTGCCGTAATATTGTGGTCTGTTGAAAATTGGTCGACTAGATGGTGTGGCTTGGACGAATGGCTGTTGAGTGACGGGATTTGGTGGTGGGAATGGCATTGGAACTGGAGGTGCTGGAACACTTGGGTGTCGTAGTGTTACGCCATTCTTGACGTATTGAAGAGTTACTCCTGGATTGAGCTTGACCTAAATGAAAAACCAGAAAGCAATCAATCCATCTATATCTCTAGAACAGATGCATAACAACAGAGATCTTAACTGCAATATATATTGCGAGACGAATCATAAGATAATTAAATTCAGGAAAAATAGAGAAAATGAAGCAGAAAGCTTCGAGACAAATAATATGAATCCTAGAATAAATTGAAGTAGAATATGACCTTTTTCCAACATCACAATAAGGTTCAATGATAATCAATGCCTACAATTATTTTTCTATAAGATTTATATGAAAAAGAGTTGTCTCCTCTATTTATTGAAGGAGTTCACTTGTCGTTACTCACTATACAAACGCCATAATGTAATAGAAACCGATAATACCTGGTGGTTTATTTGGCCGCCAGTAATGAATGGATGCATGGGAAGTGGTGGTCCAGTGACTGGTGCCTGTGTTGTTGTTACTCGTGGTGCATTATTACTGGTATCATGTTCGTAATGATGGGCATGGTGATGTTTGTGATCCCTGTGAGCTTTGCCAGCGGTCAAAGCAACATTATACAACTGCACCATCGTCAATTCTCCCAACATTCCACCAGAACCTAGTTATGAAGCGCACAAACTTGTAGCAGGGTTACATGATATTCAAATAATAATCCAACGATGTTTCAATTACCTGGGGGTGCTTCTTCTCCCTCGAGGAAACCACCACCAAGTTGCCTTTGCTCTTGTCCAGACAATGCAATTCCACCGCCCTTGATCACATGACCTACAAGCTGGAATTATATTGAAAATAATAACGGAGTTGAATGAACTTATACATTGTGGAATGTTCACGTTGACGACACAGAAGAGAACTATCTCGCCAATTCAATATTGCACGAAACAACGACTTGATGTAAGGAATGATAATCTCAGAAAATGGTTTCAATGAATGTGGAAAGGAATCGAAATTCATCGTCATGGTGTTATGTATAAATAAATGAAAACGTAGAGATGTATTGAAATTCAATCACTACAGTAGAATTGCAGCCAAATCATAATCATCAATTCGAATGAAATTCATATTCAATACTCATCAGACTGTTGAAGTTGAAACATGCAAATAACGTTTCGACTCAATAAACTGAACAGTTTGAAAAAGAGGCACGTGATGAAGAAGTAAAAAAAGCAAATGCTTTAAAATTGATGAAAGCTGAATGAAGAAAGTGATAAAGTTTGCAACATCATTCAAACATATTCAAATGATGTAAATTAATCCAAAGAAAAGTCGATGAATGATAAAACTTGCTAGGAAATATTCTCATTCACTGTCGACGTGAACGACTTTCCACTACGTGCTCTCCTTGAGATTAAAAGAGAAACAAATGGTATGTAGGATCAGGGTGTGACGTTTTACGTGTCGATCGACACGTCGATAATAGAATGTGATGCGTTGCATGGTGATTTCTAGATTGGATGAATAATGTGACATAAATTTTTTATGGCAGTGTAGGATATAACAGGTGAATATTCACTTCCGTATAAAGAGAATAAGTGGTTTATTGCCCAGTTGGTAATTTCGCTTATTCACGTTGCTCGTAAAGATTGGATGAAAAGAAAAACATTCGAGAAATGTCAATTGCGAGAGTAGACGTAATGGAATTCGTATGTCAATACTAAAATTTTATTTCTGGTTGCTTAACCCTCAGTTATCCCAATTCATTGTCTCGATTTTTTCTGTTTCTTAGAATGAAAATGTTTAAAGAAAGAGAATTTTTATCTATCATGGTGAATTGTGGTATTTATATTCGATAGATTGCAAGTACTTTTTCGTCTGAAAATTATTGTTGTTTATTGTTTTTGTGGTTATCGAATTTTTTATCAGTTTACCTCACAAATCACAATAGACTTCAATGAATAAATACCAAACCATCAACACTTACTTCATTTGTATTACACCCAACATTTCTTAGTTTAATTAATTTCCACAATCCACCTTTACAAAATGACAAAACCAACAATTCCTCAATTCACAATTGTAAGTTTTATGACAACACCTGTCCACACCATGTACAAATTAAGTAACAATACATTGCATTCACCCACCACCATATCATCTCTCTCGTCCCATTTACAACGCGGATAAGTTTCAACAGGAATCTGCCACATACATTCATCCACTTAAACACAACTACATGACACAGATATATAAACGAACACTTGCCAAACTGGTAAGACAATAACCAGTGTGAATGAACTTACCCGGTTGTTATAGCCACGACCCACACGTTCGTCATTGACCCAAATTTGCCATTCACCAGTGCGACCATTCCAACTTTGACACGAGTGATACCATTTATTTAATCTCAATGGATAATTAAGACGATATAAAGTATGTCCGTCAATATTCATCATATAATAAGAGCTACGTTGAGTGTTTGCAATCCATGAGAGAATACCACGTGGTTGATCATCAACTGTAATTAACCAAGCGTATCAAATGCAAATAATATTCTCTATCTAATGTAAATGTATAATAACGCTTAAATTAAACTGATATTAATGCAGTAACCAACTTTCTAAGATAGCTTTTAAAAATGATCGTAGTGACACTTTGAACATTTCTCAATTAATCTCAAATCTCCGGTCTGATATTCTGCTTTTATATTTTCTTTTGTTCTCTTCTTATTTCATTTTATCATTTGGATAGAAGAATATTGTTAGAAAGTTGGAATTAATTAATTAAAGTCAAGAAATGAAACACACTCACCTGCATAAGAAAAAAGTGGATGGTCATTTGTATGATTTGTGAATTTTGTCCACATGCACAATGTGAACTCTTTCAAATCAGGCATGTCCAATTTATAGTGGATGTACTAAAAAGATAGAAAAAATGATTAAAAGAGAATACAAATGAACAAGAAAAAAATTAGTATAATTAAAGTTGAGAAATGGTTGTAGGAAAAGAAAAAAATGGGCATAATATGAAAAGTGGCAACGAGTGCAACATGATATTGTTGGAGATTATGTAACGTTGTTGTGTACTTTTATTTTCACATTGCAAGTGTACTTGGCAATAAATTGATAATCTTAATTTGCTCCTGATTGAAGTTGGATGGGTTATGTCAAGTTTTTCTTCCTGTTTGTGAAATTGCAATGGCCGTGTACTTGATGCTATTTTTTCATAGCGTAGTTGATAGTTTGATAATTAAGAACGGATATGAGATCGCAAAAATTGATAGGCATTCACTTTCATGTGTTCACTGGATGAAAAAAGTATTCTTAATTAAGAGAACATACTTCATATCGGAAATGGGAATGAATTCTTATTGTTTAACCTGACAGGAATTTCAGGACTTTATTGTTAATTGCTTTAGAAGAAAATAGCGATGTTGGATAAAGAGTAATTTATTTATTCAGTAATATAAATATTTGGTTTCAGCAAGTGAAAATGAAGATCTCTTGATGCTTCCATTTCTTATGAATTCAAGTCATCATTTTTATTATTCTCTTACAATTATTTATGATATAAAATTGAAACAACTGGAACGAAAAAAAAAGAAAAAAACGGACGGACAGTAAATAAAAATTGAATTCTATTATTAATAGTTCATTCTTGATATAATATTATCGTTATAATTGTAAAATAAATTGGATATTGAGTTGTGTTCGTGTAAAGTCATACCCAAAAATGTAATTAGTCTTGGCTGAAAGCAAGGAACGTGACGTGATTTTCAAATCAACATTTTTTTACAAGCTGTTGCATAAAACCATTGGATAATAACCTGTTTTCCTAAATCGATAAAAAAAAATCCGCAAGTTATACGAAATCCGTTTCTATGATATAATTTACTTTCAAGCTGCAATTTATAAGTCATTCATTGAGGTAGAAAAAAACAATATCGGCGAACTTGGCACAAATCCCTATCCAGACTTCTGGTTCAACAAAAACTACGACCAAACACAATTACGAAACAAACCGTCCACATACCGCAAAATAATACGCAATGACATTCTGGGTCTTTCCAAAAATTTATGATTCAATTCTAGTCAGACAATCAAATGGCCAACAAACAAAAAATACATAGCTCAACATTTTTATATAAAAATGCAAATGGTAGGATAAACCGAGTACTGAATATAAATTCTCGTTTAAAACATTCTTATGTATAAATAGCAACAACTTTTAAAAGTTAATCGACATTGAATTTCATCCGTATACGTAACAACTCTTCCAAAACTTTAAATCCAATTCGTCGTTGAATTATATCAACAAGTTCTACCTAATTACAAAACACATTTCGTTCTATATCTCCAGAACTTTTTTCATCTCAATAAAATAAATTAAACTACTTTAAACTCTAAAAATCTATAAACACCAATAACACATTCAATTTAAATACTTGAATAAAAAAACAATCAAATATAAAACCTCGAATAGTTCATATTTCCAATCTGATAATATTAAACAAACCAATTTCCATTTTATTGAATCGTTTATTAAACTTTTATATTTCCTCTCCATTTCATTTCTCATATGCTTATACACATATACATAGAAAAAATACATAGACAATTTATTTTCAACACACCATCACGTCATGCAATTCTCCAAGCGCGTGAAAAAAAATTGTCGCATGTTGCTGATAGTTTTCATAACAATGCTCGCATGCAAACTAAATGACAAAACAAAACTAGAGCACATCTCCCATGTTTTTTTTTTGTGCATAAAATGTATATATGCACAAATGCACAGGTGTTTCAAGTCTCCTGTATCCCTCCATTTATTACGCGCATACTCGTGACAAAATTACGCCCGGTCGATTGCAAAATGTGCGTCGTTATGCGGAATAGCGAACATCACTTCGCAACTTTTACTATATTCACACTTGTGTATATGATTTATTTTCCGTACTTATATACATACGAATCGATGAAAGTGTGTGTGTGTATATGCGTTTATATGATCGCGTACATGATAGTCACATACATTTATCCTTTTTGACACAAAATCGTACAGAAACGTGTGACAAGTTCGTCATCATTCCAACAGTTTCCTTTTTCAGAGAATCATGGAATGCAATGTTTATATATAATTTATCTCGTAATTGATTTTTTTTCTAGATAAAGAATGTGAGCGAGATTTTATGTTGCAATATATATAATTCCATTCCTCGTCAATTACATTGTAATTGATTGACTGATATGTTTGATAATTTTCTCGAATCAAGTAAAAGTGTTATCATTAAATCTACACCAGTAAATTCATATAAGAATTGATTTATTTAATTGAATTCTGATACACTGTCTATTATTATTTTTTTTCTTTTTTCTTACAGTGAACGAATATATAAACGGAAAAAAATATGGTAGACATACACTGAAAAATTAATAGTAATTATCAAATGAAAATATTAAATGCATCAAGTCAACTATTTCTTCCACGTCAATTTGAAAGAAAAAATTTTAAATTATTTTCCAAACAAATATATAATAAATTCTCGTAAATAAATAAATCCAACAATTGTTTAAGCACGAAATTTATTGTTCAACATCTCAGCACAAATTGAAGATAAAAATAAAAAATAATAACACTTTTAACAATGAACAATTGAACATCAATCAATATTGTAATGTGAATTAATTTTCGTTCTCTATCTCATACATAAATTCATTCACGTATCTTTATCACTTCTTCTTTCATAGCGTCTTTCATTTACATACTCCCACTTAATCCCACATGTGTATATTACAAACATATATATGTATAGATATACCCACATGCGAATAGGTGGAATGGCCTTTAAGGTAATACGTTGCGCGTGACATGACAATCGATAGATGTAAACACGTCTTCGCTTTTATAACTCAATCTATCTACACGTATACAACTGTAAGTTTGACGTCGAGCCTCAGGCGAATAGCAATTCTATATACGTCTATGTATGTATATGTACGTGAACAACCTCACAGTTTCTTGGCGTTGAACTTCGCGCGGAAAGTGAAATTTACTTCCGTCTAAGCATGAATCATCTACGAATAGTAATAAGACATACCATCATCTCATTCCATTATTTTATTCTCATTATCCTTTTTTTACACTTCCGTCTAACAATTGTTTTCTAATAGACAGTTTAATCGTTTAATAGCATACAATTTAATGCATCATTATTAACAATGTAATTTTTATTGAGGAAGAAAAATCTACATGGAAGAAAAAAAAAGTTACGAAGTTTTATGAAGAAATTAATGTAATGAAAATGGAAAAGAAGAATTCAAATTCACAGTCGTAAATGCCAGAAAGTTTCTCACAATATATCACTGTGATTATACCTCATCAAAAGAGGTTTAATACATTTGGAATTTGTCTAAAAAAAATTTTCTCATCATCAAGACTGGCAAAAAGTTTGCAAATAATATGTTTAAAATTGAAATCACGATTTCATTAGTTTCCTTGCGAATAACTTGGGAATTAATTTCAATTTATCCAAAGTGTCTCGTAAATATTCATAAAAATTTCATGGTAAATCGGTAAACTGCAGCGTAAGCTGAGAATTATTCTTGCGATAGGAAGTGAGAGAATCGTGAAAGGAAAATCATGCAACGTTCAACACGCCGGATGTGATTTGATCAGTCTATTATCAACTGTGCACTTAAATGTGAATATAAAAGCACTCAACCGACGGCTATGTACAACATCTGATCTTTTTCATCGTAATACTGCCAATTACATTTCTATCACTATGTTACTTATACTGTAATACGTGTGCGGATAGAATTAGACTTTCGCATTTCTCGGATTGATGAAGTAGGATGGAAATAAAATTTTGAAATTTATAACACATTAGGAGCAATCGAAATTCAAATTGATATTTCTATAATTGTTGTAATATTTTATGTGTCTCAGAATGTCTTTAGTAATTTTCGTCATATCGATTTTCACAATATTAATTCAATTCGTCTAAAATTAACATTTGGGAATAGTAAATTCTACAACTGTCGCTCAATGCCTGTCTTATACTCAGCAGTAAATCCAACATGACGCAAAATAAATTAGAAGTGTAAGAAATAAAATTGTTGGCCTATATTGAAAGAGCGTGGGATTTTATTGAGACTATAAGAAAATCCATTTGAATATCCATAACTTTATGGTTACATTAGATTTAGAAATATTTCAAATTCAAGTCAAGAAAATCACTGACAGAACGGAGAATATTAATTCCTCATTGAGAAATAGTACTTTGATAAATATAACGATTTATTCTAATTCGAAATTATTTCTTTCCTCAATATTTCTAAACTTGTCGTAATCGATTCTATGAAACACAGCTCGGTTGAATTATTTCCCGGAGCAAAAGACGTTCAATGAACCCGCAATATTAATAGTCATAGCGCAGCAATTACGATAATGCAATGATGAGCAATGACATGAAGAATTTCAATAAAATTATACAGTTCAAGTCCTATAAAGAAGTGACAACTCATCCAACGAACGGAATTGCATTCCTATGGATCTGTTAATTCCTCTTATGAATATTAAATTCCATAATAATCTATTGAACGAATGAAACTCGAGAATTACATTTATTTCAAACTATTTTGAACATATTTCAGTGTTGAAAAAAATTGGTGGAATGAAAGATGAAATTTTATAAAAGAAATTAATTTCATAATGGAAAATATCAGAAGAGAAATGTAATTGCCAGAAAAATGCAATCGCGACAAAAATGATAGAAATCTCAAGTAATAAAAACATATTAAGAAAGTACAATTTGATTTTTTTTTAAATCGCAGCAAAAGTATTTCAATTAAACACTTCATCATTGATAAATAAAATTCGAGTTGATTTTTTTATAATTATTTATAATCCACTTTGAGTAACGAAATGACTCCGAAAATTAATTATACTATTAATCATCAGAGTAGACGAATAAGAATAATGAAATGGTGAATAGAAAATCCGGGCGAGGATGAGATTTCACCTGATTAGTTGTTGCACGTATACGTAAAATTATTACGCGCGCGCATTGTGAATAATATTGCGATGTTTTCTATTGTAAGGGAAATGACGAGACACCAAGTTTAGTTTCCTGATGTACAGAGACAGTGAGTTATATTCATATGTTTATCGTCACTGTATATAGATGCGGTGATATTCATGTAGACATTCAGTGACATTATAGCTAAGAGTGTCGAAGAATGACGCGAAATAGTTTCTCTAGCTTTCGCATTGTTAGCCGCAGGTCTCATAATTTTTCCTCTCCTTTTCTCTTCATTTATTCCATTGTCATTTTACACTTAGCCATAAGCCATAAATTTCTTAAAGGTATATTGACAAGATCGCTTCAACTTTCCACTTATTTTGTGCTATATTTTTTTCTTTTGGTTCTATTCATTCGTTTTTTCAAACATGCAAAATATGTTCTCGGAAATTATTCAAAATCTACTTTAATTGTGTTGCGCATAATCAAAATATTGATTGGGAATTTTATCTTACAATTTATTAGGTAAGAGAAGTTGAAGTTTTGATGAAATAAAATTAGGGACATACTGAAAATTAAATTGTGACTGAAATTGTTGACTCACCTCAAAGTAAAGTTGTTGGCTCATAGAAACTTTATATAGTGCACAAGTGTCTCGTTCTTGTTGTGCTAAAAGCTGTTTTGATAATGAGGGTTCATCGAGTTGAAAAATTGAATGGCCACCACCACCATAAACAACAGCTTCTTGATGAAGAATGCTATGGCTCAATTGTGCTGGAACTAAAGGTCTCCATGAAGAAGAAATTGCCAATGTCGTCGACAATAGTGACGTCAGCAATAGTAATATCCGGTCCCGTTTCATTTTATTTCGTCAGTTCAACCTGCAATCAATGAGGAAAAAAAATTATTCAGTTTGAAATATTGCACACGGTCACAATAAAATACTCCAATTACTTTTTGTCTATTCTACTGGTTTGAACATTTAGGAAACAAATCCCAAACATTCAGCTAAATACCTATTGAATAATAAATATCTACATTGTTTCTTTTATTCAGAATCTTTCATTTATTTCCTTTTTTAATGAATCGTTTCATGAAATTTTTAATTATGAGAACATAGTTCTTATACGATTAACTTTATATTTCGCCATTATGAGAATATTCTTTTTCGTGTTTCAAAATAGTCAGTGATATTCATCAATGTAATTTTCTTCAGGGAAAAATAATAATTAACTCCTTTTTTTCAGTTCATCCTTTATTCGACAGTTTCTCAACAAATTAAACCTGAAACTTAATTATATTCTAAAGTATTTCATCTGCCCTACAAACATTTTTCTTCAACAATCATCTTTGAACAATTCATCAAATTTTCATGTTAAAAATAATCATATAAACAAAAATGAATTTTAATTAAACGCAATTCATTCTAACATAAACAAATAAAGAACTCTCCCTTTACCAAGTCATTCGAATAATCCAATGAAATCAACAACCCTTTCAAACAAAACAAATAACTCATCCATAATAAAACGCATCAGCAAAATATTCACGTAATATTACCCGGTTTAAGAAATTGCTCAAGTATTTTTTATTTCCCGTTGCAATTAGTCCTGATGCGACTATTGAAAGTGATTCGCGCGAGAACGTCTCGTTACGAGCAGGTCGCATGCATTCACATTGAGTCAGTTCACGATAAATATAACAAGCAACGGCTGTACATTTTACCTTGTAGGGCACCATGAAATATTCAAGTAGTGCAGCAAGAATATATCGAACATTGAATAGTCGGTGAATACATATCCAAAGATATCCACTTACCGATCCACTAACTTAATTGATTCAAAGTATGATCGTGAACGTCCAATTAAGGCAATGACTTGACGTTCCGTCACCCCGTTGCATTACTTTTCTTTACGCACCCGTGTTACGTTATTCCTGTTTGTAATGTCATATATTATATCAATTGCGTATTACTGAATAAAAAATTGTACGTGCAAATATTCACACTCGTCATACACTGCAATTTATTTATTTCTCATTAGACATTTTGTTCTGTATCTAATAGCAATTTTTTTTTCTATTCGTTCTTTGATATTATATATATAATTTTCTCATGGCTTTAATTAAAGAAAAGTTTATAGTTCGAGAGAGTATTTATGTTTTTATATAAATAGGCAGCAAATTATATTGTGCATTATTTTTCATGTTGCATAATCGTTTTTTTTTTATGAAATAATATTTATTAGGAAGAATAATGTACGAGTGACCTTTTTTTTTTATTGTGTTCTCGGTTTTAATGTTAACGATGATATCTTGGATTTAAAATTAATCATCGAGCGTGACGCACGATTTTCGATTCAGGAGACGATTTACAACGTTCGTCCTGCATGCTCTACACTTTCGTGTTTTGTGTTTTACTTTCGCTGTTATGATAGATATAAATCGATAATTATAACCACGAGCTATTCTTGATGTTGCATCATTCTGGTTTTATAATATTGAAGTGATATTGGTAATAATTGGAAATGTCTCCATGAAAGGGTATGTAAATATTTGACATGGTTTCATCTTCATTTTTCAACTTTGAATATCCATAAAAGATTTATGTGAAGAATTTATAGAGTTTGGGATTTTTATAGGTTCATTGAAGTATAAGGATTTATTCCGATCAAACTTAAAGTTGGTTTGTGTGTGACAGTTTTCAATATTTTATTTGCTTCGAAATTCTTTTCTTTTCTTCCTCATTCATCTTAAAAGATGAAAATTTATTGAGAGACTTTTTCTATCATTATTATTACGAATGCGACGTTGGAAGAATATTTTAATTCTCGATAAAGTCTGAACTATTTAGAAGGTAAATAAAATATTCTCATGTCAACAGCAGGTGCAGTTTTTTTTTTTTATTTAGAACATTTCTTCAGACGTTAGCAAATTAATTTCAAAAGAATATCAACTAAACAACGTCCATTCCATTAATAAAAATTCCTTGCAATGATTTATGATAAAGTCACTTTCATTTTTAATCCGTCCTAATTTTTGTGTGCCAGTTTCATTTCCCCATATGATTATTACTAAACAAAAACAAATTTCCTGTCATTATGTATCATATATATGTATTTATAATATGCGAGAGGTTTTGTCAGTGCTGATGAAAAAAAAAGTGGGCGCGAGATTGAGTCAATTAAAGTGAATATAACGAATTTTGCGGTTATGGTGTATGCTGCTATGTATGAGAATGAATGTTGATCCAATTTAAACTTTCATATTGATTTATAGGATTATATGAAATGAATGAACAAACATGTTTGTTCTTTCCTGTTACCTTGTTACATATTTATTTTCTAACATTGTTTGATCGAGTGCAATTCGAGTTCAAATGTAAATAAAACTGTCGAAGCATTTTCAGCAACCGCACAGTAACGACAAATACGATTTTATCACCTGATTCTACTTTACACATTTTACATATGAAAAAAAATGATTACATCGATGTTCACATCGATAATTATTATGAATGAAACGAAAGTGTTTGAAGTTTAGAATGATTAAAACGAATGAGTTCATTCCACAAGTTTTCTTTTCATGATAAGAGACTGAAATTTTTTTCCTACTGAATTTTGGTGCATGAGAATTTTATTTGTTAATGAATCCAGTAGCACTGGAATACAACAGAATTATTTATAGTAGAAGATGAATTCATATTTTTGTTTATAAAGTTTCATTTTTTTTTTGGGAATGAATTTCGTAAAGTAATTTGTGGAAAACTAGAAATAAATATTACAAAATGGTCGACACATCCATCTCGTATTGCTAGTTTTTTTGTCCTGTTTTTCAGATCCAAAAATTATTTATTGATTAGATTGGTTTTTTATTTCGATTCAATATAAAGAAAAACATACTTTTTGAAGATCAAGTGAAAGAAAAATAAATCTGTCCAACAAAAATGATTGAAATGAATCAGTAAAAATTCAATACTTCAATCTTGCAGGATATTAAGACCATCACTTTTGTTATAAGAAGTTCTCGAGATGTTTCATTCCGAAAAAACCGAACAATATTTTTATCTCTCATACGTTCACCATTCTTCAATAAATTTTATCTTAGAATAGAATGCTTTATGTCTGTTACTCATGAAACTGCCTGAATCTCAACTCTCTTGATCAAATATATTTCATTGAATGTGACAAATAAAGGAACGATAGAGAGAAATAAAACAAAATTATAACGGAAACCAAGTCCGATGTGCAAAAGTAACATGAAATGACGAGTCTCCATTGGATCTTCGAATCAAAAACGACATTACATATCAGAAATAACCTCAATACAGACATGATTATGATTAGCAATCATTGCAAAGTACAGTTGTGATATAAAGAGAAGAATCCCGCCGAAATACATGACAGTGTCACAAAACATTTCATTACATTGCTATAAATATAGTCCAGAGACACAAAATGTTAGAAAACAATTTTACTTAGAATCGAATTATCTATAAAAATTCTTATAACAATTTTTTACGTCCGCTCAATATCTTCCGCGCTATTATCAATTATCTACCAGACTAAAATGCAACGACGACGTTTATTTGTATCGTAGGTAGAGAAAAAAGTTGTTTTTTTATTGACACATACCACGCCAAGGATTTTTTTTTTTCAATATAGAAAAATTTATTACATTATTTATATAAAAACTGAGTGGACAATTCTCATTGCCTTTACATAACCCGACAAAGTGAATTTATTTTTTCTCCATATCACAATTAAATACAAAACAATAATTAACAATAGTTCGAATTTTTTCTACATTAAAATTTTATGAGGATCATAATAATGTTTGTGATAAACAAAGTAATTACAAGTATGTTATTGACATTACTTTATATATATTGATGGCGCCTTTTTTTTTTCCTTTTTTTTTCGTTGGATAATTCATGGATAAGGTAACGCAATTTGTATTTCTATTATACCACATTCAATTCCATTTGAACATTATGTCAGTATTTTATTACATCGCCACTCATATGTAATTCAATGATACAATCACCTTCTATCCACATTGTTTTCAAATAGTGTGGTCATTTATTTATTTAATTCATTTATTCTTCCATTTGCAAAATAATATATATCAAAATTCTTTCCCAAGTTCCGTAAATTATTTCAAATGAAATAAAATGAAGATTGCAAAAATTCTAATTCAGTTTCATCGTATCAAATTTATCATTCTTGTTCGCAAGTGCTTTCAACTCATATATAAAAATAATGTAAGAAATAAACCTTGGAATGTTTAAGCATATGTATACATAAATTATTTCGCACGCATGATGCATATGAGTATTGGTCAATCTCTCTCCGGTCTGCGATAATTGGAGCATAACGTAAACGTCAACGGATTCTGGTCATTGTATTTATAATATTCTGTTTGTTTTATCAACAAATAAAAATAGAGAAAATTTATGGAATTTTAATTCAGTTTAATTCAGTTCAATTATAAAAGTTTTTTTTCTTTCGGTTCAGATGCACTGATCAACTCGAAGATAAATAATGATTTGATGGAGAAAGAACGTGGGTTTATTATTAATTTCAAACCACTAAATTGGTTTGTTTGTTTACTCATTTTCAATCATCGTTTCTATAAAAAATTCCGAGAAAAATTCTACTTCAAGTTTATTCTCAATAGTTCTATCAAATTAATTGATGGAAGAGAAAAGAATAGCTAAAAAATTCTAAATCTTTCCAATATCCACCATAAAAAATCTCTGCAACATATTTTAATTGTAAAAATGTGATAATAAACAAAAATAAATAATAAAATCATCGGGAAAATAAAACGCATAATTAATACCGCGCGAGCGCAATTTGCCACGACGAGAGTGAAATTAATAGAAAGAACTCTCTCACTTGTGGAATCAAAACTTTCGAGGATCCTCACTACATGTACTCTCATTACAAAACTCTACACAGAATACTTGTATATTCAATCGTGCTGAATCACTTTCCAAGTTAACTTCCTCATCTCGCTACCATTAAATATAAATTTGTCACCACTTCATCTGCCCTCAAACACAACAAGAATAAATAAATAAAACCAACAAAGCATTCTCGGAACACTTTGAAAATACTTTCGTCCATTCAATTAACTTCATCATTTTTTTTTTTTTTTTTCATTGAAATTAATCCTCAATTAAACCCTACAAATTGCGAACCTACACAATAAAAAAGAGTACAATAATAATAAACGTTTATCGATAAAAAATAAACCATCACCTCCAACAACATAATGTAAAGCCATGGATAAAAAAAAAATACTAATCGATCCATTTTATCTCGATCGATCCGATCTCAAACTCATCGATAAATTCAAGCCAACACCTTTCTCCCTTCAAATATAAATGAATTTCTTTCTCTCGATATTTTCTCTAATAAAATAAAACAAATCGTTGATGAAAGTAACATAATAAACAATTGAAAAATTAATTGAAATAACATGAATGCAAAATAGAAATGTTTGCATTGGATATGATAGAAAAATTTAATCGATTAGTATTTTTTGAGTAAAACCTACAAAACCAATCTTGAAAATAAAATCGCAACAAATACTCACCAAATGAAAATAAAAATATCACGATCTAAGGACGGTTCGGTTTGTAGATCCTCGCGGTCTCGAAACAGAAAGCTAACTGTCCGTGTGCGACGGATACCGTGCCACCTCGTAAACTCTCGTCGTGGAGAACCCTCGGCTTCTCCTACTTGGCAATCGAATAGTAGTGCGAGTCTCGTATGACGTATATAACCATACACGCGCCGCGTGAAGAAACGTCGTTGAACAGACGCGCGCCCGCTTTTAAACCCATTTACCTGAACAAATTATTCATAACTGGCACCACGTGCGATTTCATATGCATAAAGTCCTCCCTATTTACATTTTTTCGTCCTATTTATTTTCTATCAATTTCAAAATGAATCTCAGGATAATCATTCAAATGTCTACAATGTTAAATAGATGTTGAAATAAATATCAAATTCGCATAATCAATTGCAAAATATAAAATGTAGAATTATTTTTATGCAGATAGTTGAATAAATTCCACGATGTTGTGCGTGTCCTTCATAATTAAATCCAATTAATACATTCCAGTATTAAATATTAGTGACCATTCTACGGATTAATATTTTACGCAATTTTTTCTCCTTTTTCTTTTCTTACTTTTTAATATTTCTTCAAAGTCCATTTTTATAGAATTTTAATTGTTTACTTGGTAAAATAGTTGTAATTTTCAAAATGAAAATTATAGAGTATACGATCGTAAATAAAACTATATTACAAATTAATAATTTAGATTTTTTTTTTGTGTGCTCTAAATGTTTTTATATTTTAAATGCAGTCAATATTTTAACTCACGATTATAACTTTGGATGAAGGCTTATGGTAAATACAAAGTGTGTGTAGATAGACGTTGATTATAAAGAAATATATCTCGTGGGAATTAGAATACACCCAAGTACCATTGCACTGTTTATATGTTCATTTTTATATGTAAATGTAAACGTAAAGGGAATGTATATGTCGTCATTTTATACCTCACAAACGATTATACATACGTGAATACATATCTGCCTACACATAAACACTTTCCTCATTTATAAATACCCGACATTATTCAACTCATGTCTATTGTATACTTCAATAATTCTATATAATACAATCATGCTGAGTCGTGTTCTGATATAGTGTAGGTATTAATAGATAATTTGCCGCAAGAATAAACTTGAAAACAAATGCGCGTACATATTGTGGGTATTAGAAAAAAATTCCATTGATTGCAATGGAGTTATATGGGATTTGACATCCATCAAATGGAAATTTCTCTTGGGAATAGTCGAAGAAAAATAGGAATAAAAGTCGTAATTCATGAATTGTCATCAACACATCTGAAGTAGAAGTCACTGGGTGTATTTATTCATTTTGTGTTTATTATTCTTTTGTTTAGAATAGTCATGAGGTTTCAATCTTGAATAAAAATCATATTTCATTTTTTAAATTGGGATGAAAATAACAGAGAATTTGTAATCAAAATATTGACAATACTTTATAATTCTTTATAAATTTATACATTTTTGATGAGAAAATAAACTTCTTTTTTCTGGAAGTCATCCAGATCATCACCAAGTGATAAATGAAAATAATGACAAAAAAGGTCTACATCCATAACAATTTTTTTCATTTAGTTTCAAAAATACCATTTTTAAGAGTACAATCATCCGAAATGAAGGCTAAAAAAAATTTTATTTCATATAATGAATATATTGTTGCAATACTTTCTTCCAGTTTGAGTATTGAGATAGCTGCATTATATGGTGAAACTGCAATAACTATTCCAGAGATTGGTGCAGATCATATAGTTGAAACAACCATCTGAAGTACTTCTGATGTAGGAAAATATCAGTAATTTCGTTGTTACCAAAAGTGGAATTATTACATTTTATTGTACAAGTTCATTTAAGCATGAAGAAATTGTTCTCATCAAATATTATTATATCGGCGTATGAGTAGCGGTCCATATCGAAATTACAATGGAAATGAATAAAAATAACATGAAAAGAAAAAGATAAGATAGCACAATCGAATTTCTCTGACTGATTATCATCCGAACTATTCTCAAAACTGAACAAAAACCTCTCTTGACAATTGAACGTGTGCTCGATTACGAATTACCACATTTCTCATTCATGGCAAAAATATTCTCATTGATCCAAGAATAATAACAAAGAATTCTCTACGGAGTGCGAAATGTTTTGACCAGGAATTTTTTTTTCTGCTTCTAAAAGAAATATTTCAACTGCTAAATTCGAAAGATCCTTGAGAAAAATAATTCGTTGTGGATGAAAAGGATTGTTTTTTAACCTCAACCATGAAAGTATTCTCTTAATTGTCCACCTTAATTAATCACTTTGATTATCAAGCAGAATTTTAAATTGTTATCAAGGCCACATTCTTTTCATTGTATTTCCAAATTTCTGTTTTGTAATGGCCAATTAAAAATATTCAGGATGGTTATTTATTTTTCTTTTAAATTAGATAAGAATTTTTGGTTGATAATTTGATGTCAGATAAATATACTGCACTGATTAATGAGATCCTGAATTTGAATATTTATATAAACAAATAATAATTTGTTATGTAAAAAAAAAGAACAATTGTAGCAAAAATTAAATTCACAGTCCATCAATCACTCACTTTCTCACTTCTTATGCTTTTGATATTGATTAAAAGAATGCACTTTCATTGATAAGACGAAATTAAAAGTGACTTGACGATGAAAAAGGAAAGGAAGAAAAAAAAAAATAGAACAATGTGAATGAAAAGAAGGTAGATAACTGCGATTGCCTCGTTATCCCGTATACGTATGTTAAAACTTTCACCATCGTTTCGTGAATTTTACGAGTCACTCGACTCTCCGGGAAACGAACTTACATATGAGACAGGATCTATTCAAAACACAATTGGAGCATATCACATTTGAATCTAAACTCATCACAAGAGTGTGAATGTGAATAAAACTAAAACTCATAAATATTTTAATGAACTCTGAATGATACCGGGTGACTAATATGGAAGACACTTCGAGTGATGAAATATTTTATTCTTGGCGCTATTTTTAAATATAACTATTTGCTTGCGGCAAATATTTTTTCTCTTGTTCGCAAAGAAAAAGAAATGGAAATAATGTGAGGTGTAATAAATAATTTTCTACCTTTCATCTTATTTCTACCGTGATTATTCTTACAAACGTAAAATTTCTGTTTAAATTTTTGCTACGTAAAAATGGAAAATACTGAGAAAAAAATGTTTGAATATTTTCACAGAAATCAAATTAAAATTCTGGAATAGATTTTAGTTCTTTTTATTTCATTCCCTGCAGATCTTGTTCACGTGCTTTCGATGACATTGGATTTTTTTTTATTTCCACAACGAAAATAAGTTTGATTATAAAAACAATGAAATTATCCAGGGAATTTTTTTTTTACTTCAAAAAAACCTTCATATTTTGATAGGAATAATATTGCGATTGATTGACATTTCTTTCTGGGAAACCGTCGATTAAATTAATAGTTTTATTGGTGCTCGTGCAAATGGTGATGATAAAATCACAGAAATTGTCACATGAGATGTTTACATTTTACGATCACGCGATATATCAATTTTATTCACACCATCTTTGTATATATCAATACTAATCTAGTGATACACCTGGATGATTCTAGTAGACAATTGAGAACGAACACGAATTAACTAACCGTAACAAGTTGAAACCACATTGTCGTTTCCGTTTGATCCAGGGTGAAAGGTTCAATTCCAAAATCCAATTAGTTACAATCAATGGAGATGAAAGTGTTTGTACAGTGAAGAGACAAAAAATTCTGCCATTTATTCTAACAGAAGAATTTGACATTGTGCCAATTAAAAATTTTAATTACAAAAATTCACAATGACATCAGAGTTATTAAATTATATATTTGTCCTCCCTTTACTTTTCCATACAGTCCGATAGTAAATATCTGATAAAAATTAAAGATCATAACTTTATAACGTCTTAATTTATTTTTTGGTTATTCGGTAACTTTTCAATTTATATCTTATGAATCTGTACATAAACAACCTTCAGCATTGACATTTAATATTTATTATTGAGTAAATTTTTATGATAATCATCTCAAGAAATTTCTCCAACAGTTGGTTATGAATCGATTTAAATCAGGATATTTTTGTTTTCATATGTTGCACTGTGACAGAAGTAGTTCAGTCAAAGGAATTCGATGTTGTCATTGAGCTGTGTTTTGCTACTACATGATATACTCACAGAATTTTAGTTTGATTCTATCATAACTAATATAATGAAAAATTATTCTCAAACATTTTTGTACTCCCATATTTTTCATATCAAGTTGATAAGATGGAGCACTTGTGATGGAAATCTTTAACTTTCACACACAATTTTGAACTAAAGGAGACATTAATTGATAATTTATACGGCACATTAGGTAAATTTTTATATACAGAGATAATTTTCTAGTAAAAATTACCACAAAAATATAAGTAACCAATGAGGATCTTGAGATAAACAGGATGAAATTAAATATGGTAAATTTTGCACACATTTATCTGCTTTCGAGAGATAAATTATAATATTTAAAAATCCAGTTTATCAAATTAAAGTCCATGTGTACATGAAGACGTTCATGTGAAATTGATAAATTGTTGAATACATTCAATTCTTGTCTGGTGAATAAAATCTTCCTGTCAATTTGAATTAAAATATTCTCTGAATGTCTGAAAAGGAAATCAAAAGTTATCTCTAATCTCATGTTCAACAATTGAATTATCCTAAAAACAAAAAGTATTTTAAAAATAGAATGAAATATTCAATGAGAATTATTTCAAAACATTGAATTATGCATATAGAACTCCAAAAATGTTCTTGATATATTATAATAGGTTGTAATACCATTGAACTCTCCCATCGCTGTTTCAGCATTAAATAATCAACGACCATTCAAAATGATAATGACATAGCATTATTCTGCGTTCTCCAATGGTATATTGACCGCTCTAGGAATACACGACTCGTTCCAATTGCAGAGTTTACAATTATGTAATTCCAAATGGTCGTGTCAGTAAAATTACTATGCATCAGAAAAAATCCAATCAATATCCACAATCTCTTTCATTGTATATTAACATTATTCAATGATTCGTCCCTATATATTTACATTTATAAGTCATTACGAAAATAATTACTAATTCGAGAGAAATGGAATGACATGGAATGTTAACAAAGTTGTCACATAACTTCAGGAGCAGTCATTTGACAAAAGTTGAATCAAATTGAATTTGATTGTTGTATTTTTTGTGACTGAACAAGACAAACCTTGAACGACACGGATGGATACGCGCCGAATGGCTATTATTTACCGTTTCACCATTGTGTGTCATGCCTTGCCCTTTTTTTTTGCTTTTTTATTCTTCTCATTTTTCGTATGTCTGGATATATAACCAGAGAAAGTAAGGTGTGCCACGTCATGTTGAAGAGGGATAAAAAAAAAACAGATGAAATAAGAAAAATACATAAATAAAAACGAAAAATTGCGAAATTGCATTCTAAGAATAAAAGTTGGAAGAATTACAGTGATGGATATAATAAGTGAAAAATTTAATTGTGCCAACGTCGTCTTCATATTATATTTGTTCAAAAGAATGAACACTTAATTCTTCTGTTGCTGCTTCTTCTTCTTCTACTTCTATTTCTTTTTTTTCTTATCTACCTTTTTTCCGATGTCGTGACGGGAAATAAATTGGAAAGTCACTTGATGAACAGGAACCATTGAATGATCTCATTAAGAGACAAAATCAATCGGCCAAGAATTTATTATCTTTGGTATCTTCACAAGCGCATTGAACGAGCACTTCGACATTTCTGCATCACTGAATTCCTGCAATTTTTTAAATTTAAGCTTCTTTGTTTTACTGCTTCTATTATTCGAAGAAATATGAATATTATATATATATAATTCACACAAGAATGTGGGCTTGGAAGGAATTTCTTGACTGGCAAACGGAACTAAATTGCTTTTCGTTAAATTTCTTCACAAGTTGTACAAGAAAGATTTAAATTTCCGCATTATTTGATCTCCAATGGATTCTGAATGGATGGATCTATTGTTTGAGGTAGAGAAAAAGAAAGCTTTTCGTGATGTAAATCCGCATTTTGTCTTTGAATTCATAAATCAGAAATTTATATCAGAAATATTCATACATATGAGAATTTTAATATTTCACATAAAGAGTTTTACATTTACTATGATTTTCTTTCTATTATTTATCTTTCTAAATATTATAAAAATTTTCTATGCATTGATAAAAAATTTTTTAATTCATCGGTCAGACTTTTCTTGCTAGAAACATTAAATATTGAAATTACTCAACTACAAATTTCATTTCTACCGTTAAATTTATTTCTACCATCAATACTTTTCCTTCACATAATTAAAAAAATAGAAATTATTAATAACAAATATTTCCATAAACCCTCTGCACTTATTTCCACCTAAACTCATCGTAGTAAAATTCTCTTCTTTATTCCCCTTACAAAATATTCCCAATAAACTTCTCCACACTACGTAAGACTCATACAAAAAACTAAAGGTACCAATCAAAAATATCAACATCACCATCAATCAATTATAAACCCAACTATTTACCTAATCAAATTTTTTTACCCCTCGACTTTTACTCGCCTCAATAATTTCCTTGGCTGTATCCAAAGTGAACGGTAAAATCCAACGCATCCTCCTACTTTCTCAATACCTCTACAAATTCCACATCCTTAATTCTCTCCTCATCCAGACATATTCACCCAACTTTTTCAATACCTAGCACAAAAACTCCTGAATACAAATATAAAATCAATAATCCAAAAAATGAATCATAAGAAAAGCCACAAAAGTTATAACATTCATAAACCTTTCACTGAATTTATTTCCATTATGTATCACAAATGGAAAACCGGACGACCTTGAAGAAAAATCAACAAAGACTCTCCGTAATCCGTTATAAAACACCATAGAAACGCCATCTATACTGTACTCTGTCTATCGACTTAATCATCCGGATGAATATCCTTTCTCGATCTTGTCTAGTCGAACGACCTTGCACGTAAAATTACCTTATAAAACTCACGACACAAATATGGGATATAACATATTTATATTTAATTCTACATATACTTATACGTACATTTATTTTTTTCGCTCTATAAAACCGGCACGTGATGTGATAAAAAATGGATAACGTGAAATTATTTAATGTAAAGATAAAATAAAGAAAAAGATAGTGATTTACATTTGGCATGACCTAATGGTGATATAAAAACTAATTTGTTTCCATATCCGGTATTGATCTTTCTTCTTGCACTATGCATTGTGCGATTTCGATGCAGCATAATGCACATAGATAAATAATATATGATATATTATTTTGTATCTAACATTCATTTTGTATATACTTGGGTATGGTATGTGCAGACACGTGGTGAATATTATTCTACACGCAACACCTTTTTACAATTATAAAAAACTTTCGCCTGAATATTTGTTCCAAGAAAAACTATTTATGTTGGGTGGGTTTTATGATACGCATTGTTATACGATGACTCATTGATGGATTGGAAAAATTGAATGTTTATATAATAAGGTATGGGAACAAAGGGAGAAAACAATAGGGAGAGAATTTTTTTCTTATTCATGGCGGTTGTTTGTAGAATTTTTTGGTGAATTTGAATCAAAGTTGAATGGAAGATTTTAAAATAATATAGAGATGTGTTTTCCTGGTTGGAATATTATTTTATTTTCTTATTCAAAATCTATTGAATTGATTTTTTTTGAAAAATGTTTGCCTTGAATAAATTCAACTGTGATTGCATATGATTGAACAAAAAATTTAGAATAAGATAAAATGTGATGAGCAATTGATTTTGATGTTAAAGAAAAATCACCAATGAAATGTCACGATGAAGTTCGCTCGATAAACTACTCCTTAAGATAAATATTATCAGTTAAACTCGAACTGTGTACAATAAAAAAAGGCCTCACTGATTTTATATATCGCAGCCATGACAGGCGTCAAAAATATTTTTCCCTCTCATTCAAGATGTAGAACAATTTATGTAACACTTTGAATATTCAAATTAAAGTTATCGATTTCGATTGCAGAGATGACTTAACGGATTTAACTATTGCTTGATTAAAAATACAAATTTTAAATTGAGAGCAACCAAAAAAGTATAAAATGTATCTCAAGCTCGTTTGAATTGAGTCACGCAATATATGTAAATGTTTATATTTACGTATATGTGTGATATTACGCGATGAAATTCCCCAGTAAAATGCTCACATTTCTCGTAGCCAACTGGTCCACAAGTTGCATCGTTTTGTCTACATAAACTCAATCTATATACTTATCTTATTATATATGTGATATATGTATTAGAAAATATAATAACATGTTCGTTAACGCCACACAACTACATTTACTATGTTATTAAAACCGTGAAATGTTCCTTTTTTGTTTCAGGTAAGGAAAATACTAATCTCTAATACAAGTGGTGCAATATTATAATGCAACCATTATTATCCAATCAATGGTAAGCACAAACTTTCATTCATTGCTCACAAATTTTATTTTTTGTTTATTCAACAACTTCGCAAATTCTAATTAAAAGTTCAGGAACATTGTGAGAAATTATTATCCGAATTTTTAATAACGCGTATCTCATTAATACAAAAATCTCAGTTCATATTCATTCTTTTTTATTTTTTTATTATTATTCTTACGAAAATTTATATTTAATCGCAATTTAACTTATGAATTTTAAAACGTCGCAATAATTCTACTGCACTACAGATTTTTTTTTTAGTTTTCTATCTTTTCTTTTTATTTTTCATTCCACTATTTTATTATGGGAGGATTATTGACACATTAAATTAGAATTATTATCAGATAGTTATCATTTGAATAAAATTTTTACTTCCCCAAACACGCCATGAATGAGAAAAAAGATACGACATAACAATTAATAAACTATCAAATTTAATTTAAAGAATCACACCATTAAACTCAGCAAAAACTGCTCTTATATATCCCTTTAACGAACACCACTCACGCACACGCACCAATTGTGCTGCAATTAACGATAATATCGTGAACAATCCATGAAAAAAAAGAGATAACTACCATTACTCACGCTAAAAATTAAACCAGACATTCTTTTATTCATTTTTTTCCACCATAAATTCAAGGGAATCTAATTTAAAAACAATTATTGGATCATATCTTTCTTGATCCGCTCGTGACCAGGATATTCGTACCAATAATTGAAAGTCCAAATCACTTTTTATTCTACTTTTTCAATAACAAAAAAATTCGTTATTATACGAACCACAAATTTGAGATTTCATTGCGACAGTGATCAAGATTAATTTATATAAAACATATTGGACGGACATATCCGGGCACTTTAACAAATTATCAGACGTTAGTGTTTTATATATTATTGTGCACTTTTATTTCGCGTCAAATTGATCATTACAGTGACCTGATGCACTCTGATAATTATCATGACTGAACGAATAGAATGGCAAGAAGTGAATTAGTCAATCAATCGTGAACAAAAAAAAAATATCTTCAGGTGAAACTCTCAACGGATATATAATTATTTATGCGATAATGATCACGCAAGCGTATGATTAAACGTTTCGATTTTTAGAATATCTATGCACAGTGCTGGTGAATTTACATCAAAATGTATCTACATATTCATTCAATCTCGCTCTCTGACTTTGTGTAATCTCAGTGTTTCTCATTCTTCATTATTCACGGTTACATTCAAAGAACAAATGTCAAAACGTATTTGAATACTCTCTCCAACCATACATAGTTCGTTTTTACAAATGTTCGTCTGATGACGAGTTAGTCCAGCAAATTCGCGTCATTTATGAGCAAGAGAAAAAGAAAGTTCTCCGACGTGATATAAACCTTAAAGACCTCAATATGCAAATCATTTTCTGTATATCAATTCACTCTGACATGTACAAAAGAAAAAAAAAAGAACAGGCTCTCATTGCTTTGGATCATTTATCGTTACTTTTTTTTTCTCGATTTGTCTAGTATTTTATTTAGTTGCAATTGATATGTTTGTAGTGACTGATTGAAGTAGCAATTAGTTTTTTTCATTTTGGAGATTGTTGCATAAAGTGGAATGTAAAGTATAGTTGGAACTAATTTTTTTCGGTTTGATTAATGATATTCAGTAATTAATTTTAAGAGAGATGAAATTAGTTGGTGATGGTGTTGGTATTAGTGTGGTACTTGATGAAAATTTGAAATTGCTATTGTGAATTTGGATTAAACTCTAGTCAAATCAATCATTTTTCCCCGTCATTTTATTATAGTTCCAAAAATTTTTTTCTATATTTTGATATAGCACAAAGTTAATGCAGGAAATCATGACGATTTGATTTCCAAATCAAAATGCTCGAGAACCATTTCTGAATAATTAAATTGTTATTTAATTATATGTTCATCAATTCGTTCATTCTTTGGATACAATTTTTCGTACAATGAAATCATCACATTTTCATTACTTCATACCAATCTCAATACCCAATGACATCATCAGATTAACCCAAAAAGAAACGGATCTTCCTCTCACCATTCAAGGGAAGACCGAAATAAAAAACATAAAAACTAATAATAAAAATGTCCATCTGAAAATTGCACTGGAATAACCCAAGTACCACAAAAGCAGCCAACATCTGAATCATTCACCTCTCCCTAACCTTTCACTCCACCAAAGTAACCTCATTCCAATTTAAAAAAAAAATTCTTCGTATAAAACAAATCTATTTCACATGAACTGATCGTATAAATCATGTAACAACGTGTCAATAATACCTGAGTAATTTAATTCACCGATGTCGTGTCTCCCAATTTCACAAATCAAATTAATTATTCAAACTCAAAACTATTCTTAATAACTCACAACTCGCTCTCTGTGCAATTACTGTGAAAATTTCACAGAAGTCCAATTCACCGTTCAATTCAAACTCACAATATTCACCCCAATTCCCAAGTAAAATTCTTTTTTTTATTCCTCCCACCGTATCATTAAATTTGTCAACCAGCGACACTAATTGTCTTGAAAATATACAATTTCCATTTCGTGAATCAATTAAACGAAAAATTTATATCCACAGTTAAAAATATTTTGTTTGAGTGCAAGTGGATATTATTTAGGCGCACGAAGGCGGCTGTCAATTGCGGAAGACTCTCAAAGTTAATCGCTCAGTTCTCGTACACCAACGAGAGCAAATTCAGCCTCAGGGTGCGTCCTCATTACGTAAGAAATCATAAAGTTTGCCTTAAGCGAAATTCAACTTGAGGATATAAAACAGAAATTCTTATATATATTAGTCTATGAATTTGAGAATAAATTTAATAAACCAATCTAATTAATCGTTCGCTGATCGACGATAAAATTTCATTCGCATGAATTATATCTGGAAACATTAAAAGCATTGGATGTGATTTTTGTTTAATAGAAATGGTAAATGAAGAAATTGATTGGTGTTAAACAGGAAAAAAACAGCTTTAAGCATAATCGATTGCTCAATATGATTTCGCGTTTGAATAAAGAAAGAGAAAATGCAAGAAAAAACTGGGTGAATGAAACTAAACTTACTGAAACCGGCGTTACAGGTTGATATAATTCTTCCCGAAGAGAATACTCCAACGAGATCGTGTAGCGATTGCATTTCTCGCGCACGAGCTCTTCTCTTTTTTTTCCTCTCGTTTTTTTTCTCTGTCTATTCGCCACCCTAACCCGAGCTCTCATTACCTCGCAATCGATCGGAATGGAGCAGGCAAAAAGAGGCCACTCTAGTTCGAGGGTAAATTCGAAGGGTCATCTCTCCAAACTCTCAGCTTCATCGTGTGTGTTTACATAGGAAGTTGGAACAGTTAGAGTTCATGTGTAAAAGTAGGACATGGTTTCGTGTATTGTAGACGTGTCTCGCTAGTTTCGTCTTTAATTTTTAACCCAGAAAGTTGTTTGATTGGAAGTGGAACCTTGCAAAGTGTTGATTGTGATGGAAAGGTAAACATCGACACTTTTGATGTAATATTATTTGATATTCTCCTGGTGGTTTTTTATTTTATCTTGAATTTTACTTGTTTCATTCAAATTATCGATCACACGTGTTAAACAATTGAACTGTTGCTTTAATTGATGCAACATATTATTTCATTTTTCAATCAACATGAATTGAATGATGATTCATTTGTTTGTTAACATAAATGATATTCAATTTGACTTTCATAAAGAATAAAATTGGTTGGTTATGAATAGTTCAAATCGAAAAGTTTTACCATGAGAATTCATATTAAATTCCAGTTTGCAATAATTTAAAAAAAATTTCTTGAGTACATATTTGTTATTGAAAATGGAGAAAATGTTTTAAAAATGCACAAGTTCTCCCTCTAATTATTAAAATTATATTTTTTGAAGTCATCTTCTTTTGAATAACTAATTTTAACACATTTTCTGAGTATATATAAAATTATTTCAATATGATATTACAAAGATGAAAATAATGAATGCAGCATGTTATTAATTATAGCAAATAATTAAATGACTGAATTCAATTATTTCATTGTATTCTATACATTTTTCAAATTCGATATTTGATTAATTAATGAAGCATATTATTTTATTTATCAAAAAGTATGAATACATCTACTTTCATTAGCAAACATAATAACTTTTATTTAATTCATAAACTCTGGAAAAATATCCACACGATTAAACAAAATTCCAATAATATACCAAATAATGAATTCATCAATTGAAAAATCTAAATTGGATTCTATAATTTAATTCAATTCATAATTTTCCCAATGCAGATTTTAATTCTTTGTACAATCACAATTAGAAACTTAAATATAAAATAAAGTTAATTTATCGTGATACAACAAAATAAAATCCAATAAAAATAAACAAATTCACATGAAACATCTCAGAACTCAAATTTACAGAATTGCAAAGAATAATTTTCCATTCAATCTCTTCAAATCAAATCATTGTTCTCCATTGTTGTATTATTATTCTCTTGCAATTCCTATTGCATTACAATATAAACTCAAAACATAATTGGCAAATTCGTCACGTTCTTTTCTATAAACGAAAAGCCGCAAGGGGTTATATGAATGCAATACAAAACTTAGCTCGTGGCACAGGCCCGACAAGATAATTGCATTGGATTAATTAGCACGAAAATTGGAACTGGAATAGTTTGGAGTAGTCATGTCGTGTTCGCCTTCGGGTGATATATCTTTACGAAATATCATTTCAACGAAACGATTCGACAGTATCAAAAGTGTTATTGGGCTAATGGCTGTCAATGATGGTAGTTGCAGAAGCAAAATTGGTATATGACACACTGTTCAATTGATTGAGGCGTCGATTAGCCCACCCAATTACTGTCCCGAGGCTGAGCTGTTGCTTTGGCCCTCTCCAATGTGATCGATAGTCCCTGGCCTATAGTATAATATCTGTTGAGAAATTATCGTCCGCTTGATTGGATCACATATTCCAATCACGAGATGTCTATAAATAATTTTTTATTCACGATTTATTCTTTGCTGCTATTGATTTTTGGATATAGGTTTATACATACTATCTATCAATCAAATTTAATTGTGTATTGTCACATGGAGTAATAATATTTTTATTCTTTGTTTGTGTATTAATTTCGATTGATTTTTATATTTTATCTATGCGGAAAGAAAAAAGTGAGAGCTTGAATTTTGTGAATAATATTTAGATAATTTAGAATGTAAGGAATTAAAATCAGATAAGTTTTGTACAATATGGCACGGGGAAAATTATCATTATTATTATTTTCATTGTGTTGTCTTCGGGAATTATTGTCCTCAATTTGTGAAGAAAATTCTGTTGTTATTTATGATTTTATTGATGAGAATCTGATAGAGTTGAGTTTAGTTTTGATTGTGAGATTTCTGTCTGATTTTTTCAACAAAAATGAATTTTCTGCTGGTTTTAAAGAAATGATTCTGGGATATTTTTTCGTGATTAATGATTCACGCAAGCTTGGTCATCGTTTTAATATAGAAAAAAAGGAAAAATAAATCATTATGGTGCATAAAAGAATATTTAATGAGACGGCTATATTTTTATAGAAAAAGTCGACGACCTAGAAGAACTGGAAAAATTGATTATCACAAAATTCTATTTAAGTTTCGAGAATATTTCTCGTCTAATTAATCAAAATGATGTTCAGGAATATAAGCATTACTGCTGATGAAGGAAAATAATTTTTCTTTGTACCAATTTTTATGTATTAATTATGCAAAGAAATTCATTTTTTCATCTACTTTGTCAAAGCAAAATTTTCAAATTGCAAAACTTGCTTGACTATAGTAGAGTTAAACTATCTCATTACGATCACAACCGAGAAACTTATTTCACTACGAACAAAAGAAAAAAAAAAAAAAATGCATAAAAAGTTTCATAATTTGTTCGTCTCTCTAAATGAAATGTCAAACTTCTCACGAACTCCATAAACATCATTTTGTCAAATGATAAAATAGGAATTTCCTGCAAGTCATGACATCTCTAGTACCGACGATAAAAAATAGAAAAATACAAAGAATGAAACAAGTTGGAACTCAATTCATCAATTAACTCCCTAGATATCATGTCAGCGAGTTGAGAAAACTCAGTCCAACGAAATAAAAAAAAGCAAAAAAGATATTCAAAGTTTCTCATATCCATTAATCGATTTTCACTGAGCTAGAAACATCCCTCAACCGCTCCACAGGGTCAACTCTTCAACTAAATTCACCCCCACTAACAAAAAAAAAAACCGAAAGTATACTCTACAGGAACAAAAAAAAATCGACCACTTTTACTTAAAACATAAAAACATCCTCTTAACCCAGATATTGAAGCATTATTTACTGAATACAAGGTCTTGATTTTTTTTTTCCACCACCTTTACCAACACGTCGAAAAATAATAAATATTATCATCATTATTATTATTTTTGTTATTATACATAAATCTATACATTTAATGCAGAAACATCTATGAAATAGTTGTATGTGGGATGCACGTTCCCATTTAACTCTGTCGAGACCTACATTCACGTAACTATTTTATCCACAATCCATACTCCCGTGAATAGACAACATTATGGCAACAGTGAACGCGTAAAAGAGAAATAGAATGTGTGTACGTGAGACCAGAAATAACATTTATATATTTATCTATAGATAAATATTTACCACAAAAGAATATATAGTGAACGCCAACAATTTTCCACTAAACTTGAAAAATACATATACAGTAAACATTTATATTTATTCATTTTTATTTATCATGGTGTATTTAACTTGAATATTATAACAACTAGAAATAAATATAAGTCGTGATTGTCTTGAATGCAATTTCACCAGTGAAATTCTTCATAGAATGACTTCTCATATATTTTTTGGTGAAAGTGGTCATTGAATATTTGAGTGGGAAAAAAAAAAAAATTGGAAAAAATAATTATAATAAAAATAATGATAATGATTTTAATATGAGAGGGAAATTATGGGGGAAGCCAGGTGTATGTTATGAGAGGATATAGATAGTGAGAGTAAGTCAACGTAGATGGAGAAACTCAGAGTCTATTTCCATTTTTAAATAATATATAGGTAATGGCCAAAGACTAGTTACGTGTTGTTATATCGTGGCAAAATGTTAATTTGGTTAATGTGTCACTATAAATCTGATTTATTCATGGCAGACGGTGTTTATATCTATGTAATATACATATTGTATGGTTAATATATTCTTAAATGTTATATATTATGAATATATGATGTGATATAACTGGATTGGTTACCGAAATTTATTAATTCGTAATATATTGCATAAAAAAACGATGAGGAATGTAAAATATTTGGGAACGTGGATTCTGTTATTTTTTATCTATTTGAAATATTGAAAAAAAAAAATTTGTCTGTCTATGGAGAAATCTTTAGAAATGTTGAGTTTCTATAACTGGATAGGAATTAGAATTTGGTATTGGTTAAAAATTATCTGTTAGATTTATCGTTACGGAGATTAGTTGATAACGTTGATCATTTCATGAAAGGTAATTTCAATGAAGGATTTTGATAAACGACGTTCGAATAAAAATACTCTCTGGAGAATGTAACAGAACTTGAAAAATGAGTTTGTTCTACTTGAAAACCATTGATAAGAGTTTTAAAGAGAAAAAAAAGAGCAAATTTATTTGATATATATCTGGAAAGTTATTATTACTAAATTAGTTTTATGGTTAGAAATTTATTTCTGATATCACGTTTTGTCGAATCATCAAGATTTTATTATTTGGAAATAGTTCAGTGTGCAAAAAGGAAAAATGTAGTGACAACATTGCCAATTGAGTCAACTTCATTCAGTGCAGTATTATTTTTCGCTTGAAAAGTTCAAGTCTTTCGGTTCTCTTATTTTTTCTACTTTAAGAACCTGTTTTTCAGATTCTCGTCTGTCTAATATTTCACATTGAAACAATTTCCCAACACATCTGGTTTTCCAACTTTTCAACAAGACAGAAAACCCGGAAATATTGAAATGAAAGAGAACTTTCGCACCTCGAACTTTCCAAACATCAAAAATATTTTTATGCTCAAAAACTAAACTAAAAAAGAAAAACAATAACAAACTTGTACAGCTTGAAAATATCAGAATAAAAATGTTTTTCTTCAAGCATCTCAAAAAAAAATTTTAAATCACCTTCTGCAAATTTAATAAAATCAACATATTCTTCTTCTCTTTTTTTCGTCTGATGTGAAGCAAACGTTCCCGTTCATTCTACTCGGTGAAAGTTTCGAAAAATACTTAAAATTTATATTACTTCGTGTAAGTAGCGATAAATAAATTATTTTTCCCCTCTAAAAACAGGGGCAAAACCTTTCGTCCCTTTTTCTCTCGAGTTTATGTAGGAAACATTATTCCATACATCAAAGATTTATTGCAATATTTATATTACAATCTATCAAACAAATTGGATATCATCAGCAACATGAAAGAATTAATCATGCGTGCAACATCGATAGCATATACGTAGCACTATATTATTTACGATGACATTTTCACAGTTAAGAAAGCGAAGAGTTTCATGTTTCATAAAAGTATAAATAAGTATATGATACTAAATGCATAAAAGTGAATTTAAAAGCTGATGTTCCTTGCACATTTTCTGTTTTGTATCTTTGCTGGTACGCAGCGAAAGTCAAATGAATATTTCTAAAGTAACCTTGGCAGTGTAAAACAGGTGTGTCGATGTATGTGTGTAAATGATTGCGTACTATTCTATTAGAATGTATATTAAAGTGAGACAACCAATCTATGATCAATCGAACCGGAAGTAAATAACATGTAATACTAAATTGTTGATTTATAATATAAATTAATTCTACATCCATAAAAAAGAAGCAGGAAATTCAATCGACCGAAAGTTTCTTAATCGAACCAGCTGCGTCATTCTGAGTTCGCCTTGGACTTGAACGATGAAGAGAAACTGCGAGAAAATGAAGGACAACAATTACTCGACAGAATATAAATATTTATATGCATGTAAATGCACAGAGTCGTTGATATATAAGCAAAGTTGGAAATTTTCGATGGGGAAAAAGATTGAGATGAGATTGAAAAATCGACAATTCAATTTTATTTGTGAGGATATTTCATAGTAAATTTTGGGTCTAAACTTAGAGGAAAATTTTGTTAATGTGAGGAATTAAATTGATTGTTCTGAATATTTTCAGTAATGTCTTGAACGATTCTACCTGGAATCCTGATATGACCTGTGAATTAAATCTTTTTATATAATGATTTTGTGAAGGTCATTAACATCTAATGACTTAATTTTCAGTTTTTTTTCCTGCTCATAAATTTATAGACACTATTTCGGTTGGCATGTAACATAATAAAATTTTCCAAGAGTTTTTGCTCATATAATTGTGATTGCAAACGCAAATGAATACTCAAACATTCACACATACAATCTCATTAGGTATCTCACAGATGTTCTGCATCATTATGGCTAGTATATAGACGCAATTACAATCATTTTAAAACCGGAATGTGAATGGGAAAGCGAACCATCAAGTATTTGAAGAGAATTTTATTATTCAATGCACTACGTCGAATATGTGAGCAATGAACGGAATAGGAAATGATGAAAATGTGAAATAATTTCGTCAATAAAAGTAAGAACTGAAATTATTATATTTATTATTAAAAATTCTTCCACAATCTCGATAGGCTGTTGATACAATTCAGAATTCCTTGAGATTGCATTGAATGCTGATTTTAAAAATCATCCACAAATGAAATTTTCCTTAGAAATATTTTTTTCCTGGTAAATAAACTTCTGTTCTGAAATTCATTGAATTTTGCAATCGACTCCTTGAATTATTTTCCATATTATTTGTAATATGGAGATTGAATATTGAATCGGGATGAATTCCATACGATTTCAATTAGATGATTTCAATTGACACTCATCGTGTGAGAGCAAACAAGAAAATATTTATTACTAAGTTGCATATAAAAGGTAGAAAATAATTTTTTTAAGCTTTATGAATTTCTGATATAAAAAAGGAGTATAAAAAAGTAGCAAATATGGCGTTATATACGTTTCTAAATACAGTTTTCATTTTTTGTAGTGGATATATATAATCATCAATTTGAAACAATTTGATCGTAAAAAAAAAAACCTGGTGACTTTGGAGAAGAAATTCCAATATCATTTCTCAGACAAAGAGTAATTCCTATTTTGATTCCATTCTCAGTATCAAATCAAAGCTTCATGGAATTACCTTCTCAATTATTCTCAACAAGGCCTAAATCAAAACAACCTTCTCGCAAAAGAAATCAAATCCAAATATTTCTCTCAAAATGAAAACAAATCTGCAACGTATATTTTTATAATTATATAAACATTCAAATATTATCCTTCAAATACACCACATTGGCTATCAACATTCTTCAACAAAGCTCCACCAAATACTTTAACTGGTGTTCTAGTCCATGAAATGAGTAGAAGTTTTCCACCAACAAAAGGACTTCCACGTCCAATCTCACAATGATAATACCCCATTTCAATCAAACGAATCCCCATAGAACTTGAATTATCAAGCGTCTTGGCTTCTCTACCATTCAAACTTGACGAAAATATATTCGTTGTCTGTCGTGCCTTCCGAATTCTAACAATTCGAACCTCATCCTTCGAACTAGTCTTCATTGTATCTTGTATCAAAGGCTGACGGGCATATCTGTATGACGGTGGATATCGCAGTGTATGTGGAAAGACCGCAGGTCCGATACCCTTTGTGATTTGTCCTGGTATCGACTCTGGCAAGTCAATACCAGACACAGGTGACTCGTCGTCTGTCAATTGATTTTGCTCAAAGGAACCACCAGACGATCCAAAAGCAGAAGCCAATAGCAGATTGAATCCCAGTACTGCACCCTCGATACCTTCCTCCAATCCTTTGTTGAAGTCAGTGTACTCCTGACCCAGAACAATATCACCATTGTTTGGAATCACATGGCCTGCTATCTGTAAAGAATATAAACAACCTGAGTGTAAATTTATCACGAGCTTTCTCTCACCATTTTACTTGTATTAGAAACGTATTCACGTTTCTGCACAGTGTTCACGAGAGTATTCGTAATGTGGCGCACTAATGCTCATGAGGATTTATAAATCGAGTTGATAAAGTAGAAGTCTACAAGTTGTTTATTAAAAAATTGATTCTATATCCAAGGAGTTGATTGGTTTCATAGAAATTGTCAATTCCTCTCTATTGAAATTTGATGATTAATTTCAAATTTTGAAGACAAAAGATTTTTGGTATCACTGATCAAAATTTCCAATCATTTTATAGTTGAGTATTAATCAGGCTGTTGCTCCAACGAAAATTATCTCAAGAAGTCGATCAGAGATCTATCTGATGAATTAAATAGTCTTTGAAAAGATCATTCTACAATAGTTGCAGTTGATTTACTGATACTGACCATGTAGTAATTTATATTGAAAGTTGAAACTTTTTCATATTCACTAGGTAATAATTATCATGGATATTGAAATTTCCTGTGCTACATTGTCATTAGTATGATTAGGTACAGTGAACGTTATTTTATCAGGTACCCACGACAGCAGTATGACAAGAAACTGGTGTGGATCAAATAAAAGTAGTTTTCATGCTGCATACTTGATAGCTTTTAGCTCCTTTTACATATCAAATTGACCTACAATAGTCTACTAATGGCTGGTGTGTTACATCGCTGCAACCACTATTATAGTAAAGTGGTGAATACTGTGATGGTGAGGCCAACACTGTACATGGAAAGTATTTCCATTTTCTTTTTTTGTATATGTTTTGGGTAAAATTGTAAAGATTCCTTGCTGTAGAGTATTGAAAATTGGTTAAAATTATTATAAGAATACTTCCAATCCATTATATCGATTTCAATTTATTTGTGGTGATGCTGAAAAATATTTAGAGGTTCATAAATGAATATAAAATTGTGTATTTGAAAAATTCCAAAGAAAAATATTTAAAATCAAATGAATTATTGAGAGGAAAATTCACAGGTATTTCTATAGGAAATTATCTTTCACTAGGAAATTTAGAAAAGGAGAGGAATTTACGATAGGAAATCCGGATCCGCCAAGAGAATCGACATAATTCAAATTTGCATTACCTCTGGTATATATCCATCAACTTCCTTCCGACCATTAATCCACAATCCATATCGTCCAAGTTCATTATCCCAACTCGGACAAATGTGATACCATCGATCCACTTCAATTGAAGTCGGTTGACTAAATATTTCAACATTATTAATCTCTAAATGAATACTTCGACCTTGAGGTGCTATCCATGCTCTCACCAGACGATCCTTTTCATTCTCTGTAATAAAATATATTCATCAAAAAATTTATACACATATCCGAAAATAATTCAATATTAATGTATGACTGCAAAGTAAATTGAAAAAGGAAATGAATTGCAAAATATCAAAGCACTGATACAAGACCAACTGCTTTACTGATTTTCTATTTCTATTACACAAACATTAAAACTGAAATGTAAAGGGCGAATTGATCATGTCATCAGTTCTCTATTTGACACGTAACTTTCAAATCACTCTGACGCTCGACACTATCAATGTTTAACATGAAAGTTCTAGCTATAAAGTACACGAACGGTGGAATATCACATGTTTAACATACAATGTTTAACATCGCGTCTAGACAGAGTATTACATAGGAAAGTAAGCAAATTAAAAAGTGACTCTTGAATTCACCCACAAATTGAGACAGACAAGGACCATTGTACATCATCAATTAAACATTTGCAACCAGAGATATCTCATGAATAGAAATGCTTATTCACTTCTTGTATTTTCTGTTATTGTGATGAATTGTACCACGATGTGAATTGACGTAATTAAATAATAGAATAATCATTCACAAGTAAAAAATTTTAATCCTTCCATTAGCCATGTAAAATCATGTACCATTCATTTTTCATTTTCTTTTATTTTTTTTTCATATCATAAATCACTCCAGCACCAGTAAATTCCCTAAAAAAATTTCTCATAGAAAGTAATTAATTTTTTTCGTATTTTCGCTTTATTTATGTTAAATTATTTGTTTATTGTTATTGATAAATAATTTTGAACATCCCACACAAACATGTGAGATAATAAATTCGAATTTTTTTTTTTTTCAGTTATTTAATTGTATCAATTTGTTTACTTATTGGCACACGTGCTAGTGATGTAGGTCACACACTTGTTTTGATTCCCCTCACTCACGTAACCTGTCAAACAATTATTGCGTAAAGAAAAAGGGGCTCGATTCGCGTTCATATTCATCAATTGCTGTGTTTATTTATGGACGTCACATAATATAAATTAAAGTACCGGTTTTCTTATATTGGAATAAGGTTCTTGTTATTGACGGAATTACATTGGAAATAAAGAAAACTACTCGACCTCTTTACTAAACCTGATCTTGACCACGTAATTTTTTTTATTTTGTGTTTAATATGAGTTATACCAAGGAATTAATGGCTTGGATTTGATTTACAAGGTTAAATTACAAAGGGTGGTAGTAAACGATAGAATAATTAATTCTCAAGCAAATGATGTGAATTATATAGAAAATATTATCAACAAATATTAAAATAAATTTTTGGTATATATCAATTCATCAATTTATTAATCCACTCTATTTTTCTTCCAAAATTAATATTGGAGAATTTAATTAAGCAATTGCAACATGATAACAAGTAGTAATCAAAATTCATTCGAGTTTTCCAATCTATTGCAATTGGTTAGAAGAAAAAGGGGGAGAAGTAATAATAGTTTAAAATTAAATGTTGCAGTGTTGTAGATTATTCTCTATACCGTGACTTTTATAATTACAATCCATATACTTTCCACTATGTACACACGCATTCTTGCGATTGACCATTATATCCTGATCACGCAACTGCATTTAGTCCTATATGGTTATGAAATTATTCACCATATAAATGAATTGGTATAACCCTTAGGCTTTTATTGTTGTTTTTATAACAAATGAAAATTAATTTACTTACTAGAATAGGAGAAGATTGAATGTGGATATGTCAAGTTTGATGATTTGATCCACAGACAAAAAGTGAATTCATTTATTTTTGGTACTGGTAATTCCCAACGAAGAAACTGCAATTGAAAAATTATTGATATTATATATAATTGATGGGATTAAGGGAGAATGCAAAGGGGATGGTTAGTAGAAATAACATTTTGAATTTCGTTTGAAAATTTTGAAAGTAAGTTTTCAAATAAAGACGAATATTTTAGAAAAAGAAAATTATAATCTGTCGAACAATTTCGAATATAAAATTGAAAATTAACCCCATGAAAAATTTCTCTTTACCATCTCATATTTCTGGAATAAAAAAAAAAGTAAAGCTCGTCGGGATTAGATAATCAAACGAGGAAAATATAACAAATTCATTTTTATTGATCAGGTGATTATTTTTTGGTTTAAAAGAGTACCCCTCTAACTCAAATAATCACCATTACCACCTTAAAAATAAATAAAAATGATAGATCACCTGAATATATCCACGTTGAGTAAGCACAGCTTTATGCATAGGAATTCGATATTTTTTTTCACTATTTACTAAACTACGTTTTGTAGTATTAACTGTCTGTGAATAAATCTGTGCAATTTCACCTCCAAAAAAAACCACAAAATAAAAATACCACACAAACAACATTTTTCACGCTTGAATGTCTATAAAAAAATCAAACAAGAACAAAAATCAATCGATGAGGTAAATATTTCTCTATATAGAAATCACTTTCTGTCATTCAGTTTGGAATCCAATAGATTTTTCCAAGTTGCGTGAAAACACGTTAGCTTTCACGATTATTTAGACTGTGAATCGTTTGAATGTGGACGTTTGTGTTATTATATAGGTGTCGTGTGTCGGCGCGTTCAACTACCGAACTATCGAGCACCAGACATAAAATACAAATCGATGAGAATAGATCGTTGGTTTGGCGGGTCGACACTTGATAAAATCCGAGTGCGGTGGTGGGTCTTATAGGTAGGAGAGAACACAAGATCCCACAACACTTCCACACACTCGTTGCTTCAATTTAACCTGAAGCCCTTGTCGCTTGCGGGATTAAATCACTCCCATATATATCACTGTTCTATTTTGTTTAAGCTTTTTTATCAATGATCGATAGACTCTTTTATTTTCCACTTTCTCTCTATTCTGATAACACGTTACACCCAACCAATACAACGTATACGATATTGAAAATAAAATAAAATAAAATAAATTAGATGAATAGATAAAGTAAAACCACAATATTTATTTTAATCTCGAATAAAAAATTTATTGATTAATGAATTTTTTTATGTAGTTAGTTTATTAGAATCAGAACATTCGAAAGTTTTAAATGTTGATTTTCACCTCATGATTTTGGTAATAAATTATTTTTATTTGCTTGTAATTAATCGTCTTGATAAAACTAATTCAGTTACATTCTTCATTTTTTTATATTTTTTCGACATGTACAATAGCATTGACCGTCTTGAGAGAGATAAGAAATTATTTGATTCACCAAATGAGAAATCCAAGATTACACAGATATTAAAAATAATTTCATAAAAATTCTGGAACTGATTTAAAAGAGAAGTTTCAAGAGTTTTTATCGCTGCTCTTTTATGAAATGAACAATAACTTCATTTGAATTCCACATTTATAACGATATCGTCCACAATTATCAAACTGATCTTCCAGTGAATCTAAACGTCTCAACGTTTTGAATAATTAATTATCAAAATTCGAGTTAACTTAATTCATCAAAACACTGAGCACTTCATACATCAACACAATTTCCAAAAAAATTCCCAAGCTCATCAACTAAATTAATTAATCTATCGATAAACAATTCCAACAATGATAAATCACACACTCGAACAAAAACTTACCCAAATTAAAAATAAATACCCTTTTATAGATCACTTACAGTAGCGTTCCCCCTCAAGTTTGCCTATAGTCTTTCAACCACACAATATTATCACACCTCTTTGTATTCTGCATATATGTAATTTGTATACTCGATGAACAAACACACACAATTATACGTGCATAAATATAGTTAAAGTACAGAAATATACCTATATTTTTCCATAAACCAGAGCATCCTCACGAGAGACTCTCATCGATCCAGCAAACACCACCTACCTACTTACACAACACGCATGGCACGTTTCACTTTGCACACACGCCTTCTCTGCATCACGACGACGTATAACATATACTACGTATCATCCGGCGTTTATAGTGTCCACTTGCTCCGACGTTTCCCTGACGACATTACGACGACTTGAGTTGCGGTCAACATTGTCGTGATATCCTACTTTTATTTCTTTCAATTTTTTCTCTACACCAATTTTTCAGTGGATTTTAAAATTTATATAATTTAATTTCATTCAATCGAATACAAATTTACATTTACATGTTTATAAATGATAATCAGTTTTATTTATGTGTAATATGTAAACACTGATTTAATTCAATGAAACGAATGTTTCATTTAGATAATTTATAAAATTTCTTTCTTCTATTTCAATTATTTAAATTATCAGAGAAATTTTGTTGTGGTATATTTATTGATAGAGAATTTATATTGAATCGTAGTGACTTAATGTTCGTTATTTATTTATTTATTTATTTAGCTATTTATTTAGCAATATATTCAGCTGTTGAGTGATGGTTGGAATGTAAAATAATTAATTGACGTGGAATAAATTCACGTGAGTGATACAGTTCTATTGTTTCAACTCGTAAGATGAAAAGTAGACTGAGACGATAAAAAGTGTGCATACATATTGCGCGTGGTATGTGAGTGAAGTGGGAGACAGTGACGCATTTTCCCATACTTGAATCAAAATAATTTGACGTAAAACTAATGTGAGGAGATTTATTGTCGTTGGAAGGATGTTGAAGAAATAGAATATGAAATATTTCGAAATGAAGTTATATTAAATTTTATTGTAGTTCTATTTTTCATTATTGGAAATTTTAATTCATTGTCGTAAATTAATAATAAGTGGTGGAGTTGTAATGGAATATTATCATGGGGTTTAAATTGATGGCTGTGCCACTTTATCAATCAAATAATGTCACGTAAATATTGCGGTAAATTCAATACCCGAGGGTGATTCTAGATCACGTTTCAACCGCCATCAATAATGTATCTGCTTTAAAGTCCAGGAGCATTTTCCAAGTGAGTTTTTATTGATTGATTTTATAATTTCAGTGATGATGCAGTGATTTTATTGTATAGTGATCATATTTGCATATTTTATTGATGGATAATGATTTATGCAAATTTTTGGATTACATTGTTAATGGCTCAATTGGTTTTGAGACTAAATAATTTTTATTTTTCTCTGATGAATTTCATGTGAAGTAACTTGTTATCCAAAATTAATTGTTTAATGTGGGAAACTACAGATTTTTTTCCTGGTTTTATTATAATTAATCCAATTCATTAATGAGAGTGAATCACTTCAGATGTGAACAGGTATAGACAGGTTTTTTCCTCAATTTTCCCTCAATTGTGTTTGACTATAATTTTTTCGTGCAGAATTGAACTGAAAAATAAAAGTAGAGTCAAATTACAAAGAAATCGCAATTTTTTGACTGACAAATGTAATGAATTTATCAAGAACGATTTCGTATGGAAAGTTCGTTATTTAATTTTATCATAATTTAAACATAAATTTTCCGACTGAATATTTATGTTTATTCTTTTGTTTATTCTATAAATAATGGGTTGCTCTCATTTGTTTGTTTGTTCATATATTCTATCGAGTGACGCACGGTGTTTAGTTTTGAATTATGCAATACAAATATTGGTTTGCACATTTCATCGAAATAAAATAGTCTGAAATTTCCAACTATTCTCCCTTGATATTTCGACAAAGCAACGACCAAACATTATTGCTGAATATGTTCGTGTGACGTTTAATCTATGCGAACGTGCCGTTTACCTTTGTACAGTGTGAACCACTCTGCAAATATCATGAATCATGATGAATGAACATCCATGTTTCAGGTATTTGTGTAAACAGAGCGAATGTATTGCAAATTACATCTCGTGTCGATTGAAAATGTGGCTATCAATTCTATGGACGTAGAGATAATTATTGTTTACTGTTTATTTTATATTGTTTGTCATTTCTCAGAAATGAAAGATGAAAACAATTTCTACACAGAGTATTTATAAAGAAAATTCGTTATTGACTTCTATCGAATCCACTAATTCTTTTCTGGATTACAAAAAAAACTGAATTCTTTCAATTAACTATTAACGATTGCAAATAATTTACTTCACCATTTATTCCACAATTGCAATATTAATTTTTAAATTATCGACGTAATGGACACTAATTTTTTATGTACAGAATAATTTTTTAAATATTTCTCATTCAACTGCAATAATTCTCGTGAGTAAAATGTTTGAATATCTGTTTGTAGTTATTCGAGTAACTTCTGTATTTATTAGTGAAATTCATCACACAGTATGAAAGCTCACAACTGTACAGATATTACACGATGATATGCAAAGTTTATACATCACAATGCCATGAAAGAAATGAAAAAAGGAAAAAAATGAAGAGATTTAACTGCGCGCAACAATGTGAGATTCATGAATGCTCATGTCACGCGATGCTAATAACACGACCGTAAAATTCTTCATACAGACCGATATCTGTTTTCTATAAATTTCTGAATCACTTGGAGAGTTTAAAACCCTCAAGAGAAATTCACTTTTTCTCCTTTATAATACTTCTTGTTCATAAAAAATTGAACATATGAAAATTCAATAAATCATATCATCAAATATTTCACAAAATTGTATCGAAAAAGAGCAGAATTGCGGCGAAATTGATAATTTGATTATAAAGATTTCCCCTTTGTTTTTTGCATTTTCTTTTTATGGGCGTGAAGAATTGAACAGTCTACCAAATTGCTGTACAAGACAATATGGGAAGATAAATTTTCCACTGGAAATGTATCGACGGATAAAAAATATGATTGCTCAACTTTTCCATATGAGAAACTCATTGAAATAATTCTCACAATTATAAATTGATGGCGGCACAGTAACTTATTGTTTTCAGTAGTATTGTCCAACATCTATGACAATGCAATTGAAATAGAGTTTACCTAGTTTCTGATTTTTTTATTTTCCTCTTTCGTATCAATATTTTTGTGTTGTCCTACTCTCAATATCTACGATCACGAATTATTATTGTAAACAGAATATAATTTATAAAATTAATGTTGCATCGTAAACTTTTTACCAGCAACTCAATTTATCACACACATGAATACTTAAAGTATTTTTATTTCGTAATAAACTCAACCTCACTATCGTTCACAAAATAATTTTCCCACATACCATCACGTTCACGTATAGTTTTGGAATTTAAAACCGACGTTATGAGATACACATAATAAGTTATATATGTATAATAGAAATTTTATTATAAAACTTTGGATGTCGTAATGAACTATGGCATTGTAAAAATTTATAAACACAGACTGGCTCATATACTTCGCACTTTCCTACATAAGTTAATGAACACTGAAGTCGCCAACTCCCTATAATTTACAAGGAAACTTATTGCGTAATTGACAGTTTCTCATGTACATCCGGCAACGCCTGTTCAAAATCTTTAATTAATGACATTATCAAATGTGTACACAGTTGAAAATTCTGTGATTGTCATCCAGAGCGAAGATAGACGTAATAAAGTGTACACATAAACCATTTGAATTAAATATCGAATTTTAATTTCTTAATTTTGACAAATGACAAATGCAAATTGGCTGTCACTCACAATGAAACGAGGAAAAAAAAATTCACATTTTCGATTATGCACATGCGAGTTCATAATTGAAAAGAAAAAAAAATAGAGCCATTATTCATTGTCAATCCCAATGGCACCAGCTAAATAATTCCAACGATTAAATTTTTTTTCCTTATTTTATATTACAGACGTCAAAAAATTCCTCGTCCGGAAATTATTACATGGGCGGTAGCAGTACTCTCCCCAGAGGTGGATCTATCATGAGAGCCTACAGTCCAGCAGCGTCGGCAGTACTTGCGGGACCAAATGCCACTCCAACTCCCCAAAAAGCTCTGGGTACACCAGGTACCGTCTGTCAACCTATATTTCATTCTTTCAATCGAACGCAGTCATGTCCGCCAAACTAAAACGATAAAAATCAACAATACGCCAACAAAATAAAAAGAAAATATTGAATAATAATAATAGAGTAGAATAAATTTAAAATCATGACAAGTCACTGGAAAAAAATAATAGAATTGTGTGAGCTTTGCCATGCATGCAGTTGCTTAATTTCTAACTTTAATATTCTCAAATAAAATTAGGTGCATGTTTAAAGTCAAAATAGTAATTTTCAACATTAGAAAATTGTATTTCCTTTGTAAATGATATAGATAATGAGTTGTATAAAGTCGATTTTGTAGGATTCATCTCATATTGACAATCATTGCATGTCAATTTTCCCATTAAAAAAATATATATATATAAATCATTAACCCATAAATTTGACAAAATGAAATCAATTCAATAAAGTAGACAATTCAATTTCATCCATTTGGCATAGGAATAAAACAGAATAGATAACGAAATAAATAAACAGGGCAATTCATCAATAAAAATTCCTTCGTTTGTTAGGCCGTGAGATGTCCAACCAAGAATACTTTCGTGTTTGTAATTTTCATAACCAATTCAATATCGTTTTGCCCAATAACATGAATAGAAAAGTGACCATTTAATTTGGAACACAAACCATTTACTTTTAGACAGCGTTTTACATTTTTTCCAATCTATTAATCTACCAAAATGGATTTTTCATTTCAAAAAAGCCTACAAGGAATCAACATATCCATTAATAACATCCAACTCTCAATGTCCATGACAAAATTACTAAATTTCAGATCTCATTAAAAAAAAACCATTCAGAACTTAGAATTTTAAATAACAATGTTTGATATGTAAAAATAGAAAGAAAAATGTTGTTTTGATGAATAGTTGGATAGAATTTAAAGTTTTAGACGAGGCAAGCGAATGAATAGAAGCTGTTATCTGTACATGGTACATTGCTTTTTGGTTTTGAATGGTTGGATAGGTGGTGGCGGGGTGGCACCAGCCAAGCCGCTACGTGGATACCAGTGCGGTAAGACTCCCCTAGGAAGCCTGGGGGGATCAGCACGCTTCTCTAGAGACAGCTCCGTGTCCCTCTATAGTATACCAGGTCAGTAGAATACTTAAGTTCAGGCTGACGGCAATCATCAGATGCAATATCTCTCTAGCTTAACCTGCTGTTACGCAACCGTTTTTCATACGCGCCGTGGGCATCATCTTTACAATTTGTCAGTTGCCCTATATCCCCAAGAATAAATAAATGAAAAATCAATATAATGACGAAACAGTTCTTAAAGTTAGATAGTTTATTATGATACAATAGTCCAGTCGGTTGAAAAAGAGGTCAAAATGTAAAAGTTAAATTTACAAATATGATTTAAAATATTTAATAGTGGAAGAGGAATTTATTGAATTTTAGGTTGTTACTTGTGATTGTGAGTGGGATGAATTATTAATAATAATTGTTGATACAGATTTATAAAAATTGAAACTGGTTTACTGTTAAAGAGTGAATGATTTTACTTGTGTTGGGTAGAGAGTGTCAGAATTGTGTTTACAAATGTAAGTTCGACTATTTTTAACTTCACTGACTGGACTTATTTATTATTTTACTATTGATCAAAAGAGAGGTCGTGGAATTAGATATTTGTGCTTTTATTGTCTCATATGTTGATCTATCAATTGCACATAAGTGCTGTTTTTGCATCAGCACTTTATCACCGCTATCGATTGTATTCATTCACTGTTTTGATTTGACAAGTGTCTATCATAGTCCGATGGAAAAATATTTTTATTTCCTGTTGTAATTGTACAATGGAATTATCAACATTATCTGTCAACAATGAAACAGCGGATCAAATCATCTCAAATCATTTTATGTACATATTAAGTAATACCACTGTAGCCGTAGTTATCTGCAAATGTTTTTCTTTAATTATTTTTTTTATATATATTTTCATCATATTTTATACAAGAGTGGGGACAGTGTGTCATCATTGACGTTGTTGGATTCTCTATTTATTAAGTAGGCAGCCAGATGGAACTAACTACTCAAAAAATTATTTTAATCTGTTTAATATTTTCAAAAGTTCTTGTCATCGTTCTTGATTTTTCTAAGAATTCATTTTATCTTGATCAATTGGATTCACAATAGCAAATTTTCACAAGTTTCATTAAAAATTTTATGAAAATGACTTTATGACAAATGATCAGAGCATTCTCAATTTGATATGACTCGAGAAGTTCATGATCTGTGAAATTCATACACTCTGAAATGATTTCATTGCTGTTAAGATCCACCTGGCTTCCTCCAATACTGCCTCTCCAATTTTGAAGAATTTTGGCATTCAATACATTCTCCAAGTACTGCATGTGTCAAAATTGATATAATTGTTAAATTGTTCTGATCACATCGAATATGATGATGATCGTAATGGTGGTGGTGGTGGTGGTGGTGCATTTTTCCTGAATTAATATTCCTACGTAGGTTAGAAAATTGTTATTAGTATTTAATATTCTCAGTTGTTGTTGATTTATTTTCACTATTAGTTTGTGCCCCATCGGCATCATAAATAACCAACCATCAATATCACCAAATAGATGAATATTTTCTAATGAGAAAAAAAAAAAAAAATACAAAAACAAAAACAAAAGAAAGCGATGTAATTGGCAGCAGTTAAAAATTTTCAGAATTGCGCAAAGCCTATATATATAATCTACGCAAAATTATCTAAGAAGAAAATGATAGCTTGGAAAAATTATATGTCATTGTAAAGAAAGAAATTGAAATGAAAATAATGAGATAATCTAAATGTGACAGATCGGCTACACGGAGAAAGCGGTTACATGAGCAGTCCAGAAAGGGGTGGTGGAGTTGGATCTGGCACTGGAAGATATCCAGGTCCTTACAGTACAGGAAGCAGTTATGAAGAACCATATTATTCACAATATTCTGGAACAGTGACACCGGTCATTGATGAAGAAGCCAGGTATGATCAACTGACATTTACTCACAAATTACTAAACAAAATCACGTCAACTAAATTGATTACAATCCAGCCAGTATGCAATAAACATTTCGCACATAATGTCGATGAATAACAAAAATATTTTTCCATCAATTCGCTATTTTATATCAAAGGAAAGTAATTTCAGGGTAAAACCCAACAATAAAAAAAATTCTTTTTCTTGATGAATTAAAATTTTCTATTTTTATCATCAATTCGAATAACCTTTTCCACCAATTCCTGACTTGAAGTAGAAAAGAAATTGAAAAAAATCCTCAATTAGTATGAATAAATTTTAAAAGAGGATCAAAATGGCATTTTAAGAGGAAAAAGTTCAAATTTGTCGATGAAATTGTACCAAGTAAAAGATTTTCTTAAATGAACAAACCAACTTTTTGACTTATTTTATCAATTCAGCCAATTTCGAGCACACTGTCTGGATTTTCAACCCATTAATGAAAATAAAATACCTCGTGTATTTTTTTCCATTGTAACAATAGCAGGAGAAGCATCAGAATTTATTTTGATATTCAATTTTGTCAAAAATTCAACAAAAATTTCAATTTTACATATAACCATTATTAATAATAAGATAATATAGAAATGGGTTTAGCAGCAGAGGTTCATTTAGTGGCGATGTTTGTTGCGATTAATATAGTGATACAGAGCTGTTGGAGGAATCGTACAGTCTATATGGCGTAAAGCCACCGGGTCGTCCACCTTCAGGTCCACCAAGATCTCCATTTCCTCCAGGAGCTCCTGCTCTGCCACCCGGGCAACCTTACGACGTAACTCGGTACCAATGAATCAACAGAATTATAATCATATTGATGCATATGTATATTATATACTACCATATCAGTTAACTCTAGAAAATTGCACTCAAATTTTATGCCTTCATTCACCACTGTGAGTTATGTCAAACACAACATTGATTTCTCTAATGAAATTTCTTTGTCAAATCAATCAAAGATTTTCCAGTTTTGTGTTGCATCTTCAGTAAATTCTCTCTCATTATTCGTCAAATTTTCCTCAATTTTTATTCTCAAATTCACTTTGAAACAACAAAAAATAAAGAACGACTCATTCGAATATTATTCACAAATTGTATCATATTTTCAAATAAAGTCCAACTGTTATTTTTATTTGTATAAGTCCAGATTACCATGTTATTCTTTTTCTTGTTCAAAAGGAATCACAAAGACTGAGTTCTTGTTCCAATTCAAGTGAAACTCAACTGCCCAAAGCGCAAATTTTAGCAACTTTGGATGATTTCCAAATGTTTTTACTAATTCCACTTCATAGAGCAAAATCAACATCTTTATAAAATACAAATTCTCATAATGTAATTGAGATCCAACTTATTCTCACAGTGGTGTCCTAGAGTTAACAATAGCAATAAATAAATAATAGCTAATGATGCAGGTCTTGTCTTATAATTCGTATTGGCATTCGTGTACACAAATACTGCCATTATCGCAGCTGAAACAAAGTATACACACGCGAATGTGTAAATCTCTCATCTATACACAGTTAGAAATTTTGTAAATAAATCGACGCAGTATTATTTCATGACAATTTGATAGTTCCAATTCGTCATCAAATCTGTGAATTAACAGTCAATATATTTTAATTCCACTTCAGCTAGCCATTGAATGAAGAATACTCAAAATTTCCAACTGTGTATCACAATGAATAATTGAGCATACAAAAGAAAAAATAGATACGAGCATGCTAGAGGCGTTAGCGTGCACGTTAATATTCATAACTGGTAGTAAAACGAGAATACAAATTGTTATGCTCAGTTAATAAAGTGAACGCGAGCATTTTGGCGATTAGAATTACTGTAACAACTGCAGATTTAAATTCTGCAGTAGCAATAATTTTATATGTGTAAAAAACTTATAGTGCTCATAGCGACAATTACTGAACGTGGAATGCAGCATGTCTTGTAGTGCTGCGTGGTATGACTCGAAAATACAATACCTGTATTCAAATTATACGCATTCATATCTGCAACGAAGAGTCACCCTGTGGTCTGCATTGCTGATACTATAAATTTGGTTTAATGTATACAAAAGCTTGGCATCATTAGGGAATGTTAAAAATTAATTTCTTAATTACAGATCCATCATACAAATTGTATTTTATGTACATAAACGAATTTCAACAACAAGACCAGTACAACAAATCAATACATTAATTAATAATAAGTGTAAATAGAATTTGAAAAAGCAAGAAAATTCATTGCAATTTTGTACAAATTTTTATGATGATCAAAAATACTTTTTATCTGAAACATCGTGACTGAGTGATTGTAAATTTTGTTTGTGTACATGTAACATTTATTAGGACGCTTTATAATTGTATGAAATCTAATATAATAATGAAAAATTGATGTATGAAAATATGTTAGGAATTAATGAATATTAATAATTAATTTTATCTGTAATAGGATAAGGGTGGAACACATGGAAAGGCAGCTTGCTAACTTAACTGGTCTCGTGCAAAAGGCTTTAACACATGCCCCACACACAAGTCCTTCTCCCAGGGATTATTTACAAATCCCAGGTGGTCGTGATCCATACGCGAGAAGTGCAGGTACAATAAACTACTCATATAGATAAATAAATATATATCTATTTATATTATTGTTCACATGAATTAATAGATTAGATTTGTTAATGGAGAATAATAAGGAGGAAATTGAAATAATAGCGCCTATAAAAATATTTAACAAATGTTGCAAACGCTTCATCACAATCATCGATAATAATAACGAGCAGTAAATAATACACAAACACGTATTATATATGTCAAGCGTTGTGACGCATTCATCATCGTAGTGCACGCTACTGCCATGAAACTGTGAGGATTTCTTAGTACTAATTTTATTTATTACCAATCATTGATCATTGATACTGTTAAGTAGATAATGTGTTAATGAGAACATTTGAAAATTCATTATGCGGGCATAGGCAGAAAATTTTCTGTGATGTGTTTGCTTGATTTTGTGTCAATTTGAGCTTACAATTATTCAATCCTAAATTAAATTATTGAGTGAATATATCATTGTGATAGTTTACCAAAACTGGAAGGAATTCAATTGAGGGAAACTATAAATGGAACAAATCGTGAAATGATTTTTAAACCTTGAAGTCGAAATAGTTATTTGTAGTTATTGAAAACATTGGAAAAATTGTCTCTAGGTGGAAATATAACTTAACAATAACTAACTCAAATCATTGAAAGGAATTGTTATTCTAAATTTCAAAAATTCCGTTCTAGAGAAATCCAAATTTCATTCATTTCAATATTGAAATGTAATTAAAATTAAAATTCTACAAATTTAGCCAATACCCATCCCAAAATATGAACATTTCGTAAGATCAAATTATATCTCAATGATTCAACTCAAATCTAATCAAATAAATTCCCACTATTTCTTTTCTACTCATAAGTAATATGAAAATTCAGTTCGTTATATACAAATATAGAACTTGAATAAAAATAACAGGATAAATTGACACCAAGTTAACTAAGCATAGCACTAATATTTCACTTGAACAATTCATGAGCAAAGTGAGCTAAGTAATGGTATATAAATGTGATGAAAACAAAGAAGAAAATATGTAAAAAGAGTGTGTAAAAATATATTTTTACTGACTCACGATACATCGGAAACAAAAAGAAAAAGAATACTCATAAGGGATGAATTACTGTATACCGATGCTTAGCTTCTGTGGCTAATAAATTCCTCAATCCTGCTGTACAACTGCTTCGTTATTTCGACTAATGCACACCAGGCGCCGGGGATGAGTTCGACAAACATTCTAGCTCCAGCTCTGCCTCACTGCCAGGTGTGTTTCTCCCATCTCTATCTATCAATTTATTTATCATTTCATCATTATTATTCTTATTTCAAATTTTTTCTTTCTCACTTATTATACGAATTGCTCTTTAGCCGATAATTAATAATTAACATTCTTATTTACGCGTTCACATATCATAAATATCTCTCATCTACCATTACAGATGACTCATACTTAAGGAGTGACGTTAAACCACCAAAGTTAGGCAAAGGTGCGGCACAAAGATAATGAATTTATCATATGAAAAAACAAAAAAAAATTAAACCAATTTATGTATTAATTTTTCTTTCATTCATACCAATTTATTTTAGCACGGCTACATTGCACTGTATTGCACTTTATTTCATTCATACTCTTGTAAATCGCGTGGATTTTGTATTCCATATTTATTATTCGCACGCCAAGTTGATAACAGCACGGCATAAGCTTCCCCAAATACATGAATTAATGAATACAAATATTTATATGTGCGAAGAAAAACAATGATAATAAATAAAAGACATTTGGTTGATTTTGTTTGTTGTCATTAACAAGTTTAATGACTTTGGTTTTGCTGGTTCATGCTAATTCCAATTTGATATGAATTTTTTATTCAGATTTAATGATATGCACCCTGATATGAATTTATTATATATTATGTATTTTTCATGAATAATATTGATATTGCTAATATTTATTTCATTATTTTGTTACAAAGAAGTGAAACTAACTGTGATGATAAATTGCAGACAAGTCGGTGTCATTCGAAAAGTCCGTTTCGTTCAGTGATGAACCACCTGATATGAATTCACCAAAGCAACATTCACCACAACATACAGGTAAATGATCATTTATATTGAGGATTTGTAGTATGTGATTGCTAGTGTAAAGATTTGTACAAATTTATTTTGAAGAACAATAACAAAGTGCTTATTAATGCAAATATATTCGACAATATAAATTTTTTCTTTTCGATAATGACTCGTAACTGGAACCAATAGAGTAGTGAAGTAACTCAAGCTTTTTTTCATAATTCTCCTGGAACAACAAAAACATATTATGTGCTGTCATTATCACGTCTCGTTGGTTCCAATCACGCATTTTAAAATAACAAATTTAAAAACTCTGAATGACGCTTAACATCTGTGCCATACACTCTATGCTAACAAATCTTCTTATGCCAACCTGCCAATGCTACCCATTAGCGGACACAAAACCCACGAAACCAGCTATCAAATCATCTACTTTACCTCGGATGTCCTCACAAGGTAAAAAAATATTCAGCAATTAATTCATTCTCATTGTGAAAACTTTTTTCAGTAACTCGCATAGCTACCATTCCCATCCAACAATTTATTGATCATAATGTCTTATTGAACTTGATATATATTTTATATTTGAAAAAATTCACTTTACAGAAAGAGACAGACACAAACCAACTCCACCACCGAAACCAGTAGCTCTTGCTGCTGGCCAATATGTTTATCGAGATTTAGCATTAACTCCAGAAATGTACAATCAACTTAGAGGTCTACAAAAGAAGGCAAAGGATTTGCGCCAGGAGGTGCGAAATTTGAGACGTATGTCTCAAGCTCAAGCACACACAGTCCGAGAAACAATTTGGGACACGTTCATCACTATACGGTAATTATTCATCAAATATTCTTTTGTTCTAATGTAGATAAATCAATATTCAATTAACCTTGATTTTCAATTTGATTGATATTGATAATGAAACGAAAAGTGAATTTAATTCATCAATCACAGTACACTTTTACATTTTTCATTTTATTTTTCAGAGCTATGCTATTGTCGGGTGGAGATGCAGCATGGGCGGCTGGTGATGCTGAAAAAATAAAATTGAGCCGAGAAGAAGATCTCTACAAGCAAGAAATGATTAGGCTGGAAAAGGATCTAACGTGAGTCAACTAATTGTCAATCAACTACAAGTTAATTCATTTCCATTTCAAAGTCTGACAATTATTAAATACATTCGTCTTTTATTTTTATTAATCGATATAGCGAGCTAGAGAGTACAGTGGAGGAACTGCGTGGCAATGTCATAACTCGAAAGACTCGGGTCAACATGTCTGATGTTGAGAATATGGCCCTGATACTGAGTAAATCTAGGTAACATCATGTCTCATTAAGAATTATTCCAAAAGCTTATTGTGAATTGAATCTGTATTAACGTAAATAATTCTACAGCAAAACTGTAGCGGATCTAAAAGTACGATTCCCTGGTCTACAAGAGGGTATGAAAGGATTATTGAGTTCGGAAATGGAGAAAGTAGTACGTGAGGAGAAATTCTTGAAGGAGGAACCAGATCGACTTGAATCTGCATTGAGACGATGCAAAAAGTTGACAGGCACTCTCGTTACACTCAAACGGTATTCAATAATATAAATTATCAATCAGTTGTTTTGTATGTTACTATATTTGTTGAGTGATCCAAACTTAAGTCGAGAAGTCAAAGATTCAACTCACAAGTGTCATGTAAAGGTCTTCTCTATCAGGGTTTAGTAATTGAGTCAGGGGAATATTATTTTATCCCATATAACATTTGATTAATTCGAATGTGATGCTCAATAATCGATGGAATAAAAGATCACACGAATTGAATGGGAGAGAATAGAAAATTTTGCAAAACATACTTCCCTCGCGTTTCGATTACACAACAATAGTAATATCTAAATAATAATATTGTGAAAGGAAGAGAAACCAAAACTGTTATTGGCCTATTTAGCTTGGCGTCGGTGCAAGAGCAGCGATTACCAAATGCAGCGAGCATTGACTTAGAAGAAACGCCACCAATAACACCAACATCCGCGCAACATTCTAAGGTAACAAGAGCTGCACTATTTGCATTTTGATTTCTTCATTACCCTTGAGAATCTGTATATCCTCTCCCCAGTGGGCTATTGATCCTAATTGCATGTAATCAACACTAACAAATCCAACCTCTAACAAGTTGCTTGGAATATAAATTCAAAACGTAGTATTATTCCAAATTAATAAGGCCAGACATTGTTCTGATTATTTGCTCACATACATTTTTGTATGTTTATCCAACAAATAATTTTATAAACATATATTTTGTCGCGTAGTTCTCAGAAAGGGAAAATTAGTTGCACACATTAATCATCATAATTAAGATATGTTCCACTCTTTTTTTTTCTTTATCATATAATGTAGTACATCTTATTCCAATCATACAAATGCTTCTTATTTTCAATTCATCCATGGGGTATCTCAACAAGAATTACATTTAGTTTCAGTAACGACCCAAATCCTAATTCTTAACTTTTCATTCACTTACAAATCAAGATGAATTTTTATATAACAAATCCAACCCTTTGACTTATAGAATAATTATTATGTCTTCAGGAGTTATTAAATCATGCGAGAATAAATTCACTATTTGAATAGAGCTGAATGTTAACATCTACTGAGATATCCTACCTACTTTTAAAAATAAATAACCAATATTTAGGTTACTTTTATATCATTAGAGATAACAATTTCATTCATCATATAATTTATTTGTAATGAATATATATATCACGAAAATATTCGTTATAAAAGCAATGTAGGACGTACCTGCTTCCACTTAACTTCAGTTAACTTCACAAAACAAAACATAACAATCAAATAATACATCATTGCATTATTCTATCCCCTGCAGTTCCATCGAGAATTGAAATTTGTGAAGTTTTCTGACGAACGCTTATTCCCCTGATGGGAAAAAAACAGAAAAAAAACGAAGCGCATGCAACGAGTGCTGTAGAAATCTATACAACTTAATACACACATAAACATATCTATAATAAATAATCATGATTATTTATATATATATTTATATATATATATAAGTAAATAAAACAGCCTCTTTGATATCTATCATGTAAAAAAACAGACACAATTTAGATTAAGAAGTTCAATTAAATATGCTTCATCTTTGATTCAAAATATTATTCAAAACTCAACATTTAGCATGTTGCAAACACGTCATAATATTCAAATTATTATTAATATTTGGATCTGGTAGAAATAAAATAAACTGAATTAAGTAGCTGATTAAATTTTTATATGACATTATTTTGTAATGGCATTATTACGATTACAATTATTAAATACTTGATGATTTGTTTGGCCAGATCCAAATAGCAAGTCACCCGCACAACTCCTGATAATAACCATGCAACGTTTTCACAACTCATCACAATTTTGACCAGAGAAGATGGTGGAAGTCCTGTTTTGCGGTAGCCACATTGATCATACAATTTTGAACGATAATTTCGGTGAATTATCTCTCATGCAGAAATAAAAAGCAATAATTATTGATTATATATAAAAAAAAAAAAAAACAAACAAAAAGAGATACACTCAACAAGACAGAATTGTCAGGAATTATCTGAATATAGGTGAACAAATTGGCATGGTTCTGCCGCGCAATTATAAGGATTTGAAAGAAAATAATAACGAAAAAGAATTTTACGGAATCAAATCTCATTCACGGTAAAACAGATCAATAGTTTGCTAATGCCTATACATACTGTTCTATATTAGTTATTAGCAATATTTAATTTAAAAATTACTATTATAAATGCGAAATCTAATGTAAACCTTTTTAGATTAAAGTCATTGCGACAAATAATTTTCATTTTCTTTTTTTTTTCAAATTTTCACTGTTCTATTTGTTAACTATCATTTTAAACAATGTTTATTTAGGAATTAACATGCCAAAATCGAATAAATTATTCGAAGCTGGGTAGCCTACGCATTATATAATTTATAACAATACACTAAATTAGGATTTTAGTTTTAGCCATCACAAATACCTCATAGAGACTGTTTAGCTGATGCTTTGCTCGCAACTAATCATTTTGTCAGTTCGCGTTTTTAATAATGAAAAGAAAAAAATAAATTACAATGAATAAACTTATAGAATCCTATAAATTTTTTTATTTGCATACATCATAATTTATAGTCATTTATGATTTATTGAAAATAATCGTCAATTTAGACTTTTGTATTAATTAATTATTTTACGATAATGTTTACAGCGAAACAAAACAATTATTCAATTACAAATATAATTACCAAAACTGAGCTTCATTTTCATGCCTTTTGCTGCATCATAATTGTCCCCCTCTACCCCAGCACTACATTCAAGGGGAATATTAGATATTTCATTGACACACAAGGGTATTAATGGCAGTTTTGTATCCTGCAATACCTTATAGCCCTGAACAACCCCCTACCAATTTAATGTTTGTTGTCTCCTGATAGAATAGATATTTAAAATCTAGCCCACGATGTGACAAAACATTTTTTTTTCCTCCCTGACGCAAATGTGTGCTAAATGTATTTATTTATTCATTCAACATTGTTTTTCTTTACCCCTTTTTTTCTCTATTGGATTGAAATCTTGAACTGTTTTATCCCCGTATCTTTTTTTAATAATCCAATAATTGTTGTCAATCTGTGCTATTCAATAATGCGCAGAATGTTTTGTCAAATCATTTATGTGTTAGTTGTAATTCGCAGAAAAAAAAAGGACTGAAAAAAATATAAATCAAACTGTGTCATGCCTTATTCATACGTTTGTTGTAGCAAAATTGATTATGCATTTAACAGAAATGAATTCCAAAATAAAAAAAAAAAATTATTGTCGTCAGTAGCTGCTACCTCCCCATAGTGAGAACGAATGAACAAAATTCTTCAACAAATAACGAAGACAATCACGATTAAACATCCAGCGATATAAATTCTTTGGGAATTGTGAAGAAAAAAAAATTAATTATAAACAGAAATGACAATACCATGGTGAACATAATATTAATTTTTATAGTATGGCTGGAAGTGGAGTACTAACTTCAAGGAGGCCATACAGACCAGTCACGAGTAATTTTTTCTCATATTAATTCATTATAATTATTATTCTATAATGTTTAACATATATATTTATATTTTCTCATCGTTCAATATATTCATTTTATGAAATCATCCTCATGAATAGGACTCAAAATATTCTGCATAGAAGAATAAAATAATTCTACAGTTATCAAATATTATTTCAAAATGAATTTTATTTTTAATATAAAAAAAAAAAACAATTATATTAACAAGATATTTAGCAGAGTATTTTGAGAGTTAATCACAATAAGAGATTGATCACATATACATTATACGTGTTGCAGTCATTTCAAATATATATTTAAATGATTAATGCGTGCTTGTTCTCAAGTTCATTTAATTTAATATATTTATGAAATTGTTCTTCGATTTTTGCGAATTCTTTATACGCACTGCTACCGAAAAAATTTTAATTGTGTACATAATTCATTACACAGCGTTTATTGTTGTCATTTAAATGTTTAAAACAGTCAAATCAAATGCACCATATTATTTATTTCTTGTTACGCGTTTCAATTACTTGAAAAAAAAAAAAAAAAAAAATGGGATTATATTAAAAGGCAACATTAACGCTGACTTCTTATTTTCCATTACTTTTATTTATCTTCTAGAAATTTTATTACAGTGTACGTACAAAATAAGGCACAATGGATGGAAAATTTCCAACTCTGCCGTTCCATATATATATATATATATATATATATATATATCTACATTATTGCCTATAAAAATTCTATCGCTGCTGCATTCATTTTATATTTTTCTTTTCCCCAACTATTCTCGGCCTATTGCAAAATTTCTATTCTCGTTCTCTTCAATCTCCATATTAATTACGTTCAATAAAATTATTTTCTGTTAATTTATTGATAAATTATTTATTTCCAATTGTCTAATAATAGAGAAAACGGAAAATAATCAATCATTTATTATTTAAAATATATTTTTGAATAAATTCAATTGTCTTCCAAATGTTAAATAGCAATGCGCGCAATGGCAAAAATATTTTCATACATCTATTGTTTCTTTCTTTTATACAGAAACACACGCTCCAATCCACTTCTTATAGTAAGGTATACCGATGTTAAAGGTTTACATTGGATTTCTTAAAAGAAAAAAAAGGAACAGCAAATTTTATTGATAGTTCATAACAATTACGTAATTATTGTCAATGCGTTCAAGTATATCAAAACCAAAACTATGTATTCCTCCTCTTCTCATCTATTTCAACTGTTCGTGATCTCATTAATCAAATAATTGGCACTGCTCAATGCATATACATATGAATAAAAAATACAAAAAAAAAGAAAAAGGGAAAGAAAAAGCAAAATTATAGCGTGAAACATTGGGTGACTAAAAGAAGTATCGTCGTTTTATTGATTGATAACAAAAATTATTAAAAATAGGTAAAAGAAAAATGAAAACGTCGACATTTCTTTTTGCTACACCCTTTTAGACAAAAAAAAATAACAAAAATGACCATACTTTATAATATAAATACAATAAAGCTGTAGAGTATTAGTGTAAATTATTGTGATTGATTACTTATGTAATTGATCTTAAAGACATTGATTTTTTTTTCGTTTTTTGAGACGTATTATTTTTATATTTTAGCTTCTTATGGCTTGGTTTTTTATCAAATATGTATAACTTTGTATTTACTATCGTAACTTCTCTCCACAGTAATATTTATGTATTCTTCATTTTATTCTTATTGATAATTATTTTAATTTCCTATATTTATAACAATCATTTTATATTTTACTTATTTATTTGACATATATCGTACGATATATTTTTGAATTTTGTTCTTATTTTATTTTCACCGAATACTATACGCCTTTTTTCTCTCTAATTACATTACTACTGCCTTACTATAAGGATTGGACTGAAGGTTTTGTCTATGTGTTTTTTTTTTAATTGGCCATATATATTTCTTTTTTTTTTTTATAAGTTATTCATGACTAGACGACGTTGAAGCATGTGTGCGATTGCATGAGACACGTGTGCTATTGAATTGGAGTGTAGTATGTATATATTTATATATAAAAAATAGGACGCACATATAATTATTCGCTTTTTGTATATTATATTGTAAAGAAACAAAGTCTCGTTCAGTAAATTGTATTCAATAATCTTTATTCTATATTCGTATTGGAATCAATGAAAAATGTATTTCTTTTTTTCATTATTGATCTCTATCAATTTTACTAAGTACATAATTAACATAATTATTTACGGTGAATTTAATTATTCATCTTATTCCACTGACGGAAACCCAGACGATTCAATTGGCTTAATGATATCAAAAAATAATCGCTTTAAAATTCACACCAGACACTTTCCTATGATTTTTTTCTTTCTTTTTTTTCTTTTGATTTTTTGTTTTCTTTTTTTTGCTTTTAAGTTGACTAATAATGGACAGCAAATGGTGCCAAATGTAAAAGAGCTCCAAATGAGTACTGACTTGTAACATGCACAACACACAAATATAAAATAACCGACTACACACAGGTAACTATCTAACCGAATTGGTATTTATTTCATGTTGAGTTTTCATTATTTTCCTATATTTTTATTTTTATTATTTAATTGTCTTTTACAATTTATTAACAATAATCACCGTACCTATATAGTCTTATCATTACTTCTATATTATTTCGCATGCACGTTTAGCATACCATAATTATTAGCATGTTCTGTAATGAAACCGTTGAATATAAAAGCGTACATGAAAGTTTTGTGTAAATTCTCGAAATTCAATTCGAAAAAATGTAATACAATTGATGATATTTTCATCAACTCCATTATTATATTCAATTGCAAAACAGTCATTATTCATTCTTCAATTATATCTTTTTTTTTTCATGTACGTATTATTAGACGTGTCTCGATCAATATCCATGTGTACATTGGCAAAATATCTCCCAGGCCTTTACGAATATTTTTTTCTTCACGTAATTTTCAGTTATCAGTGAAAATAAAATGAAATATATCATGAGGAAGATTGATTAGGTCTATATTGATTGGATTGAATCTCATTCAATATAACTTTTTTACAATGGCTGAATTTTGATAAATCCAATGAATTCAGATTGATGGCAACATGACCAAAGAACATTTGTAAAGTGAAATTCAATTAGATTTGATATTCAATTTCATTGAACTTGATGATGTCATTTCAGCAAACTCATTTGACATTTGGAATATTTTGAGATCGCAAAGTGACACATCTTGATACTAATCATGGCCAGTTGAATTCTTCTTGTGCAAAATCATTATTCATTGCAGCATTTATTTAATGGGATCCAATTTTATCGACTAAGATCTAATCGAATTCTCCTCGTGATGACCAAAAAAAAAACAAATTGTCAAGTTTAAGCAGCAAATTGAAGGCACCAAGATATTTTATCACACCATAAATTAATGGAAACGTTTAAATTGCACATTATTCAATACAATGCATATTTATCCACGAATAATTCAATCAATTACTAATGATATCAATTTATATAAAAAACAGACAACTGCCCCTCTGCCAACGGAACGCACTGGCGTGGGGTCAACGGGCGTCATCGGGGGAGGGTCCTACTCTCTCGAGTCATCCACCGCCTATCAGCAGCGTCCGGAGAACGCACTCGACGCTCTGCTAGATGAGCTACAAACATTTTCAAGACCATCATCACAATTAAGTCAAGTTTCATGCACTAGCCAAACAACAAATCACACCCCAAATATGTTGGAACTTGGACGTTCAGCGAGCCAAGTGATGCAATCAAGTGGACGTGCCCCAAACATCTCCGACATTGGACGAAAAGGTAGCATCGATTCATCAAGTAGCTTAGCAATTGTGCCACCAACTTCCACCAATACACTTCGACGACTTCATTCATATCCATCAAGCTCGGACACAGATACATCACCACCCATAGCAAGAATTCAAGTGTCTGACGGCACAATACCACCACAAAAGCCACCTGTACCAGAAAGAAATGCCGAATTATTACAATTAGCAACAGCAAGACGTGTTCCGCCACCACCACCACCAAGAACAAGCTCAAGATCACCATTGGCGAGTCCAACCAGCCCACAATTACCACCGAGAAATCCAACAGGAACCTTGAGACGTGGTCGACCCAATGCTAAAGATTCTGGCAAACCACCAATGGCACTACCACCCAATGCTATTATTGATGAACAGAACCAAAAGTCAATTCCAACTAATAATATTCTATCAGCATCGAATTCAAGTTCATGTGAAAGTATCAATTCACAAGAGGGTTTGCAGAATAAAAAAGAACGTCAAGAACAACTTGAACAACGTCATCAGGAATTGTTGCGCAAGCAAAAAGCATTACAAGAGCAATACGCTAGGCTACAACAATTACAAAGGAATGCATCAGGTTTAACGACTGTACCACCAGCACCACCTGATTTATTGAAGAAGACTGGTTCAGAGAGTAATTTATTGGCGAAAATGGGACTGGGTATGAGCGCTGCGAGTTCTGGTTCGTTAACCAGCCTCGCCACCGTGAAGAATAATAATGATCAACCACAACAGCAGCAGCCACCAATCGAGGGTCAGTTATATAATAATTCAACGCAAATTGTTGCCAATCAAACGACCGTTAGTAAGATCTATGAGACGGATATTCTGTGACCGATAATCGACACGAATTCGCCGAAAGAATGTTACCACAATGTCAACCTGTTGGCAATTGTTGCCGTCAGTTAACGATACTATTAATAATTAATTCACAATCGATTGTCACAAAAGACATCATAAATATGTCTGCGTCCAAATAAAAAGCAACAAATGCCATTGTGAAATAAATGAATGGCAACTATATGAAGTGGTCATCGAGTTGATTTTTTTAAAATTAAAAATCTTTTATGAAGTTACAATTTTTGAATGGAAAAAAAAAATGGAAAAAATTAAAAAAAAAATTTTAATAAATTTTAATCCTTCGTTGAATTGCAAGAAAAAAATTATTGGATATTACAGATGAATTTAGTTCAGGGTAAAAAAGTGCAAACTTAAATATGCGCACACGCAAATTGACCCAGTAGTAATTGAACTCCAGAAAGAAAAAAAAATTATATTGTCGTTGAATATATCTTCACTTAGGAAAAAGATAAATGGGGAAAGAAAAACGAGAGAAAAAAATCAATGAAAAAGAAATTTGTTTCGTTAAATTGTACATTATATTGAATTTAAGATAATCAGGTGATTTAGAAATTTTTCTAAATGATGCAAATACGCATAATGAATACACATAAGTATCAATAATGAAGGCTGAAAAGAGTCATTAAACCACATTATCATAAAAGATACGCTTTCGTGAAAAATCCAATCATCAAGAGTGTGTCGAACTTAATACACATCCATTCCCAGACAAAAACTAAGAGACCAACACACTTGCAACTGTGGCCATACAATCATTAATTATTCCATAACAGAAAAATTGTTGGAAGAAAAAAAAAGTAAATAAAATAAAATCAATGGACTTTCACCGAAACGTATAGACTCTAGAAAAAAACAGCCAATGAAGAAGAAACCTTCATGAATGAAATTTAATATATTATTCTAGAAAATTAGTAGAAAAATCATGCATATTAGGCAATTAAATATATCATAGTGGAGATATATATAATAAAGTAATTAATTGTAACTTTAAATGACGAATTTAATCAGATAAGATATTTAAGATTGCTCGGTATTGGCTGTTACATTATTAGGTGTATGTCATCACGGAGCAAACAGTTTCAAATACTGTCCGAGAAATGAACGTAATTGATTGATTAAATAATTAATTGCGCGTGTGTGATGTATATGTGTAATGCATTTACAACTCTACAGAATGCTAATCGTGAATAATTTTGAATGTCGGTATGATACCACATAAATTTAGAACGAATTATTGTCGTAATTATCTTTATAATAATCATCCATCATGTGAATTTTGAATTATCAAATTTTTATGTCATAAATCGATTGATATATAAATATACTCTGAATGTGAGGAGCAGATAGAAGATGAGATTCCAGATTCGTTATGCAGTTCATCTCTGGAAATAATTACGGCTTAGTTCCATAATATCCATCATGAATGGATCGCCATCTCATCGAATCGATTGGTGACAATGGAAAAAAAAAATATGAAGAAATAAATAAATAAATAGATGAAAGAAGAAAAAAACAACTGCAGTATTAATTGAAAATATGCAAAACCTATATAAATGTTTTACACGAGCTCTTATCCACAGACTTTTTATGCTCGAGTCTAAATGACAATTATATATACATATTTATGAATATTAATTGTTTTGAAGAAGAAACAAGCGAATGGATCATTAATTTTCACAATGATAGAATTTTTCAAATAAGAGAAAACGATGTAGTTAGGTTCGCCGACAAAAATAAAAAATGTACGTAAAGTAATGCATTGAGTTGCTTATAGTTCTATATCGCCTATTACGTTATTAAAATTAAACTAACAAAAAAAAAAAATAATACGCGGCATAAAAGTATGAATTACATATGTTAAAACGCAGTGCCAAATAATTTAGACAATTTTCTCATTTCTTGTTGTTCCATCCCTTACTTATTATCCATCGATGAATGAAGTTGTTGTCATTTCACAGCATCAATAACGATTTATGGTATACTGAAAACTATTTAGATAATATTATAATATATAAATATTATAAATAATTATGTACACTATACAGTAACAACGTAAATACGAATAACAGGAAAATAATTATTGATTACCATGCATATACAATTACGTACCACGAACCGCGACTGAATGCTATGTCCTGTTTATTTCAAGCATTTTGTGTAAATGATAATTCATCAAATAGATATATGCATCACTCATTTCAAAGTAAATAGTCCATCCCTTCACTCTTCCTCATTAAAAAAAAAAAAGTCTACAATCTATAACAATAAAATTAATTATAAGCATATAACAAACATATGTGCCAATAGTCCGCAGTGAATTCTTTATATTAACATTTTTTTCCGGTTTTTTATTTTCAATTTTATACAAATACATCATCATTCTGGCTCAGACCAAGTGCGACGTACATTTCTAATAAACCAATTCGCAATTCTTTCGTTACATAAATTTTCATATTCGATTGTGGGAACAATTATACACATTGATACAATCCTCTTCATTTCGTAAAATTTACCACTCATCATTCACATCAACCGCGTGCATATCTCTCAACTGGTATACTGTACAAATATCGAACGCAACAACAGAACACAAATGCATATTTTGTTTATATTTTTTAAACATAATGATTTAATAGAGATGAAGGAAATTGCTCAAGGACTCTTCTCATGGCAGTATTATAAATATTATAGATACTATAACGGATCAGAATTTATGAAAAAAAAAAGGGAAATAAATAAATATCATCCGGATTACTGTCATTGTCATCATATTCATCAATCTGGCAGTAAAATTCATCACATCGTTGGATGGTAGTTGTCGATACCATTATCACTACGATTCATTATTGCTTAGGCATGATGTACGTATGTAAAGCACATAAAGAGTGATACAACGGATTAATTTGTTGATCGCAAAACAAAATGTATGAGAAAGTCAGATACAGTTTTGTACAAACTTTACAATTGGAAAAGAATTCCATCATCCCACATACATTTCAATATAAAAGATAACGAGAATATCTCTATTTGCAATATTATTGGTATCAGCCTCATTTATTTTCGCAGGCCTAACATCCAATTAGTTTATTTATCAAATCGCACATTATATAATGCACGTTATGCCTCACAAAAAAATAGCTAATCAACGAATGCTCACTAATCGACTATACACATTAATAATAATCAATATTGAACATCGTTAATTCTTATGAGCCGATAATAAAATATACTTTGATAGATTGTTGCGAAAATTTGACGTATCTCATGCATGATTATTTTCTGTTTTGTTCTATAAAAAACACAAAAGTACCGATGAAGTAGTATTGGAGTTCATTGTTGTGTCTGCAAGTATTGCGTTTTTAGATAAAACGTCACACAGAGTGCTGACGATATACAATGAAATTTTACATTCACTTGAGAACTGACACAATTTTCCGAGCAAGAAAAATTCGATATGTTATGAATCATTAGTGTAATGTTTTTCGACAGTCATGTATGCCAAATTGAATTGAATTGTTACATTTGTAAATGTTTGTAAGTAATTATAAAATAATAATGGAATATTAATCATAAAACTAATCGAATAACCTTGAGGGCAACGAATAAAAACACAGTATGCTATAAATAAAATATTTAAATACTGTTAATATTTTTATGACTGGAAACTAAAGATAGAGAAGTAGTTAATCAAAACAATTTATTCACTTATAATATTATTTATTATAGATATCATATTTTTACAATTTCTTCAAATTACGTCAAGCCGTGAGCTTTTTGAATACCCTTCTCGGTGGCTTTACGCAACTCTACCAATTCTTTGTATGAATTCATAACGGCTGTCAATTTACCTCTGATTGGTGATTCCGTGTCTGCATAATGTTGAATGAATTTCAGATGATCACCATCGTTTTCAATTCCGGCTGATTTCGACGTTGGATGAATCCTGTTGTACAATTGAATCAATAATGCCGCATCTTCGATCAGTTCTCTTTTTATGTTTTCTATAAGTAAATTATTGATATTTTTGGTCCACACTAAATGGAATACGAGTGGTCCGTAGTGTCGTCTCGATCGCAATCTATCGAAATGACTGCAATTGTTTATTGCCTCATATACAGTTTTGGTGACACGATGGAACTCTGAATCATCCGGATCGTATTGAAGGCACACACGATCCAAAATATATTCATATTCCTCTCTTTTGATCAAATCCTGAAAACATTAAAAACGAAAATTGATTTTTCAGTCAAATATCTCAATACTGCCTGAATGTTGATATCAATTAATTTAATTACCTGTAAATTCTCGTCTTGAAAAACTCTCGGAGCAGTCATTTCTCTACCTTCAATTGGAAAATAAATTTGATTCATCCTAAATCGCTCATCCCAATTCGCGTTTCTTAATAGACCATTAGGTTCTCTTACAGCAATCAGTCGATCAGAATTACGAATACCATACGTAATGTCAGTGAAAACATATTTGCAAGTCTCGTATCCTTGTAAAGCAGGGTCTTTGGATAATATGGTATTAATTGGTGCTCGTTTCTTCACAACTGGAGGCATTTGCAGTGCCTCGTCCATTCTTTTTTGTGCCTTTTTCATTTCAAATTCAAGCTCTTCAGTCGTCATGAATTTATAAGTCGGATCAGAGATCGGCTTGCCTGTTTTACGTATTTTAAATACTATTTTGGGATCCGGTCGGGTGAGAGTTTTGAGTATCTGTTGCACCTCATTGTTGAAGAATAATGGAGCGGGATCTGCCTCGTTCTCTGAAACAATCAATCGATTATCATCAATAATATTGATGCTGTGCAACACTTAAGGGAATATTTTATGTGGAGTACAAATTAATTTTGTGGAATAACTTTGATAGATGTTCGTTCAAAGAAACGATCGCGCAATCAAGGAATAGTTGCATATCACTTTCTATGAACTTGTTCAGCAGTACACAATGACTAGTTCAATGCAATACTGATATTTTTAATTAGTTGCACAAGCTATGAACTATTTCTAAAACGAATATAGAAAAAAAAAAGAAATAATTCACTCCAGATAAACAAAAAGAAGTGATAAATACATATTAACAAATAAAATATGAAATAACCAAACTTTGATCAATCAAACTTATGAAAATGATAACATAACCTCAAATTGAATATTCAAATCCAAATAAATATTGTTTGAAAAGAATCTTACCTGGTTCTACATAACCTGTACTGAATTTACAATATCTTCCAACCGAATTAAATAGCAAACATCGAAAAATTGAATGTGAATTGCGTGGAAACATAATTGAAGCCGCATTTTTCATAACCTGACCTCCGATACCTGCCATCTTGCACCGCTAAATGCTATAAACTTCACGCGGATTGTCTTTGCCTATTTTATCAACAGAGTGAACATTTAATGGCGCGAAAATATTGTTAGTAAGTTTCTGTTCGAAATTATAAAACTCAATCAATTGTAATAACATCAATTTTATCGATTTGCAAAGTTGCAGTTTCTGAAAGCGATTGAAACTATAATTGAATGTATATGTGCTTCAATTAAATTCATCAAATAAATTATTTCTATCAAGTTGATAATTTGGGATTGTTTATTCTTTTACTTAAATATCCTCTCGATAATAATACACAATTTATAAAATTATCGTGAAATGGATGCAGTTGGAAACGAAGAGAAAAGTTTCAAGGCAATAATACTTTATCTTAATAATGAACGTTATTAATAAAAATCTCGATCGCTATTCTTTAAGTTGATTGGCTGTTGCTTATTTTTATTGTAATCATCGATACTTGGTAGATACAGTTCAGTACTTAGTAAATAAACCTCATGGATTTTATTTCGAATTCTCTTTCAGAGTTTAAGCATACATATCCAATAGAGCTATCATTTTTCCTCTCATTTCATCCAATAATATCTTTTCTCCATTGACTTCCATCGGTTCTGGTATCAAAGGCTTCTGATTGTACATTTCTTTAAATCGTGTTGTAACAAAACAATTATTGTAATCATATGGTTGATTAACATTTGCTATTACTAGTTTAACAACTTCAATTAAAACAGAATAATGTAATACAAATATTTCATTATTTTTCTTATCCCTGAAGTCATTTAAGACGTCATAAATAACTTTTTCGATATTACTGATATTGTAACACTTTTCATAAAAACAAAAATATAATGAATCCTCTTTACATTTAATATCATTAAATTGATTCAATAGAACTTTCAAATTTTCTGTCATTCCAATTTTAAACTTATTTTCACTGGCATAACGATGTGACGTTGCTATATAAATGTAACCATTCATAGTTTTTGCTTTTACATTCTGAATGAAAACATCCATGTTTGCGTTGATGCGAGATAGTTCCACATTTTTGATTCTTTCTTTATTCAAATTATGTTCGTGAATGTCATTTGTGTAATCAAAATGAATTTTTTTTAACGTCATTATATAATCCTTTGGATATTTTGAATTAGAAGTATTCATATAAATGATAGCTTTTTCAAAATCATCAATTTTTAATTCCAACCATGTTTTTTCAATCCATTCTTTTGATGATGCATTTTTTATTTCATCTCTCAACACTTCATAATCTTCTAAAATATCTTCATGAAAATGTATTTCACTGAATTGAATATGATTCATTTTTAAATGTGATTTAAATTCAGTTTCATATTGTGAAAATCTTTCTTTGATTCCTGGTGAAACAGTTTTTCCTCTATACAAAAAGCTCAGAATATTATTGGTGATTAATATATCAGTGCGATGGAATAAATGTGGCCAAATATGCGGAAACCAAATATCACAATCGAAATCATAGTTACGTGTCCTTATAAAATTATAAATATCTCTCACTTCAATTGAACTTTCACCATTTGCCAAAGACATTTTGTATTCCAAATTTTCCTTTTATCAAAGTGATTTCAAAATTCTGTTGCTATCGAAAGATACGTAAAACACTTTGTGGCAATTTTATAAACAGAAAAAAAATGTATCAGAAATTATATTATGCTGCAATTATGAATAGTTTGATAAAATATCAAAATGTCATTGCATCAACACAAGCAATGGAACGTTTAGAAATGAATGAATATGTTTGCATGAAGCATTTGAAAAGTCGTGAAATAATTGAAGGAAAAATGCAAAGGGATAGAACTTGTCTTATCTATTTCGACGGAAATTTTGGTTTTTTATATAGCTGTTGAGATTTTTAATCACCATTTTAACCACATCAGACAAGACGAAATAATGAAATACCATAATTTATTGTTATCCAAATGCGATTCCATGTAGATAAGGATCACAATGGTTTGATATTCAACCAAATTCCACCTTGAGGAACATTTAGTATCGCAACATTATCAAAAGTAAAAGGTAATTTCGTTTTTGATGATACTGTTATTGAATAATTATTTATAAGTGTAGCAATAGCATATTTCATTTGCAACGTAGCCATTCTCATACCAGGGCAAATTCTTGCACCACCACCAAATGGCAAATATGCGAATTTATGAATATCATTTTTATGTTCATCATCAAAACGTTCTGGCCAAAACTCTTCAGGATTTTTCCAATATTTCGGATCTTTGTGTGATCCAAGTGGACTAATGATCAATTTATTGCCTGGTTTAATGACACATTCAACACCATCGGATCCAACTAATTTAAATTCTTGTGTACATTTTTTCTGCAGTGCAACCAGCAGTGGTGATACTCTCATAGATTCTTTCATTACCAAATCTAAATAATTCATATCATGAATTGCATCGTAAGTTAATTCACCTTTATGTTTCTCAATTATTTCTTGTACTTCAGCTCTCAATTTATTTTGAACTTCCGGATTTCTAGCAATATCATATGCAAGATAAGCCAAAGTATGACTAGATGTCAAGTATCCATCAATATAAAATGAAGTAGCATGACAAGTTACAAAATCTTCGTCAATTTCACCATTTTCCGTTTTATAGATATCTACAACATGCTGAATAAAATCATTACCACGAAATCCTTTCTCTTTTCGAATTTTCAAAACATCATGAATAATACGTCGACAATAAGTATCAAATTCTTCAGATAAAAAACGGTTTCGCAAAATTCTAGAAAGCGATGGCATAATAACCATAATAAATTGTTTAATAGCCGTTGATGTAGATGGTTTAAATATCTGCCCACCCATTTCTACAAAAGTTCCAGTATCTTTTTTGAAACATTGTCCATCAATTCCAAAACCTACACCAGCAACAACTTCAGCTGTAAATCGTGCAAAAAGTATTTGAGCTTCAGTTTCTAAAATCCCATGATTTTCATCCATTTTTCCACTGAGATATTCCGAAAATTTTACACAAACTTCACGTATTGTTATTGACATATTTTTTAATTTTGATGCTGACATAGTATTAGTTAACACTGAACGTTCGTTCTTCCATTTTTCACCAGTGGAAACAAAAGGATTTCGTTTCAACAATGGATCCAGTTCTACATCAAATTCAAAACCATTTTGTTGAAAGTTGGTAAAATTGGTTTGTAAAATAGTTTTTATCAATTCTGGATCTTTTATTATTAATTCATTTTCACCGCAATTATGCATTCCAATCATACTGCAATTTGGAATTGATTTGTATAATTCATAATACAGTTCACCAAAACTTTTACGTTGCATTAAAACTGGCCAAACATTTCCAAAATATGGCACTAAACTATGAACAAATGGTACACCAAGTTTTTCCCAGTATTTTTGATTTCGCATCAACCAACGGTAAACAATATATAATAATATATAAAAAATAGTTAAAAGAAGTAAATAAAATACATCCATGATGTCAAGTCTAATATTACAAGCTTTGTTAAATATTGCAGTCAAGTCAGTACTGCGCTCCTGTTTCTATCAGATACTCCATTTATATTTATACAGAATGATAGGAGTTGAAGGGCACCAATATATTGAAATTACTGATAAACTACACTTATAATAACGACATAACAAGTGAACATGAGTGGTGGCAATCAGGAGGGTGACGATAATAAGTCTTATGATTGATCGACCTCTTTACATAACAGTTCATAACCAGTTCATTTATCTTCCCGTTGTCAACAATACACTCATACTTTCGAGTGTGATTACATCTCCGTTCATTCGCAACTTCATCAAGGGTAAATCAATGATAATTCAACTCTGAAGATGAATATCATTAAACTTCACGCATTTCAATTGCTTCAATGACATAATTATCCCTTCATGAATTTCTTCATTCCCATCTATCCTAACACCAGTAATAACAATCAACCCTTAATATTCTTTAACCCCTCCAGTGAATAAAAACTGGCAGAAAGTGGAAAGTTAATGTTTTTAATTTCTTCAGGACCTGAAACTACTGGTGTTGATCATTCAACATCAATCACGTTCTTGTTGGTTTCATAAATAATAATTATTTTTAAGATACTGAATATTCCTAAATGTCTTACAACTGTAAATGATTGTTTGAAATTCTTTGATAGAACTGAATAAATATGACAAGTATAATTTCTATAGATGAGAATCTGATGTAGTAATAAATTTATTATTGTGAAGGTTCCCCATTTCTCCAAACTTTTTTACATATGAAAAAAATTCCGTTACCACCAATGTGTGTATTTTTATTACGCACATATCTTTGCTTGGTGTTTAATGCTAACAGTTTACAGTATCGTTGACCACAGATCTGACCTTCACACACGCCGTTGGATCTATGACTCATCAGGCTGAGCTATTACGTCATTATACTTCCAGGAAATGAAGCTCAACGCAGAATCATGAATTGACATTTTCAGTCTGAAGAATATAATCTTGTTGCCATGGAATGGTGGATGGGACAATGATAATTTCGAGGATTTTTGTACAAAAATTTAGAGAAAAACGATAACTTCGTGATATCGCCAGATAAGGGAGGATGTGATTTACATGAATATAAAAACAACATTTTTATGATTGAAAAATTGTATTTATTCCAGAATTGAAATTATATTTGTATAAAATTATTTCACTGATATCAGATAAATCGAGAACTTTATTTTCATTATAAAATTTACTGAAAAAGTTCAGCTTAAAAAATATATTTTTATTAAATTGACATTTATGATCAATTATATAATTGGTAAAAACATTTAAAAATCAACTTTATTTGAATTAATGATTAAAATTGCAAAATAGAGTGATAAATATTTATAATAATAAATCTTAGCTAATAAGTGATTATCATCATACGATTCTTAAACTCGATTGGTTTTTTACTATTTTTCCAATTTGTAAATTCTTTGATAAAGTCCCAAATTTGTTTTTTATTAATATTTTCAATAGCTAATTTATCCAATAATTCAGTTCTAGTAATATTCAGTTTATTTTTTTCAATGTACTCGTCCAATAGAGATATAATTTTGTCTCTCAATTCGTCCAATAAAAATTGTTCCTCATTGAATTCCAACGGTCTTACAATAACAGGCCTGAGATTATATGACTCTCTCAGCCGCGTTTTTATAATCTTATTAATTAAATCATAAGGTTCATTAATATTTTTGATTACGAGTTTAACCACTTCTTCCAAGAGAGAATAATGTAATACAAATATTTCTTTGTCTTTTGAATCTTTGAATTCACGTAAAACATCTTGAATAATTTTTTCCATATTGTTAACATTGTAACCTCTTTGAAAGAAACAATAATAAAACAAATCAGCTGTTGTTCTTCCAGTATTGTAGGTGGCCAATCGAGTTTTCAAATTTGTAGTTATTCCAATTTTGAATGTACTCTGTTTCGCATAAAGATCGGAAGTAGCTATATAAATGTAGCCATCCATAGATTTTGATTTTACATTCTGAACAAAAACATCCATATTCGCGTTGATACGACTGAGTTCAGAATTTTTTATTTTTTCTTTTTTCAAATCATGTTCGTGAATATATTTAGTATAATCCACATAAATTCTCTTTAACGCCATGAAATAATTCTTTATAAATTTAGAATAACTATTATTTATAAACATAACAGCATTTTCAAAATCTTCAGAGTTCAATACCAACCAACGTTGATCAGTCAATTCTATCTCATTTCTCAATACTTCATACTCTTTTTGAATATCTTCATGATATTCTACTATATTATAATTAATCTCATTCATTTTCAAATATGATTCAAATTCCAATGAGTATTGGCGAAATTCTTCATTATTTTCTAAAGAAATATTTCCTCCACTCCACAGAAAACTGAGTATATTTTTGGTAATTAATATATCGTTATCTTCAAAGAGAGGAGTCCAAATGTCATAAAACCACCGATGATGCTCAAACTTATAATTTCGTGATTCTATGAAATCATTTATATTTTTTAATTCACTTACACTCTCATCAACTTCAAGAGACATTTTTAGTCAATAGTTTTTTTTTTCTTGTCAATATAATTTTGTCTCTACCAATACTCGATAATATATAAAACACTATGTTGCACTTTTACATATGTTGAGTGGTTATAAAATTGATTTTATTCACCAACGATCTATCGTTTGATCAATATTTAACTACACGTTATTACACTAAGAATTGGATCTACCCGAACAGTTCGATGATGACTAAATGTGAATCACAATCAACTGGACGTGCCACGAAATAATGACAAGAGGGGATAGGAAGTGTGAGGGAGTTTCTTATCTTTCGCAGCAGCAAAAAGTGTCCTTGATGACTTCACCGACTGGAATGTCTTCTTCAGTATTCTGACGCAACAAATATCGTCGTGCAACAATTATATTCTGCCAATTGAATTACATGTAAATTAATTCCTTATATACAAATGGCTTCTGTAGAAATTAATCTGTCTAACTGGAAAGGTTGTGAGAGGTTACTAAGAAATAATATTTAAGTATGACAAAATACATTTTTATTTTTTACACGACGAGATAATGCAGCATCAATCTCATATTATTGTATATTATGTGTTATGTGTGACACGTCATATATATATCACACTTACCAACAGAGTAAGAGCGAAATATCTCAAGATTGTGGACATGAAAATAGAATGAAACCAGTGTGTCAACTTTCACTTCAATTCATTTCAATTAAACAGATGTATAAATATTTTATAAATTGCATAAATTTTTAGTATTTAAAAAAAAATATAAATGTTTGAAAATTTGCAAGCAGATAAAGATCACAACGGTTTGATTTCAACCAAGTTACATCTTCAGGAACATTCAGTATTGCAACATTGTTAAAAGTAAACAATAATTTTGTTTTTGTTGATACTATTAATGGATAATCATAAATATTCATAAATATGGAAATGACATATTTTATTTCTAACATTACAATTTTCAATGTTTAAGTTCTACAAAAATTTATTGCTTCAATGATATAATTATTTACCAAAGAAGCTGAATAAAATTTCATATTTTTTTTTTTTCGCTTTTCTCTGATTTCTAAAAATATAGCGATCATAATTATAACGGAAATGTTATAAACGCATACAATCCAAACATTTATATGTATTGAAAAAAAAGCCAAGACCTTTTGCAGAAGTGCACGTTATTTCACATATTTTTTGACCCACCTGTCTAATGTGTACTCATGCATCCGGTTGGCGCACTAGTGTTTCCGGTATGTGGTGGATGTGCAACCCGCGATGTCCTCCTGGACAGTATCCCTTGTGGCACGAAAGAGAACAGGGTTGGACCCCAAACAATATTCAACGCACCAATGCACCCCATGTATGCGCCCCTCGTCATCTTCTATGTCGGGCCCTTCGACCCAGTAAATCGATTTGTTATCGCGACACGCAATTGTTTTTATGATGAATGTCAGAAAAGGGCACATTGTTCTATTTATTTTTATTCATCTATCGTAGTGAGGATAATATTCGATTTTACTATTCATATTTTTTTATGAAAAAAATATTAATATGTAAATTTTATTGCGATTAGATTTTGGTGGAAGAGAAAAAAACACTTGGCGATTTCATTTATAAAGTTTCGTAATAATTGTTGAGTTAGAAACTGCCTTGATAATTGTTTCGATATAGATAAATATTTATAAATAGGAAAATTCACAATAAAAAATAAATTGAGATGATTTCGGTATTTTTTCTTATTTACAATGAGGAAGTGTGAAAAAAAATTGAGGGTAAATTTAAAGCAGAGAATTGAGAGCGAGTCCATAAATCGATTTCACACTCGTGCTGAGTATAAATTAATGAAGAGAGTCCGGCGGGGGAGCAAGAACACATTTTCAATTGATACTACAACACAATCCAGAGTTCGATATCTCGGACCAGGTGTTGAACGCTTCGTGTCCTGAAAGGGGATAAACCGTGAGAAATAACAGGCATTTATAATATTTTTGAATATCATCCATCTCATTGCAATACAGATATATTAATATCTAAGTTGATTCAATTTTTTTTACATCATTGACCAATTTTTAGATAAAAATTGTCTTAAATAATGACGTTAACATCAAACCATTCCCCCTTTCTGTTGCTTATGTTGTAAAATTTTATGACAGCATAAAAATTGGATTTTACTTTTGAAAAAAAATATTTCTGATCGTTTGATTTCATGACAAAAACTGTTTACGACTGCTACACTCAAACACGATCATATTTATTAAATTGATAGAAAAATAATCAAATTTGTATAACAATTCTCATATTTTTTACTATGGCAAAGGAATTAATTCGATTTTTTAATAGATAAAAAAAATAGAGGGATGATGAGCTACTATTTTTATTCAGGATTACAAAACGTCCATTGCATTTGCACATCGCCTAAAGCTTCGCTTTAACATATACACACATGAATAAATGTATAAACACAACTATAAGTATATAGAAAATTAAATCCATCCAGTGCAATCGCATTTCTTTTATGATGGCCTGCCACAACTGTCCAATCGTAAAATAACATCTCGTTGTGATCATCTCATAGTTTCCATTCTCTCAGTTGTGCTTTTATATCTTTCCCCCTAAAGAATTAGCACGATTTTATCGCGTGCAGCATCGCACAATTCATCATGAACTCACTCGTACATTATGAAAACATTTGAAACACCTATTTCTATATATTTTATTTTATATGTTTGAGAGTAAACCATTCATTTATAATACACATATGATAAATTTTTTCTTTCCCAGGTTTGAAGTGAGAATTAAACATCCCACTGGTCATAATTCACATGCGATGGTATAGGGGAGTTACATCAGCCCCTAATTACCACAAACTTGATGAACCTTCCATAATCGTTTTAATTTTTTTTTCTCTTTCATTATATGAGTAGATAGAAAATGAAGAGATTGATTTATTTGAACACCTGGGTGAAATGTGTTCTTATTTACTTTCTTCTTTGATGAAAAATTGTGGAAAATTAAAATTCCATATCCATTTTTAAAATGTTTTACATTAACAATTGAAATAATTTTAAGTTTTAAATATTATTTAATTCGCTGTTCATACATAATTATTAATTCTCTTTTCAATGTCTTTTTAATTTTCCTCAACTTTTAAATTATATGTGACTGATATAACTCTATTAAAAATTCAGCGCACGATGACTACTTCTTATAAATTAAATATTTATTTTTTATTTAAAAATGTAAAAATGATCATCTTGTACAGGACAATCTTCTCTAAAATATAATTTTGAGGATTTAACGACTTTGATACTGTGTTAATACAAGAGTAAAAATATAAATTGAATTATAATTCAGATAAGATTGATAATAATTGAATGCACGTGCGTGACACGTGTAGAAAACGTTATGCACGCAGTGTGTCAAGCTGCGATGGGTTAACCACACCAGCGACATTTGGCCGGTAGATCTAAACCTGTAATTATTAGAGTTGTATATATATATATATATATATATCCTTTAATTTTGAGTGTACTGTTTTCATATCGTAGTCTAGTGCAAGCTGAACAGATTTTTATAATAATATATTTATAATATACCTTGGCATGCGTAGATATAATGACACCAATTGAGCTAAAACAGAGGTCGAATGTGCCCACATGTCTAACGTTGACATATACGTCACTATTTTAATAAGTAATGTCAATAAACAAACAAAAATTGTTGATAATTATTTAATGACAATTTATCATTCAAAGTTGATCGTTTTGTTGTCCACAACCATCGAAATTGACGTCACATGATATTTTTATATTAAATATTCAATCAATTTCAATCCCTCTTTTTTCAAGTTATTTTTTTATGTAAGTGTTGTTCATTATTTTTATTGATTATTAAATTCTCTTTTTTTCTATGATATTGTGCAGTATTTTATGTGACTATCAATTTTATAAACTTTAATCCCAAAATTGGAGATCAATTCTAATTCGTCAGGAAAAAAAGAATTTCAGTGAGAACATTTTTTTTTTAGTGATCAGTTTATTAACAATTCCAATGGTTTTTTATTATTGATAAGTTGACAATACTGTTCTACATTAGATTGAAAATTCTGTTCGGACCCTTCCCAAAAAATTTTGACTGTAAATGAAAAAATGAGAGTTCAAATCTGTAGAAAAGTTCAATTCATTATCAACACTTTTTTTTTTTTATTAAACTATATTTAATTTGTTCATAAATCTACATTAAATAATTATTTTATTCATATTCATTTCAACATTATCTTTTCCTCTCTTTGTCAGTTATGCTCTTGGCTTCATCAAACCAAACATAGCTCACAATAACATCCCTTATCAGATCGATGAATATAGGCGGGTTCAGAGCCCCCAGCAACGGGGTCTCATAGACCGCCTCTGCCATATCCTCATTGGACGAATCAACTCGAGCACTTCAACTTTCAACCCTAGGGTATAGCCACCCTCTAGTCATCATACCCGCCAAACCCCTCGCCACAATAATTTCTCCGCGCGAAGAGAGAACACACTGAGGTGATAATCGACAGTACAGTTTGACGAAAATACTGTTGAGTCTCCACAAAGTACCAAAAAATTCGCGTACACATCTTCGTCTTCTTTATTTTTTATTTTCATTTTTTTATTCCTCTCACTTCCATTGTTAATTTTATACCATTTTCCAATTGCAAACACTCTGATCATAATTCAAAATTAAAGAACAAATAATCACAGTGCTACAATTGCATAACAAAGTTTGTATGTTAAGTTCTCAAAAAAAATTATTTGGATTCTTTGAAATAAAACGAAAATGTAGTTGGAATTATATTTGATATTAAATTGTGAACGTTCGATCAGTGCAATAATATTTAAATTAAATGTTTAGTTTGGCAGAAATTAAACAAAAGTGTATTGACATAAAAAAAAAATTTTTATGACACTTCTACGTGCCAATACTGATTGTTAGATAAACCATTTCAAAACAAATGCAAGCGTGTAATACAAGTGCATACCAAGGAATTTTTTCGACACGTGTCGTTGCACGCGGACACACGTGCCGGTGTTTAAAGATATCCTTCGTGGCGCGTGTTGTCAATATCGTAACTAAAATCACCAGTGAATCCCTGACGTGTTCAAGTGGACATTCAGAGGAATTTAACTAATCTCAATCAACTTTGGTAGTTCCTAAAAAGAAAAAAGAAAAACAAAAGAAAATGTATATAAATAAATCAATGTGAAATTTTATAACATTGATGTTAAATTATCTAGTCAAACATCTGGTCATAATTTTAATTATGAAATTTTCTATAAGTGCCAGTGTGAAATAAATAAAATAAATTAATATATCAGATTGATCAGTATTGTATTTGATAGTTAATTCAGTGTTATTAATAATTATTTATCATGATGTACTCAATGGACAATTTGGAATTGGATATGATGAATCGTCATTATATTTATGATGCTCATGGGTTTTTGGGCAATCCAGTTATTCCATCACTTCCACCACATTGTGGACCACCGACGGCCGTCGCACTTCCGCAAATGGTTTCACAAATGCCACCATCACATCCACCAGGCAGTACTGGTAGTTCTAATTGCAGTGAACACTATCCGTTTGATGAAAATAGCAGTGATGATGAAAGTGTTTATAGCAGCGATAGGGACGTTCGCTCACGTGATCAATCAAGAAAGTATGTTTGAAAGAATTTTTCATTTAGGTATTAAACAATGAATATTATTTGTTGACTTGATGGAGGTTTTGGTAAGATTTGAATTTAAATACAGTCTTCTTTGCAATGGATTCATACCAAGGAAAATTTCTTTTCAATTGTTCTTTGGTACTGGCGATATTGAAATCACGAGAATTCCTGTACCGATTTAACTCCAGTTCAGTTCATTCTATTCACATCCAAATTTTTCATAGCCCTAACTAGAATGACGATGGTCTTCAAAGATTTTGCTTTTTCTTCATGAAGTTAAAAATAAATAGAAACCATTTGATGATCACGAATTTTAAACATCGACATTAAAAAGAATTCTAAAAAAGACCAATCAATCGCATGAGCAATGATCAAATCAACAAATATTTCAAGTGCTTGTAACTAATCAACAATTACGAACCCTAATTTATTCTTCGTATTGTTGATACTTCAGACGATTGCACGATTGCATGAATGGAATGGCAGATGATGACGATGGATCTTCATTAAAAAGACCAAGGCAAGCAGTCCAACAACGACAAGCAGCAAATTTGCGAGAACGAAGACGCATGCAGAATATAAATGATGCATTTGAAGGCTTGCGAGCACATTTACCTACTCTCCCATATGAAAAACGTTTATCAAAGGTGGATACCTTGAGACTGGCTATTGGCTACATAACATTCCTCACTGAACTTGTACGAGCAGACAAGGGCAATGACTCTCTCACTAACAATGGCACCATCTCCAGGTGTTCTAGTCGCGAAAATTCCGAGAAAGTTATAGTACACAGTGAGTATACAATTTATCGTTGTTGACAAATACATTCAACTGGTTTAGTAATACTCACAACCTTTGCTCATTGAGTTACACAATTCAGTTATGTTTTTATCCATGACCATCAATAAAAATGGTCCATTGTTAATTGATAATCTTCACAAATTTTGTCATGTTTCAATAACTGCATCAGCAAATCAAAGATTAATTTGGGCTCATTGTAAAATAGTCATTTTTTACCTGTCATATTGTGAAAATGTAAAATCTATGAAAGTTTGATGAAAAATTTGAGGACATGAAGATAAATTGACGAACTTCCTTCAATTTCCTGTTACAATTTTTGATTCATTCAAACCCTTTTTGTATTGTCATAGTTCATATATGATTGAAAAAATTTAGAGTTACAATAAAATTCCACACAGATTTAAGTGAGCAATTACTAAATCTGATATATTAGTGCAGTAATTCATGTGGTTATGTTTATTTAAATATGAGTTATGACACCCCAGGCGTAAATTCATTCATTGCTCCCTATGTGAAAGATAAATATTACGTTTTGTCAGTGCATCAAAGCTTGATATTACTCCCAACCTATCAGTTCGTTAAGAGCCTCAAATCACCAAGTGGACATGTTCATTGCCACATTCGAACTCTGATGTTTTTATACACTTGAAGTTATCATAACATACCTAGACGTAAATATACGTTTTCAGTCAGATCTATCAAAGTCAGACTGAAAATAACAGGAAAATTTCGAAATTCAGAATCATCAAATGCTTTACCAATTTTTCAATCAATAATAAATATTAATTAATGGAAGAACGAAATATTTTCAATCTAAAACAAGTTCAAATATTGTTAATAAATGAATTATTAATGTTCGTTTCAGAAAATATCAAATTCAAGACATTTTACTCATCTTTGACACCAAATTAATTTTCCCTTCATTTATTTAATAAGACTTTTTTTCCCCAGGCTATGGTGGCAACCCCTTCATCTCTCACTCCCTATCATGGTCCAGGAAATCTGACATTTCAACAAACGGTATGATGTTTGCAAAAGTATGGACACCAGAAGATCCACGTGTGTCCAAAAATGTAAGCAACAATCATTCCAAATTAGACAATGTGGATATAGGTAAAATATGGACCCCAGAAGATTCCAGAGCATCGAAGAGTGGCGGTGCTAGTAATAAATATGAAACAATTGAAATGCCAAAAGCATGGACACCAGAAGATCCACGTGCATTAAAAAATGGCTGTCTCAATACAGAAAGAATGGAAATGGCAAAAACGTGGTCACAAGAATCAACAAAAGGTGAAAATGTATCAAATGTAGAGAAACATATGACTCTTGATTGTGTGGTGGTGCAATCATAGAAAAACTTTAATGAACAAATGGAACCCAATGAAAAATATGTTATTTAGTTTTCTAAGTAATATTGTATTGCAATTTTATAATTTATTACCAAAGAACGAAAAATTTGAGTCATCTCCAAAGTTATATTACACTGGAAAAAAAAATATTTTATAGTAGAAGTGATATCAATTGAGTTTAATGATTTTTTTAACGTCTGACAAATACCATTATGACATTCATAATATTTAATGTAGGTATATTAATTTCGATTGCGACAACGGTTTGAAGAATTGCTCGAGGTTGAATTGTGATAGCGTTCCAAAGTATTCAGTCCATATATTGATGTAGAAATTGTCATTACAATCAAAAATGTAATTACTAATTCTGAGACCTGAAAGTTCATTAGTCCAAAATAAATTCGTGTCATATATTTACTTGTCTTGGAAGGCGGTTTATCATGTTCATTAATTTGAATTGTCCAATTTGTGTGGCACACATTGAAGAATGTTAAATAATGAATGAAAATTATTATCAGGTCCCAAACTAAAAATCCTAATGATAACCATAACTAATCTTATCAATTCAAAAATTAACAACTCTCAATATCTCTATACCTATCACTATTTCTATCCAGCAAAACTTCTGACCGTTGTCAAAGTCACTCAGTTTTCTCCAGTACCCAAATTTTACATGAATAATTGTGATGTAATCACAATGTGATAATCATCACGATTTGTATTATAAAAAATTGTTGTTTAATGTATTCAAACAATAGAAATAATCTAGTCCATCAACTCAACAAATAAAAGGAAATCAGACGTATAAAAAAAAATAACATACGACAGAGTAACAATGCAATGTAAGTAATGTACATGTAAAAACGCAAATATATGTAAATAATTTCACGTTTGTGTGCAGTAAATCTCGATAACGAAATTCACGTGCAAACGTATTAATATAATATGGAATATATATATAAAACAATCTTGCAATAATGATTATTATAAACAAAACATACATATAAAAACGTATTTTTATTCATATTCGCTACCAAATTTATTTTGTCCCAATTAAATAATTAAATTCCACAAATAAATTATTTCAAAATTCAATAAATTGACAATACGATTGGAACATAGTTATTTGTTCAGGACTGATAATTACAAAACACCTGAGCCAACCAAAAAACGAATGTAGAAAGTATAACAAATTTTTACTGTTTCAGTTTACCTTAAAACGTGCAAAACTACTGAAATAATTAGTAATCATATCTGAATGTGAATAAAAGCTCAAGAATTACATGAAAAAAATTGCCCATCGATATAATTCTCACACAAAATATAATTCTATTACCATAGACAATTCAACAAATAAAAATATGAATCAACAATGAAGAGCGTGACTTACAAAACTGTCAAAAATAAATTATCATTTCGATTTCATCATATCGTACGAAAAAAAAATAGTTGAGATAACCCAATATAAAAATTAAACTCCTAAATTAATATTCGATTGTATTCCAGCAAATAACATCCACAAAATATTCTCAAGTGCACCATCATCATCCCCTAAACAAATATAATTCCAACTGTAAACCATCCATTTCCTCCGCTGCAAAAAAAAATAACTCTCAACAATTCATAAATAATTCCTCCATTATCCTTTCTTCATTTTTATCATAATGCATAAATAAAAAAAAAACAAGATATAGAGAGATGAGCCCTTGTCTGGGAAATTCAAGATGGCTCCGCACCTGCGTCCTCCACATCAACAACTGTATCAAAGTGGTGCAGGGGCTCTGAACTCCAAAGGGGCGGGACGTCAATATCGCGGGCGTCGCGACGCCGAGGAGAGGGAGAGGAAAAAAAAGGAAATACACTTGCTATATAGCTGTATATCTGTTTATATATATATATATATGTACATATATATCGCACATAGAAAGCATAATGGCGGCAACGGCTGGAAAATTTCTCACGCGTGGCAATTGTCCATATATACCTCTAAGCTATCGTCATGATGTATAGAATGCTGAGCCAATGCGAAACAAACTTTCTTCAATCTATATCACACCAAAGTATTTGGATGTGTTTGTGCATTGGATGAAAGTCGTTCATGAGTTTATGTATTTGAAAATCTATCAATGCAGATCGTCAATGTGTTGTAGTGCACAATAAATATATGGGTATATAGGTGAATAGTCAGCAATGCAAAAATAAACGACAGAAATTCCTGTGTCAATTTGAATCCCTTATGATATATTGGCTCTACATACGTAGAAAAAAAAATATCGACAGATATAAAGGGAAAGAGAGGTATATAAAATTATATGAACGATGAATTATGGGGTAACAACCTTTTTATGATAGATAAACTATTGAAATTCAATTATGAGCGAAATGGGAATATTATAATTTGTAGATTGAGAAAAACAATTTTTAGTGTTGTCGCATTACTACGTTTTAAATTAATTAACAATTTGATTTAATTCATGTGGGACAAGTTCAGGATTGTAAGATTAATAACCGAATATTTAAATTGGTGTAAAGGTGTGAACAATTGTGTGGAAAAATTTCTGGGAAATTGTATTGTGTTGCGATTGATGTATGACAGCCGACTTTTATTTTATTTATGAAGACATTCTATTGATTTCAAGCTGATATTTTTCATAGTGGAATAAAACTGTGGTGTGAGAATGATGAATAATTAGTGAACGGCATACAAAGTACTACTTCGCATTCATAGTAGAATTTTCTCTATTCATCGATGAATTTTTTACATCCAAGTTTCCTTCATTCGAATAAAGTGTTGTTGAATCAATAATAATTATATTTACTAACATAAAGACAATTGGTGAATCCATTCTGAATCACGAAATACAATTTTTATTCCCAATTGACGGGGGAAAAAAATTTATTAGCATTCGTAAATGATTTCATAATAACCAACAATTTCTTTCTTTTTTCCAAGTTTTTCCAGTTTTTTTTTTTTATCATTCGTGTTTAATAATTAACAAAACTATTCATATTGGCCTTTTCGGAATTCTAACTCTCAGAAAACAGTGAAAAAATCACATGAAACCCCCATAAAATGCACAACCGCATTTGAGTGCATTTTAGTGATTTTTCTCCCCACGTTCTTCGTAATAAAATTTATTTCAACATTCACATCCCCCATAAAAACATAACAAATAAAAAACGATGCAATGTGTAGATAAAAATGTGTTCAAATACTCATCCACATGATGACACATTAAATAAAAAAATTCATTTTCATTGTCCCATAAAAATTACGATACATTTTCATCATCACAAAATGACACAACGAAATATTTCATAATTGCCCACAAAACGGCCGTACTATCAACCCTTGATGAGTCGCAATGCACCAACAAAACTGTTGAGAGTGTGCGACGGGTCTCACAACCTTTCTATAGGTCTCCACGCTCCACTAGTAACACACGGGGGGCCCCGTTGGGCTCTGCTGCCCATACAGAAAATGCCCCTTTATGATATATACCAATGGAATATGGATTAAAAAAAAAAGAAAAAAAAAAAAAAAAAAAAACGAAGAGGAGCAGGAACAATTTTTGATTGTAATGTCGTTTGATTCTGTTGTGTCAAGTAGAGCAAAGTAGTTACTGGCTACAAAATAAACACGTTACTAATTTGTTGTTTTTTTTTTGTATTATCTTTCAGATAATTTTCTCATAATAGTTACATGGTGTGTACGATTGAGAAAATTTATTTAAATACAACTGCACAAGAGTTCTTTGATAATTTTTATATCTAAATTGACTACACAAAATAAATTGATTATTGAATTAATATAAATTTTGTCGTTAAAGAGATTAATTTGGCATTGGACGACAAGTAAATAAATGGCATAAAAAAAGAGCAAATTTACTGCTCTTGCTATAAAAATGAAGTAATAAATACACAATTAAAAGTCCAATGTGAATAAATGTTGGACAAGTTCAACTGACTGATTTTTAATTGAACAAAAAAAGAAGTTCAAAAATAATCTGCAATATTTTTTTATCAGCAATACATTGAGACATCACAACGTTCATTTCACAATACTTCATACGTACAAACCAAGAGAATGCATTAAGATTTATCACATCTCGAAAAAGATTAACGATAAAATTTTCTAACAAAGTTGGAAATAAAATAATGATAATAAATTGATTGTGGGAAAAAGCAGATGCTCGACTATTATAAAGAACCGTATAAATAAGTGAACTGTTGGGGTAAATAAAATTGAAGGGGTGAAATAAAATGATAGTACATATATGTAGGGTTTCTGTGAATGGATGATATACTGATAAGAGCAGGTGCTCGTCTAAACACCTGTGTATGAACGGTCTGATAACACAACATAATATATTTAGAATCGTTTGACATAAACAAGGGAATCAAATGAAAATTCTAATGTGACTAACTGGCCATATCGATTATTTTATTTTTTAACATTTTCCTATCTGTACACCTCTTTATATTCTCACTTTCCATCAATTAAACGAATGAGGAATTGGTCTTAATCATTTTTTATTTGATTTTTGTTTAAAATCACATGAAAATGTAATTTTATATAACTCTGAATATTTTATGAAACATACAATTAAATAAATTGCAATGTTTATATTGACATGGTGCTTCTGGCAAGGGAATTTTGATAAAAATATCAAAGCAGACAAACAATTAAAATAATTTCCATAACAATTAAAACAATTTCTAGCAAAATAATTGATAAAAAATACAAAGTAAATAACAGGAAGCAAAATTGTGAATATATGCCAAGTATGTCAATGATTCTGTTATGAAGGTGTGAAGATTTAATTCGGCGTTTGAGCTCTGAGAATAATCGGCTCGGACGTTGCGGCTCATGCGGCATTATAATACTGTGAAAATTAGCGGACCGCATGAGATCCTATTGGACTTGTCGAGTGGCGGCAAAAAAAAAGCTTGAAAATTTCTGTTGCATCGCCCCTTGTGTCTATCACCACAAAGTGAGACGAGGGGACGAGAGAACAACGAGCGACACTTGTGTTGATCCTCGCAGCTGGAGTGACACACAAATAAAGTATTAATTCTCGATCCATTGCGAATAAAGGTGACACATACATGCATACATATCGTTACAATGGAGTGTTGAGCCGCCTGCATATACAAAACTTCAAAGTTCTATAATAAATAGATCCATTTTCAATGCAGGAAAATATTTTGTCCAATCATTCATTTTTTATTATTCAAAATTTTTTCTAGATAACAATCAATCAAATTGCAGAATTTTTATGCCAACAGGTATTTGAATTTTTATTCGAATAAATTCCATCGATCAATCAATTTCACAGTTTGGGTTATAAATAATCCGATAGATAAATTCAATTGTAAAAATTAAATTTCGTACAAGAGAATTCTCAAAATTGAGCGTTATCTCAAAAAAAAAAATAGTTCAAACTATAGCAAATTTAATTAAAATATTTCCAAACAGTTCTACAATCGGCTCCATTTTTTCTAACTTCATCACACACAGAATAATTGAGAAAAAAAATGATAGCTGAAATAAAAACTATTCCACACTCAACAAAATGAAGTTACGAATGGATACATTGTCCCTTGTACGTAAAGAGAGCATCCAACTTTACCCCTCTCTCTCCTCATCCTTACACACCGCTGTCATCACACTTTCCCGTTATAAAAATTAAGGCAAATACCTAGACAGCTGCACCCCGGGGGTCCATGGGGTAACAGAGACACTATACACATACACAGTAGAATTGAATGTTAATGTTTGAAAAGGGAGAGAAATGGGTTCTCTGTTGTGTTCCTACTTTGGCGCTTGCAGCCCACCGTTAAACCACCCCGCGATCTTTATTATACTGCAATTATCTGTAGTAAACCGTTCGCGAGTGATGTATCCCTTGGGACAATAATAAAGGGCTTGTGTGGGCCCTGCTTATATACATTTTAGGGGTGAGAATATCGTCGAGTGAAAGAACCTGTTCACACTTATGTGTCTAATGCGTATCCAATTGATTCGCTTTATAGAGAGTTAATTTCGAAGTTGGTCAATAACAAATTCATTGACAATCAAATATGAATCAAGAATCCCTTTTTTTCTTCAAACGAATTGAATTATTGATAATTAACAAAAAAACAATATGGTTCCAAGATAGTTTAATATGATTCGACGATAAAATAAAAAGGGCGAAGGAAATTGAAATTTATCTGTTTAAATGATAAGAATCTGATGAAAGTGATTTCTTCAACTGTCAAAGATAACATCAAGCGTCGAGCATTAAATCTGCCGTAAAAACTCGGTCGAGCCGTTCCATTTAAAATCCTATTAACTCGCATTTTACTTTAAAAAAAAAGCGAAGGGCTCTCTGTAATTCCACCCTTCCTAATACCGTAACAATGAATACTGCGACGACGATGCGATAAAACTCAACGGATCATAGACGATGCATTTAATATGAAAAATTGATGAAATCTATTTTATGAGTTGTTAGAATTATTGTTCGTGTTGATATGATAGTGTAGAGCGGTATAATTAACTCAACTGAATTTATCGTTCATTGATAAAGTGACGATAAGTATAAACTAATAAACAATATGAAGAATTATAATAAATAATTTTGTTTGAATGACCAATATACGCAATGAGTTTCAAATTCAAATATAGAGTGCTATATCGATTCACAAAGTATAGGGCGAGGTCACAGGTGATACATTCTCACGATCGCCTTGTCTATATGTTGATATTTATATTCATGTATATGTTTTTATAGATAGTTATTTTATTGTGTTTTGGCAGAGTATTGATAACGTATATGTCTATAATATTACGAGTTGAAGAGAATATAAAAAGATTTTTCCAGATATTGACAGAAAAAAAAAGAAAACGCATTGAATTCTAGAAAGAAAATTGCTTAAGCAAAAGAAAATACTCAAGTGAAGTTTCAGGTTCTACACACTATGTTTATACATAATATTTGTTATACTCTTTCTGTTTTATTATTTGCTTTCATTTTATTGATTTCTGAAGAGTTACGGTTAAATGCAAAAAAATTAGTCGATATATAAAATGCGAAAGAATTAATTGTTCCAAAATAATTCCACGATTAAGGAAAGTTTTCGTTGAAAAACATGAAGTTTCTTTTCAAGTAGTTTATTACACAACTTGGATTTATGCACATTTACATTACAAAATTATGTCTCACATTGCATCGCAACTCGATAGGCAGAAGTGGAAAAATTGTGGAATAATGATGGGATAACAAGTAAGATAAGGAATAAGAAAGAAAACAAATAATTACATTGACTTTATTCAGTCATTCATTTTATAATTCATTGTTTTGTATTCAATGTTTGTGTACAAAGAAAATTCTCCGACAACAATATCACTTAGACGAGGTGAGATTCAATTGCGGACAATCGAACAGCACTCTAGCATTTTCTTCTATCTCACTGTTCGTTTTTTATACATATAAAATAAACACTAGCGATCTATATTTCATCTATTATAAAACATTTTACGTCTGAATTCATCGCCCTCCTGTAGTATCATCTTCATCCTGCAAAAGTTCTACATAAATAAATGTATTACAATGCTTTGACGTTAAGGATTTAAAAATGTCGTTTTTATTGTTTATTGTCAAATGAAATTTTCATCTATTCCACTTGGTGACGGTGGATAAAAAATGATTCGACAAAAAAATGGACAATTTATACATGTTCTTATAACAGTGGAACGCATGAACCTTAGGAAAGTGGTACGTGAACTGAGAGAAAAAAATGCCAAGAATTTTCCTTGACAATCTATTGACAAAATTTTCCCTACATGACTGAGATGTGATATGATTACAATAGAAACAATTTTACATCAGTGTTTGTATCAAATAATTTACTATTTTTTCTTTCTTTTCCTTACAGGAATATGTATTGGTTTCTGTTTTGACCTCGAAATATTTATCGAGACTCTACAAGATAGCAAAAAATTTGGCACAGTCAGCAGTGAAAAAATATTCCTCAAAATTTTCATCATATTTTTATTATATTAAATCTTATCATCGTTATTCACACGATTTTTTCTTCCTATTTTTCTCTGCTACTTTTTCATTCCTGTCGGCTTATAATTTATTTATCCAATATATAGGCTTTGCATATATCTAACAATACAAAGTCTTACATGAAAAAACATTTTTTCCAAAATGCCATAGCCATTCAATCACTGTATTGAAAACATATTTGCATTAGTATTTTCTTTTGGATTCCGAAGAAATGAATGTCCTCATGCCGCAATTATATTTTCTATTAGGGTCAACCAATTTTCCTGAGTTGATTTAATCGTATAGAATCATTGAGAAATACTCAGTGCTATTTTCCATCATCGTGTAAGCTCGACTCAAAGTCCTCGTTCAACTTTTGTAGGCCCTGGCAATGAAGTTAACGAACAAACAAATTTACATCCACATGAGATCGTTTCGTTTACTTCATTTTTGTCGTACACTCGCATTTAATCGCATTGCACGCTGAACAATAATCTTCCCACACAAAAACTAATTGTCTGCAATCGGGTCTTATTTTGATTATGACTCTTCATCGTGATATTCAGATTATACAGTTCCGAACGTAACGAATCTTAAAATTACAATCTTGATCAAAGTCTAATTTGTTTTGGTTTCGATCATGAGATATGACCCCCGATCTGGATATGTCAATCAGAATTAACCAAATTCAATACGTTAAAATTAATGAGATTGGTGTCACTTTGTAAAGTGTAATATGCCTTTTCCTTCTTTGGTTATTCTCATATATAATGGGGATTGTTTTCTTTTGTTCTTCGTATTTCCAGATATCCACATTAGACACATTACAAATTCACTCGAAAAAACGGAAATGTATCTAAGGAAAAAAAGAGAAATCATTTATATATTCAGTGATCAGAAGTGCCAAAGACCAAAATGTAAAAAAAAATAGGCCAAGTCAAAATTAATCAGATAATATTTTGAACATTTGCAGGAAGATTTTACGGCATTGAATTTATTCATGCCCATATAAATATACATTTCATGGGCGGCTTCACACTAAATACAACAGAATTATCTCTACTTATGTTATTATATCAAAAGAAGGACGTCAATATATATAAATATATTTGCATTTTGATACAAGAAAATCATTGAAGTCAATGCGAGCATGAATTTCGTCACAGAAAAAAAATCATGCGAATTTTATCAATCTGATTTTCATTTCGAATATTCTAAATTGCAGGATAGCTATCGATAAGAAACTAATTGCCTAATTCGCAGCAACGATGACAATGAAATAAGCGATGCATTTTGTTGCATCGATAGCAGCAAAACTCTTGTAATCAACCTAATTCACAGCTCTCATTTGTGGAAGGCAGTGCTTGTGTATATTTTAAGATTAAATCTTTCATGTAAAATGTAGGTAGCTCTCACGTTCACTTCATCATCATTTATTTATTTATTTTTTTTCATTCATGCATCACTCTTTTATACACATCCATGACAGCTGTGCAACGTTGGCAGTGGCGCATTGAAATTTATCATTCACGAAATTGAATTCAATATCGAACGCGCGATATTTTTTACAATATTTGACGTAGATCACAGCGATTGAATTCATAATGACTCTTCGCGTAATATAACGTCAAAATCAATGCACCACCTCCAACTTACAGACAACAGCTATTGATTATCATTTGAAATGTTCACCTACAATATTATTGCTATTTGTCGTAATGGGCTATCTTACAGCCTAGAATTTTGTACATGTGTGGAATTGCTGTTCGCGCACCTCAATGCCATCACTGACAAAGATTGTCATAGTTGTTAATCAATGCCCAATGCGATTTAAATGCAAATTTGTTTGATAAATTAAAAACAGTATACAATCAGTCATCTCTTTAACACTACAATGACACACATACTTTTAGTCCTTTTGTTTATCTTGTGCGAATTTTCTTTTTACATTCTGTTCAAGATGTATTTCCGTTTTCTTCCGTTTTCCAATCATTCAACTAAGTGGTATATTTTAGTATAATTGAATTTGATTAATAGCATTCGTGTTTGATGATTGCAAATTGAAGTACATCAATCGTTTTTTTGACGCCATATATAATTGACTAGGTCGACATGACTCAAGTCAATCATTTCATCAATGTTATTACCAAAGTATAAAAGGAGTTGTGTAATTTTCATCATTCATTTAACTTAGCGTCTGCTTTTCTCATTATTTATTCAATTACATAATTTATTTCGTCGAATTTCATTTAAAAAATTTTTCACTAATTATCCACCAGATCGATTTTATACATTTCGATTTCTGCAATGGTTGAGTGGCTCACAAGAAGTTTAGTCAAATAAGAACACAATACAATGATCAATTTTATCGTTAAACAGATGAATACATAATAATACAATGTAAATTCCTCATTGTGAATGAACATCTCAAAATCACGAAAGCCCGACAAATATCTGAGCGTGACAATAAAAAAGGTCAAAACAAATTCCCTCTGATAAAAACGAAAAAAAAAATTATAACAAAACAAATGATGGCTTTGTTTAATAAACTTCTGTGTACTCGGTAAATCTAAACTAGAGTGGCTAAACTCTAGCCATTCTCCAATCGAACACATAAAACACTTGTTACAACGTTTCAACGGAATTGATTTCATCATAGATGCCATGAAAATAATCATTACATCCGCTTCAATTCGATAAAAAAAACGAGAAAAATCGCAATTCAACTATATTTTATTGTAACGCGATAACGCAATAGCGCTGCTTCCTATATCAACGAAAAATTAGGAAACAAAATATGTACAAAGTCGTTTTAAATAAAAAGATAAAGAAGAAACGGAGAGAAAAACAAATCTAACAAAAATGATCAATTGATAAGAAATATCAAAACAAATTTTGAGTCCCCGCCCAATTGGCAGTGCTACAGCAATATTGGGAATCAAAAAAATATATATATTTCTTACTTTCTGCTGCAATAACGCTTGTAACGGGTATGTGATAAGCTGTGCTGCATAGACGCATCACAACCACTCCAATCAACCATTGTCATCACATTTATTGCAATTAAATGTCTATCTTCAGCTAGGTTTACTTGGTGGCCCATGGCTCGTTGTTGCAGGCCCATGCGAATGTAGATTATGTACACTACCTACTTGATTACTGGTAAGACTGGACACCGTTGGTTGATACATCGACGGCATGTAGCTGCTTGAAGAGTGTGGCACTGACCTAGTAATCATTCGTGAAGATTCGTTCGTCGTATATTTATCTGATGAAGGCATGTGGAAGAAGTACCCCAACGACGTGCGACGATGGTCGACGACGCGCAGGAAGTAGAGAAACAATGTGTAAGGGTGCTGGGCGCCCGTCTTACCTCTGTACATTCCGCATTGGTTCTGGTGTTGCTGATGAATTTCTTACTACCCCGGAGTTGTTTTGATTCGCTGGTGATACAATGTTACTAGATGGACCTTGATGATATCCAGCGGCTGGACTGTGTCTTCATATCATAAATGAATGGAGAAAGCAAAAATGAATAATTATAGAAGCAATTTTCATACCATTTTCATATTACAAATATTTCGGATTATTGTAGTAGTTGCGGCGTTTTATCAAGTTCTTGTGATATTTATGAATTTTAACAATCATCAATAAACATATTGTGAATCTCATTCTGTACCAAACAACAAAAGTTTTGTGATCCCGTGTCTGTATTAAAACGCAGACCGCAGTTGTAATAAAATTTAATCGTGCTTGCGATTATCTTAGTAATTCTATCGCAACTCAATAAGAGCGCTGCGACCACATTCATTAAGAAAATAATTCATACCGCATTGAAGCAGTTGGTTGCGGGCCAGTCAATGGCCCTCTGTGCGGATACTGTGACATTGATACTGCAGCAGGTGGCGACGGATCCGGTGGCAATCCATTCTCCATCGGCGTTGAATGCCCGCTCGAACTTGAGTGTGGCAGATATGCATTGTTCACTCGTGAATCACGATTAACTCGTGATATCGATACGGGCGCACCCGGCGGTAAATCAGGATGTGAAATATTTTGATGTGATGGATTTATTGACGGATGTATATTATTAACTGTAATAAACAAAAGAATTTTTTTTTACAATACTGTGTTTAACGAGTTCAATATTGCTTTAATACTTAATTTTTAATTTTATCTGAATTTACTCAAAGCTAGTTTTATCCACCTGCCATTATTGCGAAAATGAAGATGAGACACGCATATTATCAAAAATATTATTACTAATAATAATCTCCGCAAACATAAATTTGCCATTTTCGAATGTAACATTTGATATGTCCTAATGTTTTTTTTTGCACACAAATCTATCTATTTCACAACAAATAGTTAAGCAAATTCTCTGAATATTCAGATATTCGTAAATGTTTTTTGGCGTTCAAAACGATCATGTAATGCGAGCTTATACTTGTCTGTGATTGAAGAATAACTATCATAAAATGTTGGTTTACCTGTATGTGTATTCGGTTGTGTTGTGAGGGGTATCGCCAATCTGGCATTGACTGCTAATAGGTGATCCCTTCGCTGTAATAAACTATTCACATGCTCTTCCAATCGCAAATTCTCGGCTCGAAGTTGATGTAAACACGAAAGCAGCGATGCAACTGAAATCAATTATATATATATTTATTATTTACATTAGAGACGATCACAAATTCGTCTGTTTTATCAAAACTGACCCAACAGTCCGAAGACGAATTATTGGATTCTTTGTAAATTCCAAATAATTCAAAAACTTGTATAGTTACAAAACCTCATTGATGGATTTTGATATGAGGCGAAGGAACATATATGAATTGCAATCTCATGTATTAAAATTATTACAAATATATATTTCTATTTTGCCCCGTACACTCACTGTCAAAATGCTGAGCCTGTTCCATGAGAAATTGACTGCCTTGTTCCCACTGTCTTTCAAGTAGTTGATCTAATGTCTGTGGTATAGCACCACCGCCTAATGCTCCAGCATTAGCCGTATTAGAATTCGTACTCGTAGCGAAAACCGATGAGAATGATGGCGTCGCAGGTGTCGATGCTTGCGTAGATCGTATCTGTTACGAAATCGAAAAATGAGTTCAACATTGTTCAAACATTTATCCAAACATTGTTTCATTGACAGGAAAATACACTTTACCGATGCAATGACACGACTGTGAAGTTGTGGTCCTACTAAGGCCGTCGACGAATTGCTTGCTTCAGTAAATATTGAATGCGCTTCCAATTCTTGATTAAGCGTATCGGACATTTTCTGGGCCATAGTTGATGATGGATTTAACTGATTGCCGAGCATGTGCGGTGCACTCACTCCATTTTGAAATCTATGAAACATAAATATTATCAACACACATGTACATATATTTGCAATAGAACCTTAAAGGTCAAATCCCAATTAAGGTCCTTTTGAAGTCAGCCTATACCATAACTTTAATTTCATGATTTCGATCTCAATATTTTGTGGATCCAGCATCTGAATTAGATCAATAAATATTGGCTTTTGTTCAAAACAATATTATCTGAGGCTTGATATGATGCTCACGAACCAATTCAATTGGATACGTTCAAGTTTCGAAAGTTCTATTTCATAAAAAACAATTTATCTTCACAAAATATTTCGTTCAAAAATGGGTCAAGATGACATTTAGAAGTTATTTCATGAATGAACTCTTACAATTTAATATCCTTCTCTTCTTTCGTGTTATTTCCTAGTCCCGTAGGTGTAGTTGATACGGATGGCGTTGGAGTAATAGAACCTCCAACACCACCACCCACACTTTTCCTCTTTCTTCTTCCAGGCCCCGTACTGCTCATGCTTTCAGAGCTTGGACTGCTCGGCGGCGAATCTTTCACTACAGGTCCCATTGTATTTGGTGCTCCAGTGGTGACACTACTAAAATGACCGGCACCCAGAATGGGCCCTTGAATAATCGATGGTATTGGAGCCACTGTCACTGATGGTGGTGGTGGAGTCGGATGACTATTCCTACTAACACGTTTCGACGTTGTGACACCACTATTTGAAACTGATGAAGCGAGTGATGACACCGGCAACGGCGGTATTGGCAATGGTTGACTGTTTGACGAACCTCTTTTGGTTTTTCGCGTTTTATCTTGTTTCTCAGTCGATTGTGATCTGGAATATAAAATAAACATAACAACAATTTAATATCAATACAAGCAACCGCATCAATATTATCAATCGCATTTTTCACCGCCGATTACTACAAAAATTACCGAATTCTAGTTTATACCCAATATAAAATTTATATTCGATTGAAAATCCTACGATCCTTACCAATATTCTAATCGCGCGTCATTCAAATCAACCAAGTAAATTCCAATAAAAATGTATATAACACAATTACAAAATTATCGCGTCGACTGCTCTATAATGATTTCATGTCCAATATTTTCCTTTTCCACACTAAAACCATTCAACCAAATTTTTCACTCAAAAACCTCAAATGAAAAGCATTACCAACGGACGGCCCAGATTCCGAATTAAAATTCTCACCCGAATCAAATAAAAACCATAGAAAAAAAAACATAAATGAGTAAATAAACAAATACAAGTTCAGGAAATATGTGATAAAAGTAGGTTAAAACTTCACTTGTCCGCGTTTATATCACTTTCAACTTAATTTTTCATTTGTATCATCTATTCCAATCGATATTCCCTTTCCCCTCCAATCACACTCCGAAAAGAAAACAAACATAACCTCAAACATATATTCATCACATGATATAATGATTCTACCTGCTGGCATAAATATAATTGATAATTACAATAACTAATAAAGAATTGAGTGGAAAAGACGAATATGAATAATATAAAGAGAAAGAAGAAACATAAATAACATCAAAAGGGCAATTCAATGACAATACCGAAATGACCTCGAGTGAACCGATGTACCCAATAACATCGACTCACTTACTGCTATAAACACTCCATTTTTAAAATAGAATGGCACAGATTTCTAATCAGAAAACGCCATTAAAACTCAATGGACAAACAGAATAACAATTTTATAATCGAGTCCACACATCATTAATTAATTTTAGCATTGCAGAATGTCACTAATTAACGTAGAATGATCATTATCGCGCGCAAAATAGGTTAGACAAACTTGCTTGTTTACCCCCACGTCAGCCATTTTAAACACAGCTCACTGCACTCTCGAATCCTTTTGCGATATCTCGAAGTTTCTCGAGCGCGATTTTGGCGCCACAAGTTTGATTGGGACTAAATAAAGAAAAATAAATGTGGGGACAGTGTAAGGGTGGTCTGTCACACTGACAAAGCGAAATTTAATTATTTGACGAAGAATGAGAACGAGAATTTGACTTCAAGTTCGAATGAGAGGGAATGAGATGTGCAATGGAAATTAAGAAGTCTGTTTTTACCACATTTTTTCATTGTTTCATATAACAAAGATTCATCCGAAGAAAGACATCAGACTTTGGGAAAATTGAAAACAAAAAGAAATGAGAATAGAAAAGCGTATGGGTCATGCAGAACGAGCTGTTTTATGGTGATTTTGTTAAATCCGAGAATTGTTGCAGATTCATTCAGATCTTTATCCTCAATGAGGAAAAATCGTTACTTGAGTCTTGCTATCACTTATTGATTTTCTACCGCATTTATTTTAGAATTGAAAGATTGTTAATGGATATTATTGGAATTGATACAAAAATAGACGCGATTGCAGTGGAGCACTTAAATATCCTGAAGCCATGTTTGAGTTACCAAAATTGGAATAATAATGCTGGCTCATGTTAGAGTCTGCTAATATCCTGCATTTATCAATTTCTATTGATATTGAAGAGGTGTGATCATAGAAGAAAAAAATACAACTATACTTCACATAAAGATTGAATTTCCGATGCATACGATCATTTGATGTTATTCACACGGTATTATGAATTGTTAACGCGAAATGAATGGTAGAAATGAATCAAACGAATGAATTATATCATACCTGGATCTTTTGGAAGGTAAATCCTCTGCAATAAATCGTTCACTGTTGTTTATGGAACTAGGTTGATTCTTGTCAATAGCTGCAGTAGTCGTCATACTCTGTTGAAGCTGTTGATAAATTGTAGGTGCGCTTGTTACAATACTTTGTACCGAATTCGGCAACGATGTGGCCGTTAATGGTACAGATACGACAATGCTTGTCGTTGTTGTTGTTGGCGATTGCGTGACTGATGTTGATTGTGATTGTGTTACTGACATAATCACAGGCATTGTGGTAGCCTCAGTTGTGACAGGAGTACTGGATGTACTCTGTACTGGACTTTCAATTTTCAACTGCAAATATAATATTCAACACGTTGATTGAGTAATTGATCATCATAAAACCAGAGGATTATGATACACCGAATCCCTTTCGTGACTTTAACAATAAAACTTTGACGGCGTGAGAAACAGATTTGCAAGGGAATGAAGATCACTGTCTTAATAGATATGTAACTTTCAGTCATTCTTGCCACGAAGGAGATTAAATTCAATAGAACATTGATCATATTCACCTTTTTAGATTTCTCAGGCTCAGACGTCGTACTTAAGCTCGTAGCCTCAGTAACAGTTGGTTGAATAGTATTACTTGGTGTTGGTTGTGCCATCGAATTCATAGCAGCAACTACTGAGCCACTGGCTTCTGAACTGACTGAATTATTCGAATTTTCATTAGCTGGAACTGTTGGTGTACGTGCACCAGTTTTGCGTTTTTTACTCGTATGACTTGACTTGCTCGATGACGATGAACTCGATTTTGATTGGCCACTATTTTTATGCGTCAAATGAGAACTAGATGCTGACTTAACGGCAGCAGTGGCAGGAACTGGACCGGAAGCAGGAACTGGGCCGGTCCCATCGTGCCCAAACACACTCTCCGACTGGGTGACAACGGTCTCTACGAAATTGGAAGTCGTGAATTTACTTGATGCCAAGCTTGGCGTATTGGCGTCTTTTGGGGTGTTATGACCGCTACCACTCTTGTCGTCGGCGATTCCATTGACCTCAAGGCTGGGACTAGCATTTGATTTGCTCTTCGAACTCGTTGTCGATGACTTTGAACTCGACCCTTTTCGTTTCGTCGTAGACGATAATGTTTTCAGAGGTATCTCCGCTTCCTTCTCGGGCGAAGAGTCTGACGAACCATTGTCCGCCGGTATTGGTTTGTATGGTGGTATCGTTTTCACATTACCACCCTTTTTCTTGAATGGAAACAGTAACTGATCACTCTTGTTCAATGATAATATTGGGAATTATTTAGACTATATGAGAACTCACCAATTTCGAATAATGATGTTGGCAATATCCACAATATTTAACATTGTCGAGATAATTGCCTGCTTCTTCACACAGCAAACCTAGAGCTTGAGCGCAAGTAACGTGAAATTGTTGTTTACAACCTGTCTTATTACATTGCATGCAAGCCCCAACTGTTGCTCGACCACCTCTACCTTGCTCTTCACATATATAGCATGTCTAAGAAATGTTAAAGAACTCATTAATATCACAAATAGAACTCAACATTACAGTTAATTGATATCATTTACCTTATTAAACCTCTCAGACGGTATAAGCTGTAGTATAATTGGTTCCATTGTTGTAACATTGCCAAACCTAACTTCAGGAATATAAAGAGCACAAACCACATGGGCCCAACCAGCTTGATCTGTTCTCTTGAGCGCTCCATCTCGACTTGGACACAATTCACAACGCTGTTTCATGACAATGTAGAACAATAATTATCACCGTATCGTCAGAATATAATCCTCACATACAATATGTATAAATAATTCCAATATGTATTTGGATTTTCAACTTACCACTCGCGCACTACGCTCTTGCGATTCACATTTACGACAATACCATGGTCCAGTTGGAACAGTAACAATGCCATAGCATGCTGTGAACGTCAAAAATCGGCATTAGAGACAGATATCTTATAAATCATGGAACTAATCCAATGAAACCTTCCAACTTTAGTCGTTCAATCCAAACATTTTTTGCAAGAATCACATGTGGTTCATGAAAACATGATATTTCATACACACACGTGGTCAGTTCAGTCATTCACCCGAAGAGAGAAGTAAAAGAAAACAAATCATGTTTTTCGAGCATGTGTTCCATCAAAGATGTACATTGCTATCCCCCCCGTCAAATCCAACCGGTTGTGCCATCGTCCCTAGTATGAACCTAACCATTCTTCAAGCAGATCCCATCAACAATAATAACCACAATCTCCATACACGTGTATTACCATTTACAAGAATAAAAATAGAATCCAACAAAGATACAATGTGATTGAACAATGAAATCCTTAGACAAAGAACGTAACAGAAATATGATGAAATAGGTTATAAATAAGTCATGAAACAACGCAATACCAATTGTTGTACTGATTGCAAATGAGATAATAATGTAGATTATGAACCTTGATGAACAGCAACTGTACAACCCTGTCCATCACAATACACCAGAGGATTCTCGGTCCATCCCCTCTCATCAGAACACACGCAGCACCCTCCAAGCATCTCCTTCATGCTGTGGTCCAGTCGATTCGTAAGACAAGACTAGCAATTAAAGCTAGACTAGCCGATGGCAATGAAAAAGTACGCATCCCGCTATTCGCGGGTTTCTCATCCCGTCGACAAAACAACGTGAAATCAAAACCCCCGGAGAAAAAAAAAATAGGGAATCGCCGATGTTAACCCGTCAATGGGCCATTTTTTTCGTAAAATGCTCGCGTCGTCGTCGTTGCTGTCGTAGTTACACACGCGTGTCGCATCCAATGTCGAGAGCGTGTAACTTATTCACTCAATATCCTTTCCAACCTCCTTGTTTGAATAAATGACAATAATAATATCGTCTGAAAATAAATTTCAGGCGAATTGCGTTAACAAACGCTGGAGGCGAAACAGAAAAAAAAAACTTCGCGGCACGTAAACGGTTTGTTATTCACGTAGGCGGTTCTTATTTGTTTCGCTTGGCAGCCATTTCATTTTGTTGTTGCGCGCGCGTGCGCAATTTCAGCCCGCCATTCAATGATGCATTCTGGGATTGCAAGATCGTTCTGAAAACAACTGGTGATGAAAATTTGTGGATTGGTAGACTGCGGTGGACTACGTGACTATTCAGTCACTCAGATGTATTTTAAAGCCATTGATGTCCTTGGGGACGATTGGGGGATGAAATAAAGAGTTTTATTCTAGGGCGAATATTCGATTGGGGGATTTATCTGGATGGATTGAATAGATAAAATATCATCTGTGGCCTTGTGTTTCATGATCTACTGGAATGGATGGCGGAGAGCGGCCTTGCAGTTTTTGGAAATGAATATGAACGTTTTCAAATGTTATTTTAGTGAATTGTTATTTTAAGTACAGATTTTGATCTTAACAATCAATAGATATGCATACTGAATTTATATGATTAGATATAGGTTGTTGTAATAACAAAGAATTTTCGGGTAAACTTTTGCTCTTTGTAATTACTAATTACTAATTATTCATCGCATTGTCATATTGTCCCTATAAATCCATTCACCCTCAACTATCATCTCAGGATATGATTGAAAATCATCAATTGATGCAAGTGAATAAGAAATTTTATAGTTTAGTTTGAAATATTCATCTCCTCCCGCTCATAACAAAAAGTCCAAATGAAAAAATTAAATTAAGAGGACTGAATTGGATGATTTGTTGCCACTTCCATTGTGGCTCTTCAATCTTTCTCCTAAACGTTGACCCTTTTTGACGACTGTTCTAAGTTGTTGATGACCCAATAACATACGCCATGTATATCGTCAATGTAAAATAATAGTTCAGAGTCAAAATATCGCAGAATTCCAATTGATTCCACACGCTCTACTACTCGTCATGATTTCTTATCACAGTAATTTCATGTCCTTTTGTTTAGAGTCTATCATTTGTGAATTTTCTATCATAATCGCGATGTAAAACAACTAACATCACACAACAACTATTCAACACGGGTTGAATCTTAGCATCATCTCTCTTTGATCAAAAATAACATCTCTGGGCTCAATTAAATCAAAAAAACCAGTCATTCACAATTTTAATGCTTGTATCCAGCAATTGATAGAATTCCACATCAGCATTCTTTTCCTCTGTATCCAAACAACCAAAAACACTACACAATGTTCTTGAATGACAAATTTCATTTTTTGTATCATTTTCGTTTGTTGTGTTTCAACGTTTTCCATCATGTTTATGTATATCAGAGTTATCAGAATCGCTCGTCAGAGTGCGCTTACTACGTCGTGAGAAAAATTATGAAATGAAAATTCTATCGCAAGGAAGAATTCGTATGAGACGTCCATTAAAGCTCACGAAACATTCATAACCTCATTGAAAGCATGATAATTTTTTCTATTCTCTATGATTATCATACAATTGAAGGATAAGAAGATTGCTGATTGTGAGTTAAATAAATATTTTTGCCATGAATTAGATGATAATGAATGGGATGTTCTATTGCAATCCCGATTCGCAGCATAGATATCGACAGCAGTGTCGCCTATGGCTGAGATGAATACTACAGATCTGAGCTTCTATAGGCGTCTGTATTATTCGGCAGCACAATCGACAAATAATTGTAATTGGCTAAAGTGGCGGGGAGAAGTTGAAACTTGCGAGTGGTCAGACTGTATTTTTTTTATCTGCCAGTTCAGCTTGCAACCTCACTGGTTGTGTTTAATTGTGGTTCACTTTTGAATTGCATCAGTGTCCAATTCGCCCCCGCATTTGTATATTGCGAAAAATTTTCAGAACGAGGAAAATAAGTGGTGGTAAAAAAAATGGTGGAAAAACACGAAGGACGAGAGACTGTAACAATATTATTTTTATGTGTATTATGGTATGCTGTATCAAGCACTAATAATGTCGTTGGCAAGCTGTTACTCTCGGAATTTCCATATCCGATGACTGTGACAATGGTACAACTAACCTCAATCACAATATTGTCCGGACCATTTTTCTCATTATGGGGTGTACGTAAATCAGCAGCGGAGATATCATGGCGATATTATTTTCGTTTGATTGTACCACTCGCCCTTGGTAAATTTCTGGCTAATGTATTTAGCCACGTCAGCATTTGGAAGGTTCCTGTCTCTTATGCTCACACTGGTATGATATCATATGGTGATATTTTGTATTCATTTACTCATTATTTACTTAATTTTGTTGTTCAGTATATTTATTTATAGACTTCGGGTGGGGCGACATTGTCTAACTATTTCTACATGGAATTTTACCAACTTTTGTTGTTACTGCCACTGGCTTTAGTCCCTGATTGAAAAGTAGCATTCGAAACGATTTATTTCACAATTTAAATTTAATATCAGAAGCATTTAGGGTATTTGATAATCTTTAAGAGCATTCATTTCCAATCGTTTGGAATTCTACCCGCCAATCAGAGTTGTTTCACTAATGTCACTTCTTTATTTCCACACATGCATTCAAAATTTGTAGGAAACCAACAGTTTTGATATCGTGTCTTGAAAACGCCGCTCTCATGATTATATTGGCAAATATTTTGTGACGATATTGGTTTTAACTCACGATGATTGTATAATGTATCAAGATGGAAATTTATTTCGATATTTCAATTGAGTGATTATAGTTTGATGATTGCATAGTATCATTGCTGTACATTTGTTCTCCGTTTATCTTTCAACAACATTAGTTGATAACTTTCCTTTATCTCTCTTCATTGCTATTACAATGGATGTAACAATGTTGGTATTCGGTGCAGCTATGCTTACTCCGATTTCATTGAGTTATTTATTATTCTCATGATACAGTCAAGTATTTTATTCATTCGTTCTTTTTCCAAGTACCAGACTTTGAATATGTAGAAGAAATTGAATTTCAACATCGTAATTGTTCCCTAACAATATGATTATTTTACATTTGTTCGTTTTCTTTCAAACATTCAATAACGCTATTGTTATCTCTTAGTATAATTTGTTATCGTTATAAGAATTCATCTGAAATTATATTTATGCATTATCCCCTTCACATATTTTTTCTAAGTTTTACGGAACTTTGTGTATTAATTTAATTTTGACTCTGACCCAGTGAAGGCTACAATGCCCCTCTTCACTGTGATTCTATCGAGGATAATACTACGTGAGAAGCAAACTGGAAAAGTTTATTTGAGTTTGGTACCAATCGTCGGTGGTGTGGCGATTGCAACACTCACAGAACTCAGTTTCAATTTCATTGGGCTCATCAGTGCATTGGCATCTACAATAGCATTCTCTCTGCAAACAATTTACTCGAAAAAAGTAAGATATTTCTATGAAATTGACAATATCTTTTATTTAAGACAATGAAAAATTATTGCCTCTTGCATAATAATTAATTTAATTTATTATGAATAGGTATTAAATGATACTGGTCTACATCATCTCAGACTTCTATTCATCTTGGGACGACTCGCTCTCGTTTTGTTCTTACCAGTTTGGATGATTTGTGATTTGAAAAGTTTAATAGTCGAATCATTATCAACCACTCCAATAAGTTATAATGTATTGGGTTTATTGATACTCGATGGTATTCTCAATTGGCTTCAGAATATCATAGCATTTTCAGTAATGTCAATTGTTACGCCACTTACATATGCTGTAGCTAATGCAAGTAAACGAATATTCGTCATTGCTGTGACACTATTCATATTAGGCAATCCAGTAACTGGTACGAATGTTTTCGGTATGTCATTAGCCATAATGGGTGTATTTTGCTATAATAAAGCGAAATACGATCAGCGACAAGAACAAAAAAAGGCAACAATCTTACCAACATATACAGATCTATCGAAAAATGGTAGTTTAACGTCACCTCTTAATGGTTGGAGCGATAAAAATCGACTTCTAGCATTATGAAATGATTTCTCATGATAACTCATCACGATCGTTCCTTTTTTTTCTCTCTTATTATGGACTTCATTTCGTAGTCAAGTTTAGACGAGATTAACGCCGGCCGTCAGGGAATAGTCCAATTCATGAGTATTATATTTTAATTTTTTGATTTTATTATTTGGTTATAATCATTATAAATATTTTTTTGGCGTTGAATTGACAAAAATCGCCTATCGATTGAATTCTTCGAGTTGCAAAAATGCGTTTGGTGATTTTATTTCTATTTTTCTTCTATTTCCAGAGCCTTATACATAACTCGAGAAATGGAAAAGTTTTGCATGTGAAATTCGGCAAAAGAGTTATTTATATCATCGGAATTGACGATAGAAAGACGTAAAGAATAGATGCAAAAAATTATATATCGCAATCGCGTTTGAAACGAGATAGATCATTTATTAGTTAGTTAGCTAGTTAATTAATTGAATAATTAGTAATAATTATGCTACTTGACGCGCTCAGTTCAGTCTTGCTGGTAAGGCTTAAATTCATCCGATTTCCATTGAAAATCAAATCGATTGCAGGTTCAATCGTAATAGTTTTTTTAATCATAGCAATTCATATCTCCAACATATTACTCGTTTTCATTTAAGGAGAACTATTGCTCGTACACTGAATCATATAAAGTATTAGAATCATGAAAAAACTGCCGAGATGTTTCATCGGAATAGAAAGTCCACCAACAATTAATATGGAAAACTTTACTCATCTGCCTCTATTGAAGAGGGAATGTATATGAGGGTCCAAAATATATGGAGATGATAGTTTTTTTTCGTCATATATCGAATATGTTACTTAATTCCGGAAGTCGAACTGCGCCTACAATAAAAGCAGCTACGGTATTGTTGATGAAAAAATTCAATGAATCTTTGAAAATCCATGTACCTTCGCATATATCTATATATTCTCACCTTAATATTGAAAACTCATTTGAGGCCAGTCAGAAGTAATGTTAATATTATAGTTCCGTTGAATGGCACAACGGATTTTGAATATTAATTCGAATTATCGTTGTTACATTCGCAAAATGTACTTCCTAACAAGGACGTCTCTAGATAGATTTCAAATTGTACAGCAAGAGAAGAAAAAAAACGAATAGGGAATACAAGTGTAAATAATTGTTGAAATGTATACGAGATTGATTGAATGTGAGTGAGTATGACATAGATACAAAAAAAAACAAATGGAGCAATCTATATAGTACATTTATTTTTATAAATAAACGTATGCGTACAAAAATATTGATGAATTATATGCGGGGAGTTGTTCATGTTTGTATCCCAACTGAATAAAGTATTATCAAACTTACAATTTTTGTGTCCATCGAATATACTTTCTACTTCACTCGTTCTATGAAAATCAATATTTATTCTTGTTTATGGAACAATAATATAAAGATGACACAGAAACTCTTACAAATTTTTCGTAACATTTAACGGTGTCAAGGGCCTTGCAACTGTGAGATCTAAACGTGAACCAGCAGCTGCTATCAATGGTACTACAAGACAACAATCGCAATCCTCTGTACTAGTATCATTCACACGCAGTATTCGGTCATATGGTTTCAAAACGCCATCACATGGGCCACCAGGTCTTAAACGATTTATATATACACCTCTCTCATATAATCCATCAGAAACAGAAAATCCAAAATCTTCATAAACAGAATCTTTGTGTAGAGATATGTGTACTATCTTCTGTGCTCTGTTATTTTCGCATGTATTTCGCTCCTGGGAACTGCAACACATAATTATATCATTGAACATGTAAGAAGAAAACAAACCTAAATATTTTATATAGATTTTTGATTTTCTATATGAATGGCTAAATGAATAACTCTTGATTTTTGCCTGTATTCCATGAAAATATGAGGAATTATCACTGAAAACTTCAAAAGCAATTAAGTCAATGAATTATTTCATTTATAATTTTGTCGATTGTTCGACATTCAAAGAAAAATAAAAGTATATTCATTCATTTATCAAATTTACCCTGGATATAATGTCATAGGAAGATCCAATTGTCCACTGTCAATTGAGGCAGTGTCCCATAATCGTATAATTTCTGGCCCGGAACTGCCAACTTCTCCCATTTCACCCCAAGAGTCTACAGCACTGTCCACACTCGGTAAACTTTCACGTGCGGACCTTAAAATTCCTGTGGGATATTGCGATTGTACTGTGTCTCCAGAAACACTACCTTCACTGTAATGATCACAATTCCATGAATCCATATGTTAATCATTTGAAATTACAGTTTTCAAAGTAAGTACAGATAAATATGTTTAAACATTAAAATCATTACCGTGTATCTGTTGTATCATCTGGTTTCCTTATAGTTAATGCGACAACTGAAGTCCCAGGTCGATGAAGTAATTGTGCTGCCTGTCGAAGATCACCAGGATCCAATTTTTGTCCATCGATTGCTAAGAGACGATCACCTGGCGCTAAACTTCCTGTTCTGTATGCTAATGATCCGCGTCTAACTTCAGCAATTATCAAATCTTCATTTACTGTTAACCCGAGATCGGGCTGACCACCTAATGGTCGTGCTACTCGTACTGTGAAAATTCCTGAACTTGGTACAACTGGACCTCCAACTTTGTACTCAATCACCAATTCCACCTGTGTTTCAAATGAACCAATCTTTTATTTCATTTTCGTTGATATTCATTTAAATTATTCGGGTGTTCAATTTCAAAAGATCTTATCCACCATGAAGTCTTTTTGAAGAACGTAAAAATAATTATGTACCAAGTTTATTTAAATTCGTACAAATACAAATGAAAAATCAATTTGGGATTTCAACCACACACTTCGTCGTGTTCGTTCGTGCCAATATTTTTACGGTTTGCAAATCAAAAATTTATGCCCTTGAGATACAAGACTTGAAATGGCGCATACGACCTTTTGATTTCCCCTAGTAATTTTACTTGATATAAAATCATTAAAAATATTCAGGTACCTGAGAAGATTCAAGAATCGCTGCAACTTCTGCAGATTGAAGATCCCGCAGAATTCTACGATTAATAGCAATAATTTTATCACCGGGCAATAAGACACCACTTCGTTCAGCTGGACCACCAGCCTCTAGCAAATCAACAACATAATTATTTCCATCATCAGCAAGTCTCAATGCAAGTCCAAGCCCACGATGATCAGGTCTCAATAATATCGTAAGACTTTCTTTTGTATAAAGAGTTTGATTAGCACCAGATTGTGCTTGTGGTTGTGCCCGTCTCTTCACTGTTCTCGATGAAGCACTCGGTGGTCTGGGTAATATCTGGAGTCGAGCAATTCGACAGTTATCAGCAATATTTCTGAGCAATTTAGCAGCTGCGATAGCGTCTTGTACTGGTGTATCATCGACAGCAAGAAGTCTATCGCCGGGTTGTAGTGCTCCACATCTATCCGCTGTGCTGGCTGGCCGTAGGCTCTCAATGTAGACACCACTTGGAGTCTCCCTCACTGTCAGACCCAGTTCGCCTGAAAAGTATATTTATGAACTCTATAATCATCACGCTCCATAAAGATAGAATAACAAACACACTTCTCAATGAATCAACTGGCTCGCCATATGTTTATCACTAAATGTGTGGTAAAATGTTTGCGTCTACGTCAACTTGGGGTGTTTTCGCTCATTCAAAAAATATATATAGATACATATATATAAACTGATTGGAGTTTACGAATATGTTACTTTTATGGTGTATGTTCGTCACGCTACTACGGTTGATTATCTGAAAGGCATATGAACACGTTGGGTAATTTGCGTCACACTCAATAGGAAATGAATGATGAATGGAGTCCCAAGGCTGGGGCGTGAGAGTTTTCAATATTTCAATTACCACCCTTATTGGCATTATCATTGACACGGTTGTCGAATTTTGAATTGGTAGATAAATTGTTGTTGAATTTTAGGATTACAACAAATGTATATATAAGCATAGTCGAATATTCTTCTACATAATTAAAATTGTTATTTTGAACTCATGGCAGCTGTCTATGAATGCGTTACCCATCAACAGAAATGATGGAAGAAATATTTTATTGTATTAATGAAGGCAATTTCATCTTCTAGGCTATATTTAATGCTTCTTTAGAAATATTTTTTCATAAAGTAACTTCACAGTACAAATGTTTCATGGTATCCTATAAATTTTCAGTAGTGAAGCAATAACAACCAAATGTCAATTTTAATGAGTCTCATTACGTGAAATAAGTATAGAATTGCACAGAGTTTAAATCTTTCGCGATCCTATTCTACGTGACACTTCTGTTTATCACCATTCAGGCATCTAATTTTCTTTCACAACTGTTATAATTACAGTAATTGGCATCAAAATAGTCTCTCGGAGCATTAGAAATTGTCCAAGTTACAAATCAATCAAGAGTGAATGTCGTGATTACAACTATCTTCTCTATCTTTTATTAATGAAAGCAAAAGCCAAAGTTTTGATGATGTAACAATAATCATGCTACGACCTATGATGAGACCCATTTCAATTATGAATCATTGAAGAAGCAACACAATAATTCTAAATTCGTACGTAAACATTTTGCAAAACGGAGGACCCTATCGCCACGTTTTGAATTTCTATTGTGATGTTCTGTTATTGAAACTGAAGTTGATTCAAAATTTTCTTTTAATCAATACCCAATCAACACTTTATATATTTCACGATTCAACTACTATCTATCTACAATAACAAAATGTATTTTATTCACCAGAAAAACCACGTTCCAATTGAACGAGAAGTGGTCCTGAAGTAGCAGCTCTTGCTTCTTCCATATTAGCAACGTCGTATTCAATAGTTAGCGATGCAACTGGTGCATCAGAACTCCGTCTGAGAGCTCTTTGTGCTTCAGTAAGACTCAATCCTCGTAATTCAGTGTCATCAACCGCTAGTAAACGATCACCAGGTCTAACACGTCCTTCACGAGCTGCCGGACCATCTGATTTGACACCTGTGACCACCAATGCACGTGCAACACCACCACGTAATGTAACACCAAGACTACCACCTTCTCTTTCAACTCGCACCTGTGCTACCTTCGATGAAACACCAGTCGGTGATGTACCACTATTCACATCAACATCATCCAATACCAGAAATTTATGTGATCCATAATGAGACGATTGATGCTGCTGGTTATTCTCTTCAGTACGAGTTGAATCAGAACTTGCTGTTGTAGCAACACTGCCAGGACGTGCACGACTTTTGTCGCGCGAGCGCATCGTCCCAAGTCGAAGTGAACTAAACATTCTCGGCATTAATTTTGGTAATCTTTATTTACTCTTTATCATTTTTCCAGTTAGAAATATGAATTATCAACGTCTTCATTTTCTTTTTCCCTTCATCAGGTATATGAATTCAATACGAAGGGATAGAAGAACTCTTTATTCAACACGTTGAAATTTAATTTGATGCACTAAAATTTAAACGAATCCATTTTCAAATTTTCTCCCCGAAACCATCGTATAAATATCCTCTGTATTGAAGATTAATGCCACGATTTGGATGAGGAATTAACTGTTGTCACTGTCTCAACAATTTTCCATGTCATCACAGAAGAAATAATGACAATGTGACAAAAAAATTCGATGAGTAATGCGCGCGCGGATTTCATATTGTTGAAAGATAAATTTCCACACATCAGCGGTGAAAAACAATGAATAAATGTATGAACCTTCAACTATTTCATACACCAACATCCAAGTGGAAATGTCTATAATAACATCAATGATTTAGCTCAACATTGATAATCCACTCGCATCACCAACTTTTATTCAATGCCAACAATCATTTAAGCCACTGAGCTGGATGACAACTATGTGGCGCCTCGCAATACGAACACTCTGTATGTTGAACGACTGAACCGTGTACGCGCAAGATGATGAGGCAAACGTGAACCAACTCTGCGCGACGCCAAGATCTCGAAAATAACCTTCGCTAGTAGGGACGGATCACTTAGGACGAGACGTACTGGATCTATTTATAAATCATCACACACCCGCGCAGTGAAGATGAGCGTTGCGGCCCTGCATCCAACAGACACATTATCATTCGCTGCAAGAATGATTCGTGCGCACCACTCACATCACTCTTTCTACACTTCTCGTTAAATTGCACATCATCGCAATCCATTTCTATATACATTAGAAATGAAGGAAAACCAAATCAATGTGCAAAACAGACATGGCAATGATGTCTAAAGTTACGATGGAAGAAAACAAAAATGAGAATAAGAAGAAGAAAGAGAAGGAGAAGAGTTTCCGTTGAAGATTATTCTGAGACCATTGACCGTCCTACGCAACCAGCAGCAGTAATATTTCTTACCTCTTTGACGCTTCCACTTTTATTCGTACATATAAATCAAATCTTTGATCTTTTTTTATCCATTGAATCGCTAGTCCACATGTAGCAAAAGCACTTGTGTTTGCGGTTTATCAATTGATTATACAATAGCATCGTAAAACTACTCCTTCTGTCTTTTTAATCCATTAGTTTGTCTTTATAGATCAAAAAATATGCATATGGTCTTTTAGTTTTGTTTTTTTTATGTTGAGTGTATTATACAGCGTGTACTGGAGTCACTGGAATTTCTGTTAGGGTGAGATGTCTGTGAACAAGATCTGCAAAGTTGATTATAGAGTATGAGTTGATTTGGTAGAAAAATACTCATGACACTTTAAATCTGCATTATTCATATTCTGCTTTTTCCAACGTCTTTTAGACTTTTCTAGTCTGATTGTGGTTCTATGTTCATATACTTGTCACATCTGTTGTTATCATAAGTGACTGAATTATCTGAGACATCATTAGTAATCAAAAAACAAAAATATAAGAAATTACGTCAACTCATTTGGATGTTAAATGATTTGGACATTTTTTTTTCTTCCCTAAAGTTTTGTTTACCGTTAGCATTAGTCATATTTGTGTTGCTTTATTGAGGTAGCCAACAATGCTGGATAATCTATAACTGTTTTCCCAAAAATTTTGAGAAGATAAAAAAGAGGATTTGAGTAATTCCAGAAAGCATCGAATAGAGAAACCTCTACCTTAGTCCAAATAAACACAGCAATGCCACTGCTGACAGGAAATTCAGCAATTTTAGTTCCACTGTATACATACAGACAGACAACACATAGAAATGAGGAAACGCGGCCACTAGGGAAAAGTGACAGAATTGTATATGTTGCTAAATAAGAGGCAACGAAAGTGGTTTCTAGACGGTGTAGTGATGACTCTGAGAAAAACGGAGAATGAGTGGCACAAAAATAGATAGAAGATTTCAACATTTTGTATAAGAGCTCACACATAGATCCAATATGATGAGTAGAAACGACCCTGATTCGTGTCACTTACAATTCTTCTTATTCCTCTTATTCATCTCCATATATTCTAGTCTACATTTGTATGTTTTTTTTATTTCCCTTCTACCCTGTGCAGTGTGCAAATGTCATGAATTGAGAATTGATGGTGTTTTACAACCTCGCGCGCAATTGATTCAGTCACGGCTCATAAACACGACTCAACAGCATCCACTTTAGCGTTGGTGTTTAGTGAATATAATCAGTTAAAAGCATCATCGTATTCAGCAAACTGAGAATCAGTAGACTGATAGTAGTAACGTTCATTCGCAGTACGTATAAACAAATTCAAAGAAGCAATGAAACAGATTATCATTATTTACTTCCTGGTTCTCTATGATAATTATAAAAATTCAAATTACCAATTTTTTTATAGTTTATTCCAATTTTGCTTTATTCAAAATCTTACTGTAACCATTTACTTTATGTCTGCATCCCTTCAAAGTTACTTTGATGACTTACTCCAAAAAAAATTTGTAAGAGACCCAAGAAAAAAAAACACTCGCCACACTTTCAACTCTTGGTGTTAGTCAGCAGACACGCGCAACCAACACTTTGCCAATTGCTTAGGGGTTCTAAAGTTAGCACGCAGTCAGATAATGCAGACAGAAACACTGAGAGAAAGAAAGAGAGAGACTTGTTGGAAAGTGAAGCCAAAGAGGTAAATGAAAGGAGAAGCGCATGCGAGCAAGAGTTGAAGAGTACAGAACGCGCGAGGTGTATGAAAAACTCAAGATGAAGAAATAAAAATGAAATGAATAAGAAAGAGCATCGTCTGATGGCGGCTGATGAGAGTTAAAGAGAAAAAGATAATGAAAAAAAAGTACAGTAATAAATTGGAAATGAAAAACAAAAATACCAAAGAGTGAATGAATGTAAAGTTTGAAGTGAAACTCACATAATCTTTCATCTATTGGGGTCAAGTAAATTCAGAGGGACTGTATATGGTTATATGAAATAATTTGGAGTATCAATTGATCGTAAATATAGAACACGCATTGATGATAAAGCAGTCAATAAATGTAGACTACATTTATAAATAGACTATTGATGAAATTGAAGAGCCGATTATTCAATGATTGAATGAATTGTAATGAAAATTACTCGGGGAATTGCCAATGTGATAAATATTTCAATTGATTGTTTGTTTATATTATTGGTGACAGTTAATTGAGCTTTACAATTGTATTTACCGATAGATTATTGCAGTGGGTGTTTGAATGACATAGTGAGGGAGTGAAGTGATATATACCTGTGGTGGTACACTTTGCCCTTCTAATTTTAAATACACTTCATAAACCATCAACTATTTTCCTTTTATATGTGTGCACATATACGTATATATTTTAGACTTTGAAAATGCGCACGTGCTCAGCAGCTGCATGAAAAACTCAGTAATTGCTATATAAACTGTCGTTTCATACTACATTTACTCAATTCGTTTCGTTTTTGAGTACATGCAATCGTTTGAATGTATATACATACTGATAATGTAAATACAGATAAATGTTTATGTATAAATTGAACATTATTCATCTGAAATAATCTTACATTGTTTAATTGTTTAAAGTTTTATAGCTATACAACTTTTTGTTTTCGTATTTCTTACAATGAAAAATCTACAGCTAATTGAATATTTTTTTTTTCATCATGAAATTATTACAGTTGCTTTATAATTATGTTTTTATAATTATTTTATTATTAATTTCTTCTCTTCAGCTATTTCAAAACTAATTGAAGGTGGGACAGAAAAAAATGGTATTGAAAATTATATTCATGCAGTCACCCACGACGATTGATGTGCGCATCTTAACACACATTCATTCACAGACACTTACACATATACACAAACTTAAAATAGATAGTGCGATAGTAGGGAGGGTAATATTATTCGTCTAGAAAAAAAATATTTTATGAACTCCTGACGAAGGTGGATGGATATTTATTCTATGATATAATATCAATCGCCTGTTTATCATGATCACGTCGGAGTGTTCATAACTTCTTCCTATTTTCCAATGTTTTCTTTATGCTTGGAAAATAAATTCTACCTCCCACTATCGCAGTGAAAAAAAAAACTTAATGAAATTCACTGACTTCATTGACTCAACCGTACTTTCCCTTCCTCTTATTTACGTGTTCTCGTATTTTTCAAGAGTGGCATTATAACACTAACGCTTCATCACAGCACATTAATTTAATCCAGAAGAGGAATCGTGAAAAAAAAATAAAAATATAATTCCATGATTTTTATCGTCGAGTTTTGCTCATATTCGATTTGGCTCTTTTTCTCGTTCTTCATTCTTTCTTCATGTTTTTCAGTCGGTTGCATTAGGATTTGTATACGAAAATCCTCTGAAGACACCCTGGTCCATTGATGATAAAATTTGTTCAGGTACAGGTGTAAGACGTGGCCTTTCCACTGTGAAAGCTGTATCAAAATATTTTGTATCGAGTGTATGATCCAGTGCAGGTTTGAATGGTGGCTCCAATAATCTCCTTTCCAGTCTGTCCCAATGAATATTCTGCAATGTATTTGGAACAGAATAATTATGTATTGAATATGAATATTCTGTATGAATTATCAGATATATTATGGCTATTTTATTATTCTACTCACATGGAAGAAAGTGTGAGATTGAATTTCATGACCGAGCGGCCTTTTACCAGCATCTTTTTCCAATAAAGTAACTAAAATATCCATTGATTCTTGTGTGAGATATCGAGGAATAAATGGCCTTTCATTGCATATACTCCAAAATAATTCATCCTCATCACATCCTGAAAATGGAGACTGACCAGTCAGCATTTCATAGAGTAATACACCAAACGACCACCAATCAACTGATTGATTGTACTTCAGTCCTTTGATAATCTGCAAAGTCAAGCCAAATTAAATTTGATTAATTCATTTTTTTTGTAAATGTAAAAATGGTTTGAATTCATTTATTCAATGACGTATTGACTTCATCTTCGTCTATAAATTCAACTTATTTTATTTCCAATAATTCAACAAGTTGAATACAAACCTCTGGCGCCATATAATCAGGTGTTCCACAAAATGTATCAGCAGTTCTATCCAAAAATATTTGTAATTTACACATTCCAAAATCAGCAATTCTTATGTGTCCTTCAAAATCCAATAGAACATTATCCAATTTTAAATCACGATAAACAATGCCCTTTTTATGAAGAAAATTCAATCCTGACCAAATTTCAGCAGCATAAAACTTTGCACGAAATTCAGGAAATCTTCCAGATTTTTGTATGTGAAACATAAGATCACCACCATTCAAATATTCCATCACAAAGAATAAATGTGATTCAGTTTGAAATGTACAAAATAAATGGCACAAATAAGGATGTCTCGTTGCCAATGTTAAAACTTTTCTCTCTATCAATGTACATTCGACATCATCATCTTCTAATACCACATCTTTCTTAAGACATTTCACCGCATATACACAATCAGTACCACGCAATTCTGCCAGCAATACTTTGCCGAAACTGCCTTTACCAAGGACCTGAAACAAAATATAATAAATATACACCAATTATCTCTCTAATATCAATAATGAATTTTGAATACATAGTAAATATATTATGATTGAGTTTGAAACTGCGTGGCAGATGAAGAGAGAAGTTAGGAACGCGTTGAATGTAATTTGAAAATTCCTTACATTATAGTTACTCAAGCATTGCTGTGACTATCTCTTAAATATACATAGTGTAATGCAGCATATACTTAAGATTATTCAGAGTATGCAGAACTATAATTCATAGCTTGAAATTTTCGGTGGCGCGTGCACGAAACGTACAACTTGGCAACTGAATATAATTCCCCAGTTCATTTCTTAAATAACATTCTACGCACGAATGATTTTCAACATTTGACATTCTCTCCATAATCCATTTCAGGATTTAATCATGATGTGATAATCATTCAAAATAAAAATTCATACTGCTATTTCTTAATATCTTATAACTAATGTATAAAAAATAAAAATATAAATGATTTTTCTCTACTTACTTTGAGAAAGTTAAAGTCTTCAACAACATATTTTTTGAATCTTGGCAAATTGGTGGCTGGTGGTGTAATACGACCACCCCCATGAACATGATCAGAACTGTCTGAACTACGTTGATTGTCTGATGATTGCGATGGTGCTGTTGGAAAAAAAAAGAATTGGAATTAGAATCATTTCAATTAAATTCTAATTATTGTGGAGGATGTTGAAAGTCTTTTTGTTGTATTTTCAATAAGGAAATGGCGAGTGTTGATTTTTATTGCTCTAATAAACTTCATCGCAGGCTCGTAGTTATTATATTGATAATTCCAAGTGCATATGATATGTTGCTTACACTTTTTGGCCGTGTGATATTCTTCAAAAATAGATAGAGTGCAAAGTTGGATGATGACTGTTACTAAACGTTTCATTTGCAAACAAAAGCCAAATTCACACGTGCATCAAAGTCTCATCACAATCAATTAATTGCCAGATCCATTGAATTTTACTATAATGAGTTAATTGACAATTTTAACAAACAAGTTTTGTTTTGTTCCTGTATTTATTATTGTTGTTGGTATCGTGACAATCATCTGTTTATTGAATTGTCGAAAAATTGGTCAAGTTTTGCATGATTGATCGAGAACAGGTGTCCTATGCTAATGCGCAAAGTGCGTGGGATTGTCTGCAATATATATTTGATATATATAAAATGTAAACAATAATTTCACGAACGACTCAGGGTCATGGATAAATGCGCGAGGCTTGATGCATAAACTTAAGAGTTGAATGACAATTGTTTTAATAATAAATATTTCCAACTTGATGAAATATCATCTGGAGAATCCATCAGCACATTTTATCCTTTTTTTTAGCGCTCAATGATATTTCTGCTCATTGAGTTGCTTAATTTTATCGTCAATAAAATAATATTTTATATAATCTAAACTCTTCGGGTGTATTTCTGATGCAAATTTGCTTTTTGTAAAATGCAAGGTCAGTAAACAAAAGAATCTCTAGATTCTTTAAGACTTCGTACATAAATTTTCATTCCAGATTTTTTGGAAATTATCAGTTTAAAATTTCTATCAATTTAGCTATTGAATTAAAATAATAAAAATTTTTATTTCTTCACATTCCAAGTTGCTTCCATCATAAAACCAGGAATAAAACACCATAATAAATATTTCTCTCTACTACCTAACGTATTTCCCGTATAATAATTAAGATGAACTAGGAATTTAAGGGATCATCTCTATACTAAGAATACCACATGCTTGCGGAAGCATTGCGTGGTAATCTTAACTGCCGACAATATAGAAGCGCGTAAGAGGCACACGCATTCGGAATTAGCTGACAAAAGGAATAGAACTTAAGACAGTTAAGTCCGTGTGCGCGGTCATGACAAAATTATTATTACATAAGAATGAATGATATCAACGATAACCAAAAAAGACTAAACAAACAAAAAAAACAAGCTGAGACAACCAGAATTTAATACACTATCATCATCAATTTTTTTTGTCCCCCAAACAAATCATAGAAATAAAAAGATAAAAAAGTTAAATCACATCATCCACACATCTATTCAAAAATTTATTTATATGTAAATGGCTAATTATGTCCGGGTGCCGCAATAACAGCTGACGAATTTGAAATAAACTATTCGAGTCTCTCATGTGAGAATAATTTTATATACTACCTCAACTTGGATATAAATTTGGCACACTTTGCAAATTGATACCAAAATTTTTGTATTAATTTAACGATGCATAATGAATTATCTATATCCGCATAATACAAATCACATTTTGTTATTACCATTCTATGATTCTAACTAAAGCGTGCGCTATTTAAATACCTCGTATAAAATAAATGAATATAGGAAACTCGAGATAGAGATAGAGTGTGAAGAAAATGCTTTTTTTAAACACAGTTTTTCCCCAGCGTCACAATTCAATGTTATTATTTTCAAATCTTTTTTCCTTCGATACAAAAATAAACTAAAGATACCCAGAGATAAATTGTAGCGTGAATTGGTTTCGCTTCCCTTCTGAATAATTATTTTTATTTTACAGTTAATACAGATATTTGAAATAGATAATTATAAATGACATGAAATTTCTTTTATGAGATTATAAAAATTGATTCATACCCACAATATCAGCGTTATCTTCACTAAATATTCGCGATGGTTGAATGATAACGTTGGTATTACGCGGCGCTAATCTACGACGATCATACTTTCGCGAGCGCATTATGTAGATATTGTTTGCAGTTTTGTATTTACGAAATTCACTCTCGTGTAAATTACAGATGACCGTAACGTGGAAGCGACAGTGCAATGCTGGCAGTAAATGAAACGCGCGTCTACCAATCTTCAGTGTCTTTACGAATAAACTACCTGACGTCATGGACTAAACAAACAAGAGTGTGTTAAAGGTAGTGGTGGAGTTAGAGGGAAGAGGGAGACAGTGAAAAGTATATAGAATGATTGGTAAAGACAGACACATCGACAAAAATAGTTGAGCATCTATGCGCAGGTTTTTGGCAAATATTGTAAGAAAATTTGTGATGGTAACAGAGAATATTCAAAAATTTACACTACAGACACGCGACTTCCTACGTCATGTTTATCCAGAGATAAACATTATTGAGCTCAATCTCGTGATGATCAATGTAATGGGTCCAGAGTTCTTTGGACTCTTCAATTTAACAAGTGAATGATTGAGTAGCAGACTGTTTTTCTGGACTCACGTTTGGCATTCTTTCGCGACATTCATTCAGCAGGACTCTTTATAGTAAAACATTTTACTAACTATCCATCCAAATCATTTATTTTCTTAATATATAAATATTTGTGAGTAAACGAAGACGTTATGAATTAACCAAATTTTATGACACTGATTTTGAAATTTCTAATTCCAAATTTTAATATTTAATTTCATTCAATTGATTCACTGGTCGCAGTAGGATTCTCTGGAATTTATGTCTATGTCTGAATCAAGAGAAATTGGACAATATTTGAAGATAAAAAAGGATTTCAGTCGGTAGTCAATCAACGCCATATCTTGGAATAAAAATTGAAACAAAAATTAATAAAATCATTTTTCACAGATTTCCTTCACCAATTCTATATAAATATTACAAATTCTTTCCACCAATCATCACCAACATTTTTTAAACTTGTTCAATAGTTCTTACCTCGTTTGAGTGCTTGTAATGCCTCAGCAACGAGCTTTTGATTAAGTCCACATAAATTTCCAGTGAGTTTCTCGCACTTTTTGTGACAGGCCATGTCACAATCTAATTTATCATGTACCAAAAATAAAAATATGAATAAAAAATAAACATACCTTTTTTGAAAATAAAAAATGAATTTATACGTCGAATCATCAGACAGCGTAACGATATATATTTTTTTTTCTATCCTTCCTTCTATTTTTTCTATCATTTTCATTTCGCGTGAGCTGAATCATTTGGGGTTCGGCGTGCGCGAATCAGTTTATATGTACAAGCGAAATTACTTCTAAGATATTATTATAAAGTATGAAAACATTAATAGAACAGAACACGTGTTACATGAAACTAAAATAACATGCATATCACATGGAAAATAGACAAAAATAACAATCTATTAAACCTTTATAATAAAGAAACAATTTTAGTAAGTCGAATTGTTTCACAATCAATAAAACTTTCTTTATAATATTCATAATGAATAATTGAATGAATGATTGTAATAATCTAAATCGAACATGTGAAATGACCCGCGTGTTGAAAAGCAATACTGCACATTGAATTGTCTCAGTGCGCAGTTTTTCATCGTCAAAGTACATAGTAATACAAAAATAAAACGTCTATACACACATATATAGAACATAAATGCCAAATCAATCATGAACAATCGACAAAATTCTGGCAACATTCCAATATTTCACTGGCGTCATTCATACACTTGGAATAATATTTCATGCTTTACTATACCTCTACAACACTATCAAACATTTATTAAACCAACAATTTGTTTTCTATTCACTTCAAACAATCAACACAAACAGCCACACGTGAATAAAGTATATTAACCAGTAATATAGAATATAAATCAAACATGAAAAATATAAATGGAATTGAAACACAAAAAATCACAACATGAATGAATGAATAGATAATAAATGTACTCGAGAGTCTTGGTGATCCATCAAAACCAGAATCATTGCTCCTAGTAGATGATATCCTCTTTTGTTCAGCCTCATCCTCAACTTCAGTAGAATTACTACGTGTACTCTCAGCCGTACCAGTGCTCTGTGTACTTGTGGTGCTTCCAGTACTGTCACTACTTGCTGATGGTGTTCTTGTTGAATGTTTACGTCTCTTAATTTTAGCACGTTTTACTTTTGATAAATCACGAGGTGTTGCAGTTAGCAATGATGATGGTGTTGTGTAGAACATCTTAGATAGTTCAATTGGTCGATGTTTTTTCGGTGAATTTACTGGATTGACTTTTGGTGCTGTAGTAAATAGACCAGGTTTTAAAGTTGTATCAGAAGAATTTGATGATCGTTCCTCTGGTATTTTTCGTATGATTGTACTCTCAACGCTCTTCGCACTCGACTTCTTTCGGCGTCCCAACTTTTTCCTGCCTGAGGTCTGTGGACTCGCGGTCGTGGATCCCACGGCCTCAATTACAGTTTCGTTTGTGGATGACGCGACCTCTTTACCATTTAACGTTGTGAGATTTGGACTGCCATTCCACTTAGACATATTGAGACTTATATCTGGTTCATCTTCTTCGTTTGTTGGAGTCTTTGGTTCATCTTCATCGTCGTTGTTGTCGTCATCATCAACTTTTTCGTCATTGACATTTGTTTCGGGGATATGTAGTGGTTCTAATATTTTTATTGTTGGTGCTGATGTGTCACTGGTTGGTTTTGGTGATTCTGTTGATGAACTTTCAGTGATTTTGATGTTTGTTGCTATGACATCAGGTTCATCAAGGGACTTTTTCTGCAAGGATAGAATGTTTGCAGCTTTTTTTGCATCCATGATTTTGTTGTTTTCTTGATTGTCAACTGTTTTTACTTTCACTGGTTCTTCTAAAAGCGTCTCGAGTTGTTTTATTGTTTTATTAGACTGCGAGTTCTTTGAACTTTTAACGTCTGTGTTATGTTTGAGTTTGTCAGGCGTCGCTGTGTCAAAAATAATTTCCGTGGTCCTCTCCTTTTTTTCAGTTGCCACTGGTTTCTCACTGCATTTAATTTTTTTCTTCTTTTTCACAAGTAATCCCGTGTATAATTTTGGTGTGGGTGTATCTGGTTTCACTTCGTCAATTGTTGGCAATAATGCTGGTGTTAAATTCGTTGGGGTTTCATCTGGAAGTGTCTTTTCCAAATTATTCTTCGTTTTTTCTATTTTTGATGGTGTTATTTCCACTGATTTGATTTCGCTCCAAAAGTCAACGTCTTCTACAGAATTTCTAGTAAACTTATTAGATGATGTCTCTTGCTTTGATTGTTTAGACTCTTCATGGAGAGTTGGCAGAGATTTTGCAGTCACTTTTGTATTTTTATCATCTGCATATGACTTTTCGCTAATTGATCTTTCGCCACCTATATCTAAATTCTCAGGAATACTGTCAGTAATAGCTGACGCATTAGTTGTATGTGCGCAAATCACTGATTCATTATCTTCTTTCGCAATGTCAAGAGCAATTTCAGATTTTAGTTTAGATTCCTCTTCACTTTCAAGAGACGAGCTTTTAGAACTTGAAAATTTATTCTTCAATTTTTTTTCGATATTCGGCTTTACTTTTGTTTCGTCGTCATATTCAAACGAGGAGCCTTTAGAATTTTTAAGTAATTTTTTCTTAACTTTATTTTCGGCTATTTTTATTATTGGCTCAATATCCAACGAACCAATTCCACTATCAGTTGATGAATCTTTCAACTTTGTTAAGTATTTATTTTTTGGTTTTGCTTCTGAAACATTATCTGGATATGAAATTTTAGAGACTACTTCAATATCCTTAGGGGTGTCTTGTTCATCATGTCCAACGTCTGTCACGAAACTTGTGTCCAATGTCTTCAACAACTTCAACGATTCCCCCGCTTGCGTACCAATTTTATCATCAATTGAACCAATTCTCCCACTTTCACGCTGATCAACTGAATTTATGTCATCTATCGTTGAACAAATCGAATTCGCTGAATTATTACTGTCAATTATCGTTACAGGTCTATCAACCTCACTTGAATTGTCTATCACAGTCGTAAAATTCCCCTTTTCCAGAACGCTATCTTCAACATTTACAATTATATCCTTCAAGTTATTAGATTGATTAACGCTCTCATCAATCTTTTCATTTATAATACTTTCACCAGTATTTTCCTCGTTGAATCCATTATCGAGTAATTTTGTCGGCAATTCATATACTAAATCACTTTCATGATTAATTGTCGTTGTCGCAATTGGCAAGCTCTCACATTTCAACTCATATCGTTCATTTCTAACTTGGTTCTCTGGACTTTTCGTTGAATTTACGTCAACAAGACCTTCTCCTTCATCACCATCCAATGTCTTTTTCTTCCTCTTCTTCTTTCTATCCGCCTTCTTATCCCCTTCACGAAAATCCCACGTTGAATTTTTTGCCAAGGATATTGTCTTGTTACCCTTCACTGAACTCGTGCTCTTGAAATCCTCTTGGCTCAATTCCCGCAACGGAGACTTACCAATCTCATCACTACAAACTGGTTTTCCACAAATTTTCAAGTCTTCTTTACTAACTTCAACATTTTTATTTGTACATGCGATATTAAGGGAATTATCTACAAGACATGGCAATTCTGATACAATCGTTGAATCTTGCTCGCGCTCACTGACACCAATCAATTCAATCAAATCATTTTGCATCACCTCATCTTTCACCCAACCACTCCCTGTCTCATCATCTCCCCTACTATTATTCGTATCATCAGCGACTTTGACCTCCACATCACCGTCAACATTATCTTTAGATTGATCTTTGGCAAGTTTTAATGCGCCATCATCATCATTAGCTGTCGAACGATGCGCCTCAATATCGTCTGAATCACGTTCGTTAACGTCATCAACACTCGACTTTCCAATTTGTGTTTTGAGGGTCAAATAAACGCTATTACGTGCATTATCACGTACATAAGGCTTCCTTGCTGGCAAAACAACTATTTCCTCTGCATTTTCCAATGTTTTGGTCATTGATTTTGGTGCTGGTAATTTAATACTTTCTCTGTATTGTTCCAAACGTTTCTCTCGCTCGCTGGCATTGAGTAGAAATGTCGATAAATCGCCGACACTATTGCAAGCTTCGACTTTAAACATTTTCCCTTTATTTTCACTGTCAGCTGCTGGTACTATTGTTGATGAAGGTTTATCCTGAGGCGGTGATGGTTTGTCTGTGGTCTTCTTACGCTTTTTCATTTTTTTCTGTAATTTTCTCTTGCCCTCAATGAGATTATCATCATCGTCTGATTCACTGCTCGATGTTTTTTTCAACATTCCTGATGCACCTCTCACAACATTTTTGTGTATCAACGTACCCTTACGTGTTTCAACTTCAATTTCTGCTTGCTCTTCAGCAACAAGATTGTCTAATACTTCAGCTTGAACTTGTGCCATAGCTAATTGTCGTTCAAGTTGTCCAGGATCCAATTGAACATCAGCTGATGATCGTCTACGTGTCATCCTTCGTGTAATACGTTTTTGAATAGTTTCTTTATGTTCATCAGTAGCTGGTAAAATTGATTGTGAATTCATTTGCCTGTACATTTTCATTTTGATATCTTCAGGACTCAACTTTTTGTCCTTGATGAGAAATTTTTCCACTAAAAGTTCACCCACTGTTTTCTCCCGTCTTTCAACATGATCACGAAGTGTTGGATTGTCTTTTAATGCTTGCGAACGTATTCTTATCGTTGGACGATCACGTCGTAAACGAGTGCCTTGATGGGAATGATTGGATTGTAATATACGTGGTGTTGATACATCAATGTCAGCTGTGTCGATAACACGTCTTGGTCTGCATGGTAACACCACTGGTGAATAGCGACGATATGTGCTCAATGGTGATTCTGATATTGTTGATAAGTGTGGTGCATACCTCAATGGTGTGTGAAGCCTGCAGAAAAGTTCATGATGTAATTTTACAAACGATATAATTAATGTTTATCTCGATAAGGTCAGTCTCTATTTTCTTTTATATTTCCAATCAGATATTCATCTTCAGAACATTGAAGATGTTGAGTAGTAGAAAATTTTTGTTTTATACGTACGACTAAATGTAAAAAATTTGATCTGTTTCAGTTCAGACGTAGGTTTACACTGCAACTGTACGAAATATCTCAGAAAGTTGTGAATGAATTGAATTTAGTTTGGGCACAAATATTGAATGTAACTGGTGCTATGATGATAACCACCAGCTTTTCTACATCACTTGCAGTTTCTCTCTAACTTGAATTTCATGTTGATTTTTCAATGGAAAAAATTGTGTTTTTGTTACGGCATTTCATCATTTCTCAAGTTAAAGAATTGTTTTTCTATGTCTTGGAGGAAAGAGACTACGCAATCACAGATTGCAGTAGAAATTTTTAACTTTGAGTGACTCAAATAACTTTCTTAAATCATCATAAGTACTATGAACATGAATTCTATTTCCTCAGGTTTTATGACACAATTTCTTCATATCATAATCTTAAATATGTTTTCTATAACTCATCTCTGAGTTGGTGATCAAATTAAATGTAAATACATTTTGACAATAAAACTTTGCATTTCGTCTCTTGATTTTCTTTTAAATCAATCTGAACTATTACTGACATGAACAAAATCCACCCAATTCATTTTACATAAAACACAAAAATACAAACGTAATAATAAAGAAATCAAGAAAAAAAAATTTATAGATATCATTGGTTGTACACATAACAACATTTGGAATGGTAGTTGGAAGCTTCTCGTGATTCAACATCTCAAATAAAAGAAAAAATAAAATCGAAAAGACGAAATAAAAATCAAGCAGAAAGTTTATGCTGTCGAAAATCAAAAGACTGACCTCTTAAAAATACTATATAAAAATAAACATTTTATATATTGACATTTCGCATTCATACATCGTTACATCTCCCATTTGCAATGGAACAAGACCTTGAACGCATTTCTTTTTCTTTCTAGACTATCACGCGTCTCTATATAATTACTATTGTGCTCAATATTTTTTTTTGCACAATATTATTTATATGTTTATATACACATCTACATATATGTATATAAATATGTGTGTAAGTGTGTAATATAAATGTTAGCTAATTGTATGGTGCAATATTTTCCCTATGGATTAATTTATTGGGGCCGCGATCGATGATATAAATGTCGATCATTTGGCAAACATCCAATTATTATTACTCTCATCGTAAAAGCGGATGAAAGATAATAGTTAAAATGTATTTTTCTTTTTCTGTTTTCTTCTCTTGTTCCAAACATTTTTGTACTATCAAAAATATATTCTATTTTAAAAGTCTGCTGCTTCCACCCTTCAAAAATTCACCCTGTACTGAAGTTGATCATCAACAGACTTCATTTCAAATATTTCTGCACTCAATCTACTGATTTTAATGGTCAACGCATGAAAGTTGACAGTGAAAATTGTAAGTAATCAAATGGAAAATTAAAATGAAAACATTGGAGATTTATCATATTTTCGAAAGCACTTTCCAAAAAAAAATTGCTCCAAAATTACTTTTAAACGTTCGATATTTAAATGTGTAAAAATATTTCAAATGTCTGACAATAAGTCAAAAGAATTGTAATTGCACACAAAATTTAAAGCAGAAAATTAAAAAGAAACAAATTAATTTCTATGTCTCTTTTGTTTTCTATTTTCTTTCTTTTCCTTTGTCCTGACTTTTATCTACATCAATTAATGTCAATACATAAAAGTGTCGGTACGTTTTCAAAGGGATTGATGGTATGAATGCCGAACCGAGGGTTGAATGTAAAATATTCACGAGTGTTGCAGTTCAATTGGAATGGTATATCGTACAAACAAAAAATAAATAAATAAAAAGAGTTAAGCTTGGTGTGTCTCGCGCTGATTCTATTTGTTTTTTTTTTTTTTTTGGCCACGCACCAAGCGATTATTGGCCCCCAGGGTAGTGTTTGTACTACTAGCCAAACTTATCGAGAACGTTTGGACGACTTCAAAGTTGATTGTACAGCGCAATTAATTAAGAAAGCTTACATATATAATTTGCAACCAATTGATTTACAATAGTTAACGAGATCACGAAACAAGATATATATCTTAACACACGATCTATGACGTCTACGCGTGAATGCCAGAGGCTCTCGTTTATTTTAATGCAGTTACGTATTAGCCGGGCCGGAAGTTGTATACGAACAAACACTTGTTAGACTCGATTAAAGATTGAGGTTCACAAGTTGTCGATCGATATATTTCCATGCAACATTTTAAATTTAAGTTCTATTTTATCGTTCAATTCAGCACGAACGAAGCAAACATATAAACATGACTAATTTTTTCTTTTACAAAACCAAACTCTGATTCAATGTATAAATAATTACTTGCCAAAAATTAATTTCATGCGTAAAATTTGTTTTCTACTACAACTTTTTTTCTTTCTCCACCAAAAACTGATCTCATCATCCAACATATCAAAACAAGACAGTTTGTATTTCGCAATATGACAGTGATTAATGTTTTGTCTTCCCATCCCACATTTCTACCAAAAATAAAAAAAAATAGAAATAGAAAAAAATAATTCAATTACTCTGTTCAAGGATAAAATAATACTTTTAACGTACCACTCATAAAATGTTATACTTCGTTCAATATTCCTAATCTTTTTTTTTTCTTTACTACTCGTGCCAGGACTTGTCTTTTTTTTTATTTATAATCCATCGTACAGTGATCGAACGAAATGAATGATTCACTGTCGTATGTCACTCACACACATATACATATGCACATTCTCAGGTAAGAATATATATAACAAAACGAAATTTCAATCATTCCTTACCGTCCGGTGCCTGTCATAAGTGAGCTGTGATTGGCAAATGGTCCGCCACCGTAATAATACGGAATGCCATCTCCATAGTACGACATCCTGATTGATATTTAATTTCTCTTTCTTCCCAATCTTCTGATTATTAATTAAAACAATTGCAAATAATTTGATTTAATTTTGTTGAATTGATGAAAAAAAAAAAAGAATTCAATTCAATAATAAACAACTTGTGATACAGATGAAATTTTTTTTTCTCTCGTTTATTTCACTGAACAAATTATAATGTATTTTTAATGATGTCGCGAGAGATTATACCGGGCAACTCAGGTGCGACCAGAGAGTTAACCGTTCTCACGGTTCAGGGAGCCAAGACCGACTGAGTTTAAGCCAGCGACCCAAGTGTAATAATAGAATTCTAGTATATGAGGCTTCCTAGCATGGCTAACTATATACGCAGAACAAGCCAAGACTCTAATAACTGGCCAGTTAAAACTTACCGCCGTTGAATTTGTAATTGCATCAAGAATAATGCTAGCAAAAAGCTGGTGAAAATTTTACATCCGCATCCATGCACATGCATATGTGTGCCAATATAACATTAAAAGCAAGTATAGGTATAGATGTGGTTTAAATGAGACCGCATCGGTCATTGTGTGACGCGCATTGAACGTCAGGAACGTCAAAAGTTTGCTCCCGCGCCAAATTCTTTATCAGTCTGCATTCAATATATATATTTGTGTATGAATATATATTTATATATATGTATTTCTGTCTGATTGATTCGTAAACGTATAGATATAAATAGTGGAATTCACAATTGTAATTTAGGAGGAGATTGGTGTAAATTTGTGATCGTATATATACAAAAAGAGAAAAGGGTTGTTGAGTTGAGTAAGTGCATTTTTGAATCAAGAATTTTCGTTTGTGGAATTAAATATTTTTGAAATATTTCAATAATTTTAGGTTGTAGTTTATTTGGATTTAATATCGTTATAAACAAATATTGTTATAAACAATTAATACTGAATACAAATGTATTTTATGTTCTTGGAGGATATTTTGCAAAAATGTTGGAATGAGAATTTTTAAATCAGTGATGAAATGGTGGAGAATAAATTTGAATGAGAAAGCAAATTTCATCCTTTTAAGAATAATATTTTCATGATAAATGTATTGGTTTTCTTTGTAAATAGATAATGTGGATTTGTTTATTCAGTAAAAATTCAAGGGATAAAATTGAGTAGCTGAAGAGAAATTATTGAATATTTAAGGAGGTAGAAAAAAATTAGTTTAATTTAATGCTGTGATTATATAGAGAATTTGAAAGATAAATACACCGATCACGATTTTGTAGTTATCGATTTCAATATTGGCAATCGGAATGCAAAAACGAAAAATTCAAGAAAAATTCTCATAGAACATCACGAGTTTGAGGTAGATAAGTTACACCAGACTCCTCTTTTGACATGAATTTCGTGTTTATAAAATAGATTTTAAATAAATTAATGGCACAATAGATTATATGTTTGATTTTTCTTGTCAATTTGTACACTCACCATCACACCTGAGTCCTTGACGAAAAAATCCATAAAGCATTGAGCCACAATGGTCACAAAATGTGGGTGACATAAATGTGTGAGGTCGAAATCTATGAGGCACATCCACCTTGAATCGTTCCCTCAAATACTGACCAATGAAAACAAAACATAAATACTCAAAAGAAAAAAAGAAACATATAATAAAAAAATAAAAAATAAAGTGTAATCATAGAAATTAAGAATTATCAATATAGTATCAATAATTCTGATTCTAATCTTTAAGTCCATTGTAAAACAGACTTCGAATATAAATTTTCAAACGTTTGTACCTCTCCATTTAGCAAATAGTTCGTTGTTAAATGCAAAATTGTTAAATTATGAGCATTATAATTTTTTTTGCACATCCAGATTCTCGTTTGTTTATTTTGGCGGACTTTGAACATCACAAAACTAACATTTAACTTTCAAAATTCTCATTTGTTAATATCATATCAAAATTTTCCTTTTCTCTTTAGTCAAACAGAATAATTGGAGGTGTAAGAAAAAAAATTCATCAATTATATAGCACATACAAAGGTTTTGAGCTGTACAGTGAATCACGCTGGGTACTCAAAGTATCCGAATGAAGCAAAATGGACAGAGCATCCTAAAACAGATATAAATGTTATCAAAATACCTTTTAATCTATCTATAAATATTTATTATCAGTTAAACTCCCAAATTTATAATAAAAATAAAGTCACCAATGATAAAATGTTACTTTTTGAATCATTGCTCAAAATGTAGCTATGAAAATTAGTGCGTTATTGAATGAATGAAAATATGAATGAAATGACTCAATTGATAAACTATTGTTTACTATTACACAATAGCAATTAATAGTTGCAAAATAATCAAGAAAAACCAGATGACCTCATACATATAATCTCAAAGCATCGTTGCTGCATTAATCATTGCGTTCATTATGCTGCTTCCAACTATAAATTCTGTCTGTCTATAAAATTCCACCTACTTACAATTGTATTTTCCGACTCTCTTCCGCTTTCTGGACACTTCGTTAATAATTTGTCATGACATTTCTTGTGCACTGCTGTCTGGCAAGCTGAAAGAACATTAAATCTATTATAATATCGCGTTAGATGATTTTAAATACTTACTAGCGAATAGTGATGAATGACCTCGCACCTTGGCATTGATATCCTTGCTTTCCAAAACCCCTAAAATCAAAAATTAATATTGTCAATTGTAATATTTCAAATCTCATCATTTTTCCTCTACATATTCAATTTTTTCACTGTTACATCCTTTCTTGTTCCAATATACACTCAATGAATTGATCGCAACGAGTAGAAATCTATAACGTCGGTAATGTTGGATGAACTCTTGAATAATATGTCGAGAGAGTGAGACGCAAGTTTATTATTAGAATTTCGTGTGTCTTTTCAATCGTACAATTTCGGAATGCAGTTTTATAAATGTTTGAATAGCCAGTAAATTTATTTTACATCCAATCTCAATATCTACTTCTCAAAACAGTATATATATATATATATATATATGTATATACTATTGGAAAAAAAATAAATTTAATGTGCAAATTGGAATTTATTAGACCACACTACGTCAAACAAAACGATGTGTCGCACAATATTTTCAAGAATATAAATGTTGAACTCAATATTATAGATATAAAAAAGTTTTAACTCAAAGAAAAAAACCGACACAGAGGGACAGATCGAGTTCATCTATTATAATAAAATTCTCGAGTTAATAAAAGCGACGACGACAAAAACACTTATATATTATTAGACCGCGATTGAGAAGAAAGAATGTAAATATATATAAACGCGTTGCTGATCAATTCATCATCTCATATTCCCACTCTAAACAAAAATGAATTTAAAAAAAAGAAAATTAATCCATTTAACTTTCATGCATTCAGTCCCTTTTTTTCCATCACTTTTTTTTTCGTACCAAAGAAAATCTTTACAGAAAGCGCAAAACGTTGGCTGTCGAAAAAATTTTGCTACCAGTCGATGACCCCTAATTACGTGTACTTTATTGTGTTTAACAGCACCACGTCTTCGTGTTATTGGTCCACCAGTTGTTGCATCAGGAGTTGGTGTCCAAGCACTTCCTGTTATTTCACGTCGTGGTACTCGTGTTCTATAAACATATGATCTGGCAGCACTGGGTGATGGTATATCCAATGGATTTAATGGTGAGGGTATTCTCGTTCTAAAATCATTGAAGAAACCAATAATACATTTAGTTGTTGATGTTCAATTCAAAGTTAGAAGCAAAGAAAATACTAAAATGACCTCACCGGTATGTATATCCTTCCGGTCCCATTCGTGGCTTCGGATTTTTATGATCCAATGATGATTTTCTGCCGCTACCACCGGCACTCGCATTCCTCTTTTTCGAATGGGACGCGCGTCCACCCGTGAACATCATATTGAATGAATTTTGCTTTCCTCTTTTACGTATCAAAGGAATCCGGAGTAAAATTAGAGTAATTAATACGTTGACACTTATTGATATTATTTATAAATGAATAATCACAACATTCACATTTTCAATAAATTCGTCATTCAATTGTGGATGAATAATCAAAAGTTAAACATAATAAAACAGTTCACGTGTTTAGAGTTGTATACTCCTTGTGAATTGAATTGGAAGAGGAGGAAAATCCACATATAAATGTGTGTATTTGTGTTTGTATATGTGTTGCGTCGATTCACACCTCCGGCGCGAAGAGCAATCTATAAATAATTTAAGTTCTCGTGCCACTAATTCGCGGGCTTTCAAATGCCTGATATATTTTACTCTCTTATATTGATTTAATCGTAAAATCTTGGATTCTTCTTCTTTTGTATATATCGATGACGGATCAATATTAATTTCATTCACATGTTGGATGATTCATCTTTGTTATAATTAGTTTTTCATCAAATTATTGAGTCACTGCATATTGTCTGATTATTTTCTCTGATATCTCGCTTTTATCACTATTCGAATGATAACAATTATCTCACAATTTTCTAATTATTCATTATCACAATTAATTTTAAACATTCCGAGGCATTTGCGCACGTTGTATTGTGGTCGTTTACATGCACTCATGCCGTTGACCTGTTTTCAGATACATTGCCAAGCAATTTTTCTTTCGTCACATTGACTTTTTACCATAGAATATTTATTTAAGTGTATATTAATATATTTATAAATATTAATATACATGTACAAATGTGATTCAAAATATTGATGAATTATGACTGTTGATTCAACACGTGAGACATCACCGGATGAAGAATCCATCGTTTGACACCCACATTTGATTATTCATCACCATCGTGGAGGAAACTGGCATCGCAGTGCCACACAATTTCAACAACTAGTCTATATTGAAGCAGTAAAAATATCGAGTTTGTTCATCTCACTGATGTATAACATTACAAATTACAATTGTTTATCATTATAATATGTTTAACACTGTTAGAGTATTAAATATGGTAATTGATAGTATATGTTGCCATGGAAGAAATAAACGAGTGGACCGCACGAAATATTTGACACCTAAAAACGCAGTGGGTTTGCACAAAACTCCTGAAGTGTCTATTAATATCGGGTCCATTGAATGCCGCGCCCGCCACAGTCTTGACGCGCGATTCGTGGCGCTGTCTTCAAGCTAATTTTGAAAAATTTATACCATTTGAATGATGATTCTTCTTCACATTTTGCACTATTTAATTATTGAGTGAAGGATCCGTATTATAAGATCGAAACAATAGAATTTAATTCAATATTGTATTAAATGGAATGAACTTTTTTTAGTTGTTGTGACTCTTGAATCCGTCAGCAAATTATTTATCAACTGTTGTTGAAATGAAACTGTTCAAGAAGTCACAAATCATCCGGTACTTACTGAAGAAGAAGGCAAATCTACCTGAGAATCTTCTAGCAAAATTGGTAAATTTTCAGTGTTACCAGGAAAGTCCTCTGCATTGATTTTTGATGCGATTTCTTATATTTCAATTTTCCACAGATCAACAGAAAGAGTGTCTATGTTAGTAGCCTGATAAGTCTTCAGAGGTTCTGCACAATAGATAATTGATATTGTGGAAAGTATTAATGAACTGCTCACCAATGTGCTCATCTCTGCATGTCAACCATGGCCTTATTCACACCCATTCATATTTTGAACAAATGTGTTAACATTGAATAACAATATGAAAAGAGTTATTAATTAATTTGAATTTTATTTATTTACACTTAGAAGACGAGATTGAAACGCATTTTATCATGATAATGACTCTCTTTACTGTATAGTCTGTGAATTATGTCTTCTAAGATCCTTATTTGAAGTATATGAATGACCAGTTGAGATATTTAGTTTTTTTGAAAAACACTTGCTAGTTCTGCTGACTATTTTTCAGATTAATCAAGTATTTTCTCATTGTTCGAGTATTGTGATTGGATCATTGATATCGTCTTCAATTTATTTCAGAAGAAATAATACCCATGTATAAGTAACATCAGTATTAGATACAAATTTGATATTCTGATATGGAATTGAGTTATTATTTCGTCTTTTTCATTCAATCAATTGTGAGATTATTAAAGAGACTGAATTGAAAAAAGAGAAACGAATGGTGTTGAGATAAGCCACTAAATTGTGAATCAGAAGGCGACGTTGTACATACGAAACCGGGAAGATTGTTGATATAAAATTATTTCATATCATTTGTGTTTCACTTTGATTGCATTGTTGCTATTTTTTTCGTTAACACAATTGTTTCGTCAGCATTTTTTTATTGAGAAAAATTATTATTATTAAACGTGAAACATTTTTGGAAGTGTTCCACACTGCCACTATCATCTCATACTATTATGTAGTAAGAACTATACATAATTCAAATTTTATACTACTGATCAAAATCGCTATCTATCTAGCGTTCTGTAATATTAAAACATTTGTTAATTTGTCAGTCGCAAATAATGCGACCACGATAGGTCCTCCATTTTTGTGTTTTTATTTGTTTTCTTCTTTTCATTTCCATATTTGTCATATTGTGAAAGAATATCAATAGGGAATGCTTGGAAAATAGTTAGCACGATAAAATATCACAACACGACACATACGGGATGAAAAGACACATTCCCGAAAATAATATGAGTACAAATTGAATTGTAATTCTTTTTTATTTGTAACACCTTTGTTCGATATTTCGAAATGTGATGTTTTATCGTCGAACCGCCAATCGGGAAAAAGAATTGAAAAAAATCTCCGATATTAACAAAAGGAGAAAAAAAGGAAGTGAAAAATACTAAAAAATTCCGATGTTCGAACATCTATACACCCAGAGTATACTCAATGAATTCATTGATTCAAATTGTTCCAATTTTAGCCGCACATTGTCGCGTGATGATCGTTTTAGGAGATAAAGAAAGAAAAAAAATACTGGAGTTGCATGCCAAGACTGATGTTGACTGGTTCATTGAAGAAATAATATTCAAAAATTACTCATCAACAACATGACAATAACAAACTTTGAAAAATAATGTGAAATCCTTCAATGTATTATTATCATCATCTGGCAAGTTGACTTTCCGAGTTTCCCCGTTTATATTCCATATTATTATCAATTGTCAGTGATCAGTTGCAAGTTTTTTTGGTTGACGTTCTTTTGCACGTTTCAATCGTTGTAACAAGTGATTGTGAAGTTGATCAACTTCAGTCGGTGCTGCTTGTACAATAAAAATCCTAATATCACCGTGGACATCCATCGCCGTTAACCTTAAGGACTTCGGTCCCGCACGTTCTGCTGTCATGCCTGGCCAAACTTTAGTATTCAAGATAAGTCGTTGTGTACCAGTCGCACGTCCAACTAATCGTGACTCCTCATCACGGTCATTAAGACGCAAAGTACCTCTCCCCCGCTCTTTCCATCCACTTGTTATCTATAAATTGTGAATCATTCATACATTGAAATGTCTTTCAAAGACAGTGCATATTACATTGTAGAAATATAACATTGTTAAATTTACCTTATCAAATGCAAACAGTTTACAATTAATTTGGAGGATATTAGTTTCGCCTTCTTCACCAGTCAATAAAGCGACTTGACTATATTTTCGTTTATTTGCTCGATTGGCTTCTTCCATTTCTTGTGCCGCTTGGGTCAATGTTAATCCAGGTCGCGGTGTACTGCGGCAAACTGTGGCAGCGGAGGAAAAAAGAAGCTCAGATGAACCATTCTCGCTGGCCGGTGGGGTTTCATTATTTGATTCTTCATTCTCATCATCTTCTGCACTATTGTTGTCATCTGCAACTGCTACACGTTCCTTGAGATTTTGCCCGAATACAAAGCTTGGTGTCGAACAATTTGGACCCATAGTATTATTTACATTTGTGTCATTTTCTTTTGGATTTGAACCTAATGGTAAAAATTTTGGTGCTGATGTAGTTGTTTCTTCAGTTGTTGTTGTTGTCCCTGTTGCTAATTTTATTTCTTTATTGTTACTATTGGAGTTAGTATTCTTGTTCTTATTTTTATCCGTTTTATCAACCTCGGAGCTATCACCACCAATTATTTCCTCTTCAGTAACTTTCGTGAATGGATTTTCACTTTTTGACAATTCTGTTTCGGATTTTGGTGATGGCCCTGGTGAATTTGTTGTTGATAGTGTACTTAATTGTGACGGTCGCAATATGGTAGGAACTGATGTACCTCCAAATATCGATGAAGACCTACTAAATTCACTAATGCCAAATGAATTCCCGAATTTAGATTGGGCTAGTACAGGACCTGTATTCAAAAGAGTAAAAAATACATTTTTATAAGTAAAGAATGATGAATCTGATAGTTGTATGTGCATATCATCGCTTCGTTTAACGAATCAAAGTGTAACTACTGACAATGAATTCTAAAGGCAGATCTAGATAGAGGCGAGTGTGACGTTTGGGAATTTTCTTCAGCTGATTGTCCGTCCGCTTCATCTGAAATCATGTACAGATTATGACTATTGATTGCGGACAGAATAAAATATATTCATACACTCAACCAGTGAAACCGCTACAACAAAAATGCCATAACGATTCCAACGGCCGAATAAATGATTTCAACACAGTATAACAATGCTAAGAAAGTCCAACAAATTCGAATCTGATAATGAATTATTAGAAATATTTAAATAAAAATAAAGAACTAACCGTTTGCTGAGTTTTCACTGGATTCTTCTGGAGCATCGAACTTCATTATAATTGGTGGTCGTGGCCTATTCGTCTCCTCTGTGCTCTCTAAACAATAATGAATATATAATGAAAAATCATTGTCAGAAATGTGCAACACAAAGTCATCATGTGGCTTTATCGCGAGGCCATGCGATGAAAATGTAAAATTAATCTAAAAATAGAATTTCAATCTATTCCAATAATCCCAACATTATTGTATTTAAAAAAAAACTTCATTAAAAAAATGTTTAACTGTCATAATTGTTTATAAACACGTTATTCTTTAACAGAACCACAAACCATACCATTGCAATCCGCCATTTCTCACGAGCGAACCATTTTTCCTTCTTTTTTTTATGAATGCACAAAATACAACTGGTGGAAAGAAAATAACTAGCCCGCGAGAATCAGTTCAACCAACTCGCTAGAGACATTTTATGTGCACAACATTCTTGCTCACATTTGGCTATGTTCAGAAGTCTGGTCAAATCGAAAAAAATATCATGATAAATATTATGAAAAAATTCAAAATTTAAGCCGAAAAATAGAAACTATATATCGTGCAGTTGATCATTGCTGATACGCATGAATGTTACCTTGTTCTCCTGATTCGATCGTCCAACTGGATCTGGAATCATGGGATAATTATATAATAAATTCCATAATCGATAATAGGACGAATCTATTGGATGAAAATATTTTCTGAGTCAATTGTTGATATCATACATTCGGAAAATGCTATTTTGTGCGGTTCACTTCATGCAGCTAATGGTAACGTTATGCATACATATATATATATATGTATATATCCATATCGAGTATAACCACTAAATTTATAAACAAGCGAGAATCAGATAAAAAGGATTTCAATAATTAAAAGAACGCACCTTATGAAGGAATTATGAACTAAGAATTAATCACATTTGTTCATGAAATGAAAACATGATAAACAAAAATGATAATTTGTATATGAATAATCAATATGTGACTACATTCAGATATGTTAAAGAATTTGCAAATTAAATTTCAAACCCACATCGAGTGTATGAATTGAATGGATATTTACTAACCTTTCTTCCAAGAGCAGAGTGGCGCAGTGGAAGCGTGCTGGGCCCATAACCCAGAGGTCCGTGGATCGAAACCACGCTCTGCTAGTTTTTTTTTTTCCAGCGTCTCTTTCTATATTATTTTTTCTATCATATATTAAACAAAGGAGATCATCGATTATAACATCCATCTATTGTTGAAAGCAAATAGTGTATTTAAGAATGAAATATAATTATACCAATATCCATGAAATGTTTTATCAATGACTCATTCCTCATGATCCCTATTACAATGTCAACATTTCCCCTTCTGTATTAAAGATATTATATATTTTTTAAAACTCGTTCGTTAGTGTAATCAATAAATAATCATACATTTCCTTAGCTATATACACGATTTCCTGTGACATCAAGTTTTGAAAGACATCATATGATTAGTCGACAAAATCTAGTGGGAATCTGTTAAAGAATCATTACAGATGTTTTTAAATTTTCAGAATTGTTGGAGAGTGCGTATAATAATGATTCCAGCGATAAACAATTCTATCAAACGGCAGTAATTGAATTGTGGAGTGCATCAATAATTCTCTTTTAATTCCTCCCATAATATGAAATAAATGAACGCATGAGCGACGCTATATTGATGCTAAACTATTCGTAATGTAATTGGACAAAATATATTCATCATGCACTATATATATACACTATTTATGATTAGTGTTGAAAAACACCACTTGGCGGACATTTTGTGGCTTTCACCAGCGCTTCCGCCATGTTGCGGACACCGAATAAACCACAACAAAAGTAAGCACAACAACACAAAACAGTGGGCTGATGTTTCCCAACGTCGACTTTACAACAAAAACAACCTATAATACACTGTATGAAGTAGAATTGCAATTTGATTCATCATAAGAGTTGGAATATTAATATAACAAAAATGAGTAAGTACAAAAAGAAACAAGAATCTTCGAATGAAGAAAGTGATAGTGAAGAAGAGCGGCGAGAAAAAGATTTAAAAGAAAGAGATGAGTTTGCTAATCGTTTAAAAGCAAAAGATGAATCCAGGACGAGGAAAGTGGCTGTACCGGTTGGTTCCGGTGCAGCCGAGGCCGCAAAAAGATTGAAAATAATGGAAATAGATTCTCGTGAAAAGCTTGTACCAAAATTACGTGTTGAATCACGTCGGCAATACTTGGAGAAACGAAAAGAGGACAAAGTTGCTGAATTGGAAGCTGACATTATTGATGATGAATATTTATTTGATGAAACATCATTGACAGACCGTGAACGTAAAGAGAGACAACATAAGAAACAATTGTTACAGCTTGCAGTTGAACATGAAAAAGCTCGTGAGCTTGAACGTGTTCAGCGTTATCATATGCCATTGGAGAAAAGCAAAGGCGAAACTGAACCTGATAAATATGAAAATGAAGCACCACAATCAGAGCAAAGTAAATGGGAATCGCAACAGATGACCTCTGCTGTTTTCAAATTTGGTGCACAAAATCGTAAACGTAAAGAGGAGCATGAATTATTATTAGATGATGAAATTGAATTTATTCAAGCTTTACGTGTACCTGGCGCCGATGAAAATCAACGTTTACAATCACCACCACCAGAAGCGATTGAAGAAAAGAAAGTATTAACAACTATTGAGGAAACGAAGAAGAGTTTACCGATATATCAATTTAAGAAAGAATTAGTTGAGGCAATTAAAGATAATCAAGTATTGATAATTGAGGGTGAAACAGGCTCAGGAAAAACCACACAAATTCCACAATATTTACATGACGCTGGATTCACGAGGGACGGTAAAATAATTGGTTGCACACAACCAAGGCGAGTAGCTGCAATGTCAGTTGCGGCTAGAGTGGCGCATGAAATGGCTGTGAAACTTGGTAATGAAGTTGGATATGCAATTCGGTTTGAAGATTGCACATCACATCGTACAATTATTAAATATATGACTGACGGTACACTGCATCGAGAATTTCTCAGTGAACCCGATCTAGATTCTTATAGCGTAATAATAATTGACGAGGCACACGAACGTACTCTTCATACAGACATTCTTTTTGGTCTGGTTAAAGACATAACACGTTTTCGATCAGATTTGAAGCTACTTATATCCTCGGCAACACTAGATGCTGATAAATTTAGTACATTCTTCGACAATGCTCCAGTATTTCGTATTCCTGGAAGGCGTTTTCAAGTCGATATTTATTATACGAAAGCACCTGAGGCTGATTATGTTGATGCATGTGTTGTATCTATTCTCCAAATACACGCGACACAACCACGAGGGGATATTTTGGTCTTCTTAACTGGTCAAGATGAGATTGAAACGTGTAAAGAGATGTTGCAAGAACGAGTGCGTAGATTGGGCACGAAATTGAGTGAATTGATAATATTACCGGTGTATGCCAATTTACCGAGTGATATGCAAGCAGAGATATTTAAACCAACACCACCTCGTGCAAGAAAAGTCGTCCTTGCAACGAACATTGCTGAAACATCGTTGACTATTGACAATATTGTTTATGTGATAGATCCAGGTTTTGCTAAACAAAATAATTTCAATTCGCGTACCGGTATGGAAAGTCTGATGGTCGTTCCAATAAGTAAAGCTTCAGCAAATCAACGGGCCGGTCGTGCTGGTCGCGTTGCACCTGGAAAATGTTTTAGATTATACACTGCATGGGCATATAAACACGATTTGGAAGACAATACAGTACCAGAAATTCAACGAATCAATTTAGGAAACGCTGTTTTGACACTAAAAGCATTGAACATAAATGATTTAGTTCATTTCGATTTTCTGGATCCACCACCTCATGAAACACTCGTATTAGCATTAGAACAATTGTATGCTCTTGGTGCATTAAACCATCGTGGTGAATTGACGAAAATGGGTCGGAGAATGGCAGAATTCCCATTGGATCCAATGATGGCAAAGATGTTGATTGCAAGTGAAAAATACCGGTGTTCAGAAGAAATAGCCACAATTGCAGCAATGTTGTCTGTAAATGGAGCGATTTTTTATCGTCCCAAAGATAAAATTATTCATGCTGACACTGCGAGAAAAAATTTCCATGTACCTGGTGGTGATCATTTAACTCTGCTCAATGTATATAATCAATGGCATCAAAGTGATTTCAGTACACATTGGTGTTACGAAAATTTTATCCAACATAAATCAATGAAACGTGCACGTGATGTTAGAGAACAGCTTGTTGGTTTGATGCAACGTGTTGAGATGGAACTGGTTTCTGGAATTTCAGATACAATTAATATAAGAAAAGCCATTACCGCCGGGTATTTTTATCACGTTGCACGTTTATCAAAAGGTGGTCACTACAAAACTGCAAAACATAATCAAACAGTTTCAATTCATCCCAATAGTTCATTATTTCAAGAATTGCCACGATGGCTGTTGTATCATGAGTTGGTATTCACAACGAAAGAATTTATGCGGCAAGTAACTGAGATTGACAGTAAATGGTTATTGGAAGTGGCACCGCATTATTATAAACCGCGTGAACTCGAAGATTCTAGTAATAAAAAAATGCCTAAAGTGCTGGGAAGAGCTGCTCCTGATGGGACACAATGATTACATTTAGTATATATTGTTTATATGTATATATAGAGATATATATATATATATTTGTACAGAGTCATTACTGAAAATACACCGAATGTAGACAATGCGTTGTGTAAAGCCATTTTGTATGACGCAAAATAGGATTTCAAAATTTATAATTTGATAAATTTATGGAAATGAAGGAAAAACACTTTTTTTTCATCACGAGTATATTTAGAATTATTTTTTCTCGATAGAACATCGATATTTGTTTGCAATACATGAAATAATACGAAATTTGCAGCACAGTGGCATAACATCAATTTGTACAATTTTCAATTCGTATTTCTATGTTGAAAATCGTATTTTTCTCTGTTACTTATACAATCGACATAATCATTAAAGAATGTTTTGTTTATCGACATTTGAACGAGAAATTGTTTATATTATTGATCATTTTGTTTTGATTCTACTACTTGTTCACGCTAAAAAAAATTTTTCTCATCACCCTCTGAGAAATTTGAAAAGGGAAATTTCAAATCAATGGCGCCATTTGCTCGCTCTGTTGGAAATATTCCTGGAAGGATTCTGAGTGCGAGTAATCGCGATATTCGATATGAGAAACCATAGAGAGAGTAGTACGCAGCGCTCAACTCAGGCATTAGGAGAACTAAAAATTCAAAAAGGTGAAGGTAATTGGCGCCTAAAATTAGTTTTTCTAGTATTACACAAACTGTAAAATTATTCTTGCTACTTCTTTATGGGCATTCGTATTTAAAACTTATGAGGTTGTCATTTTCAATGAAATTTTGATGATTGGAGAGAGAAGATAAAAAATTTTTTTTATAGGACATCTACTTTTTGCATTGGATAAGCCCGGCTAGCTCAGTCGGTAGAGCATGAGACTCTTAATCTCAGGGTCGTGGGTTCGAGCCCCACGTTGGGCGCATTATTTTTGCATTTTAACTCTATTTTTTAATTGGCAACGTCCTAATTTGACTTTGGCAATTGTGAAACAAACTTTATACATTCTGATAAAGCTCAATCCGTTGTACATAAAAAAAAATCAAATTTTTTAATCCTCCAATACTCAATACAATAAATAGTTAAGTATACAATGCAAATATATGTCGAATACATTATGAGAACGTAATAAATTAGTATAATTAGCGACAAAGCGAGATTCGTCTCGATTCAGGTACTACTATTGCCTCACTAATGAACTATAAGTTAATTTTACACCATTATCATTTCACTTATAAATATAAGTTGAAATGGTAGCCAACACAATACAAATTATGGTGAAGACATCGATATGGTGATGATTCGCACCACCCGTTGACGCCCCCGCATGAACGCCGTTATTTTTATTATCCTGTAAATTTTTCATCAAATCTCTGCTATCATGCGGACACTTATAATACGTGTATCCAATAGCGCGACTCTCAAGGAATTGTCGAATATCTTGCCAGCAACGCCACTTCAATGGATTTCGGCTGAATTCGAACGTATCCAATCGTGGCAAATAAACAAAACAACTGGTGTACAAACATTGGAATTCGTTGTCCTCAAAATTGAGATATTGTAATTGTTTAAGATTATCCAATGCCCCATCTTCAATTTCCACCAGATTATTTTTACTCAGATCCAACCAATAAAGGTTTGCACAATCTTTGAACCATGAATTACGCACCACAGTAAATCGATTGTCTCGAAGCACAAGTTTTTCAAGCCTATGAAGGCCTTGAAACGCACGTGGATCAATGTCTCTTAGCGAACAATTTCGTAAAGTAAGTTCCGTGAGGTTTTCAAATCTTGCGAAGCTTGCAGCTGGTAAATGTGGTATGTAACTGTCGAAGATTTCGATAGAACGCACACTGCTCGGTATGTGGCTCGTAATGAAAATATCACCATTGTTGCAAATGTAATGTGTGTGCTCATGAGTTGATGAACATGTTCCGCTTGCATTTGCGTATCCTACTGGCGGTGGTATATATGGATAAGGAGTTGGCGTCGGAATCGTAGTTGAAGGTTTAGCGGTGGTTTCGGGACTATTAAACAGATAAAAAGAATACAATGAATGATCAACATTAACTCATCAATCATTTATAGTATCTAAGTTATAAATTATGATGATTTACCCAAATGGAAGGTTTCCTGTGGAGCGACACCCACCCCAACTAGATGTCCCTTCGCCGTGGAGAACAGCATTCAAACAATCGCCGGAGCAATAGATCTTACGTTCATTAATAAGACGAGCGAGTCTCGTGGCGCATAGACAAGTCCACGGGTTGCCAACAAGATTTATTTCACGTAGAAGTCCAAGTTTTTCTAGATGTTCAATCCCAATGCAATTTAATTTATTGTCAGAAATATCAATACTAGTGAGATACGGTAACACATCGAAAACACCGTTATCTACTCGACCAATATTATTTCTTGCCAAATCCAAATGCCGTAATTTTTTAGTGTCTCTGAACCACGCCGGTCTCACAACTTCAATATCATTGTCATTGAGGATCAGATCCTCTAAATTGTGTAGTCCAGCAAATGTATTATCATCAATGCTCTGTATTGCGCAATCGTGGAATTCAAGTCGTCTCAAATAACCATCAAATTTACGGAATCGGTCAGATTTCAACGTATGAATCATAGAATTCGTGAATATAATGGTCTCAACGGTCGATGGAAGTTCTCGAACATCAGCGAGAGTCGCACGGGTGCAAACATAACTCAATCCTTTGAGATGCTGATAACGGTGATGATGATGATAATGTTGCGGTGATATTATTCGACATCCACCTTGGGGTCTAACTGGCGGTGGTTTAGTTTCAATCACTGCTGGTGGTTGAGGTGTTGGTGGTGGTCGTGCTGGTCTCTGTCCACGAGTTTCATAGCCCCAACTCCATCGGACTCGTCCAGTTGACGTCATATTGTAGAAGTTCTATCGCAATGTAGCAAAATAATGATATATAATTATGAAAAAAAAAAACACAATTATTATTCACGCTACTTACTTGATATTCATATGTGGGACGAGTAATTGTCATCGATCCATTATCTTCAATACAGCCATTTCCATCAGCTCGACTATTACTGATCTCATATCCAATTTGCTTTCCGGTGAGGTAGCTCTCAAGGTCTCGTCTACATGAACAAAGCCAAGGATTTTCACCCGCTTCAATTCGTTCTAGAGACGCGATACCGTCTAAATTATCATGTGGAAGACAATTTAGACGATTTGCACGAAGATCTAAACGTCGTAAATTACGCAAGTGATCTAGTGCACCAAATTCGAATCTCTCGATAGAATCACGCTCCAATATAAGATCAGTAAGTCGCGTGAGATCTCGGAACCAATAATTAGCTACTGTAGGCAATCGCGCACCAATAATTGTCAAACGTTCAAGTTTATGGAGTCCAGCAAAAGCTTCAGGTTCAATAAATTCGATGCCACAATTTCTCAAAGTAATACTTCGGAGAGTGTTTCCAAATCTGAAGAAGGTATATTGACGTATAGTTGGTATATGCAAATCAAATATCTCAATCCATCCAATTTCATCTGGTAATCGATCGAGATAAGTGATACTAGTGGCAGTAGCTTCGCGCCATTCAATTCTTTGATGATATGAATAGTCGTAATTGGGTTGATTACTGTTTGGTACAACAGGTGGCAATGCAGGGTAATCCAGAACAGCCATACAATTAAAAACACGACTTGAACTCTGACTTCGGCTAGACATCGAATAAGTTCTGTTGTAGTAATCTGTAGTGTGCCATCGTTTGCTGCGATGAGTTGAGTCATGAGGCAAACTGCTCAACTTCATTTTCCGATCTTCAAGAAAATTCAATAAAGCTCGTCGACAGTCACACATCCATGGATTCTCTTCAATATGAATGGTTTGAAGATTTTTCATTAAACTGAGAGAATCGATGGGCAAACAATCGAGATCATTATTCCTCAAACTGAGAATCTCCAGATTTCTACCGAGGAGTTTAAATACTTCCGGTTCTATATAAATGAGCCCTGTAGAATCCATTGTTAACATTTTCAAAGTTGGAATGTGTCGGAACATCGCTGCTTTTGCCACATTTAGTTTTGTATTCGAAAATACAAGCCATTCGAGAAATTTCAAACCCCGAAATGCATCAGGATTTATTTCACGAAGTTCACAATTGTAAAAAGTGAGTCGCTGTAAGAGAGGAAATCTCGAAAAAGCATCAGCAGGAATCAATGGTAAACGCGCAATTGTGAATTCAATCCATTCAGCTTCAGCAGGTATAGAATCTATATCTGATAAATTACCGTGAATGCAAACATACGCAATAGTTCGCTCGACACGTTGATCTGCGCCAACTCGTGCCAAGCTACATTTTCCCTCAACAACAATGAAAAACTGTGCCAAGAGCAATCCTAAACCAAATACCAAATACATCATTGAATTATTAATCATTTTGTATCCCATCTTTTCAAATATTCACTCTTCTTTTCTCCACTTAATGACGCAGTGCTCGATTTGTTTTGTATGCGCTCCAGTTAATACCCTTGAGATTAATAAATATATCGATGCACGATCTTTACGTATGAATAAATCGTGAGATTACTAGTTAGTTAACTCAACTGAAGGTAGTCCAGCAATGACAGCACACGATTATGCAATACAGCTCGCACCGAATTAGTACCATCAAGGTTCTTCTTTCCCACGACAGTATTATTCACTCATCACCCTTGCACTTCTTGTACAATACCAACAATGGTCATAACGCACTGAAGAATGGCAACTTACTCCAAGTCAATGTGCAACTGTATTTCATCATTCATTGTCACCTGAAAATTATATCGAATTTGTATCACTTATTACACTTCAACATTGATCCATCAATAATTCTGAAAGCTTCATCGGTACACTCACTTTAATTTAGGGAAGTAGTTTTATAATCGCTTCGAATCTACTCGATATCATCGTAGCGAAAGCTTTCGCTTACACCCTCCTTTTCCTATACAACAAATCGATTTAGAGAAATAGGAAGGAAGGGCTACGAGAACATTTTGACACACCCACAGTTGCTCCACTAATTGAACGATGATCGATTAGAAAAGTAAACTGACACGATTAGTGGGCGAACGGACGACCGACTGACCGCGCTGTGAGTGAGACACGCTATTATATAAACCCGTAAGGACAAGGTCAGATTTTCCCCTGTACAACGTCGCTCTATCTTTAGACACATATATGAGTAGTGCTACATTGCACTTGTATAAAACGCGTGTTTGGCAAAACAACTTTTCGCGCTTTAAACGCTGCTCCTACCATAATTGCTATCGATGGCAAATAATAGCGTAACCGCGCGGAAATCTTGGAAAAATCATATTGCCACACGCATAATAATTGCAGACTAAATGGAGATTGACTGATGTATAGAGGTCAGTCTTGTAATTATCACTAGGGATATGGAACTTGATACATGTGTGCAATACTTGACCAAACTAAATTTTGTCTTAGTTTCTATTGTGACAGTAATTAAATACCATCGGCTTTCTAACTCAAGTCAATTAGACGAATGAGGCCGATGCGTTCATTACTATTTGGGGGGAAAATTCATTAATTGACGCGTAGTTACCTCCTACGACACCATATACTTATAGTGGCGTCTTCCGTGTGTCGCAATCCTCTGACATTCATCTAACTTCTTGTGGGCGTCACATATATACATTGGTATATGTAACATCGATTGAAATACAATTTTCGGTCTTTAATGCTTTATGCATCATCACAAATTCAGTGATGTCACGAAGATATCATTGAAGTTCTCATTAAGGAACCGCTAGACATTAAGAATCCACGCTTGAACCCACAGCATAATTAGCGCTTGTGACTCACCGCATTGAGTGATTAAATTGGAGTTTTTTAGTGTACACCAATATCTGGGGATATAGCTCAGTGGTAGAGCATTCGACTGCAGATCGAGAGGTCCCCGGTTCAAACCCGGGTGTCCCCTAGGGATTTTTTTTTCTCTAGTGTCAATCATCAAAATTTTTTGATAAATCATTCGAAGAAGAGAATTATGTTATCACGTGACTCAAGTCTGCGGAGAAGATGTATCGACAGACATTGATATTGCGATAATCGCTCTCTACTTGCACCTCAGCAATTGGTTCCGCTCGTTTTCATCCCCCGACATCATGTCTTACGTACAAAATATCCCTTGATAAAAGCCCTTAGCCGAAATAAATTATGTAACAAAATTTATTTATGCCGTAAGATGATCGGTGGTGATGAAATTGGAATAATTATTTCACTTGCTTTCAAATCTGGTTTGAAACAAATTTGGAAGTAATAGGTACGAGAAAACGGGTACAAGAAAATAGGCATAGAGGAAAGGCATAGAAAATGGGTATTTGAGATCAACATTATAGCCTGTTAATTATTCCCAACTTCACAGAATAGTATATTGTGTTACTAGGGGTGAAACAAGACAATTTCAGACACAGAGTGAAGTTGCCTGGCATCACCCGAAGTCTGAAATTATGTTTCACCCCGTGTCACACACCATATTTTTCATATAATCACAAAATGGCATTATCAATGCCGATTATATGAAAAAATAATTTTTTGATATATTTTTTTTTTTGGGTATCTCATGTCGGGAGATATTATGTCTGGGGACATTTTATCCTCAAGATATTTTGTCCGTGGCATATTTTGTCGGGGGATGAAAACTCATTGTACCCAGCAATTAGCGCTATTATCAAAATAGCTATAATTGTGACATCTACAATTCGCAGATTAATTTTAGCCAACTCGCACACACTGCAACATTATGCGATTAAAAAAAAAGGTAGTTGGCCGATATGACGCAGAACTCTCACATTAACTCAATGCATAATATTAATTCAACTGTGGTATAACATGTGTATGCGTAATCTCGTTAACGTTACCGCAACGAGATAATTCTTCTCACGTATGGAATTTTCACATGAGATTCATTGCATATGTGGAAAAGCATATGTCATTGTCTCAATTCTCGACATTCGCAACCAAAGGGTCGACTGAGAGGCAAATGAGGCAATCTCTCCAATTCTGAGATTGATCCCTCATGTGTACATATACATACGCACATATATAGTCGATCTTGTGTTTGGTGTGGGTACACATGTGTCCAAAAAGAGAAGGAAAAAAAGCATACTCTTCATCTCGCCGGCAGAATATCGTTGACGTCATGTTCATCACTGTAAATGGAAACGAACAGCGACTGAAGATAATGCACTTATTATGTACAAGCCATTCACGAATTGACTGAAATAAATATCTATCCGATATACATTCAGTGTGATTTTTATATATCAATTCATTATGTATTTACCTTGATGACTTTCCATCTGCATATCAATTTTCGCCTGTCCCTTTGAATTCATTAGAATATGTTGAAGTTTATATTGCTCAGGCACTTCTTTTCACGACCCACATACAATACACGTGTGTGATGAATGAATTTGTATATGTACGTATGACCGTTATCCGTAATGAGCATCAAACGAGTGATATTCGCTCAGTGATCGACTTTCGTATATAATTTATGTGGAGGTATAAGAGGCCATTATAAATATATATTGACAGAATGACGGAGGCATGTGATAAGACGATAAATGCGCAAGTTGTACAGCTGCGATAACTGTCGAAGGCACAACGCTAGTCGTGTCTCTGACGTGATCCTTGCGCCCACTCGTTAATTTTATACTGAAAGCATGGTGTGATAGATATATCTCATCATCTTTTTTCGTCGTTCCAGTCTTTTCCATTATACAAATGGCACAGTTTGCCATTAATTCTCATGTGAACTTTATATGTTCATTTACACCTTCACATTATCATCACCTATTTGATGAAACATAAAAATGAGAAATAAATGAAAAGAAAAAGACAACAAGAGGACACAGAATAAGTACATTATGGTAAAAGTCATACCCAAAGACACGTGGATTCACATCTTGCTGTCACGATCAAGAACACACGCGACCTTCGCTGTGATATACATTATTCATTTTATCTTTTTCAGGTTTCACCGAACCGACGAAATCAAATGGTGTTAATGTAGTTGTGTTGCAAATTCATGATGAGTTTTATGTCAGGTTGAAAAAAAAACTCTTGCTCATTCAACACACATGCGATAAAGTTGGCAAATGTCTATGATTCTATTCATAAAATTTTACTTTATACGTTTGATTTCATCATAAAATAATATCCATGCAATGACAATATACCCACACACATCGACCTCATCGCCTTTGGGTCTCCGTACAAATCTATCTACATCCTACGACAACTACAATTGATTAATAACAAATTAACATATATCATGATAGATATCAGTATAATAAACGCATAACATTTTCATTCCATATACATCATGTATATGAATGCATGCAGACATTCATATGCGGATGAAAGGCCGCAGGTAAGAAATTTGGGTTGAGACCTTGATAGAATATAACGATGCGTGTTCCGTTAGATTGGCGCCAAGTAACGTCTCTTTACCGGCAAGACAACGTCACACTTTCGGCACTTCACAAAGCGCGTAGTTCATAACACACATCTACGGCAATCATTTCCGGTCTATATAAACATATTAAATACCTGACATCTGTTCACCATATGATTTCTCTCTTTTCACTCATCACGCAATATCAAATCCAATATGTGTTCATAAAAAAGCGAAACACAATAAGCGGACCTTGAATCCGCCCCAACATCTTGTGGTCAGAAAATAGATGCAGTCGCCTTGTATACAATAATTTCCGCATAATTCCAGGGCCAGACTCATGTCCAAGGCGTCAAATATGGACATCAGTCCTCATCTCTCTTCAATTCAATCGCGAGTTGGAATAGTTGAAATTGAATGGAAATATTAATTGGTGATGGTTCTTTCTCCCCATTTTGGGATCGATATAAACAAATGAAGTCGGAGAAGCTCATAATACTTTAAAGTAGAAATCTTTATATGAACGTAAATTGCTGTTAATCTAAATATGATATTCTCTTTTTGGCCAGTTCAACCAAACTTCTCTGATACACCCACGAAATACGGTCCTGTTTGATTACTACATACCTTAATTCGATCCACTAGAGAACGAATTTGACATAGTAATAGAAATACTTTAATGTGTATAACGAATCCATAAATCTCCGAATTCCTCTGCTCGTGGGCCTAATTTACGCTAGCTGCTATCTTGGGCCGGCTGATCTCGAGTATATTCGGCCCTCTGCTGGCTTCATTACGCGACGGTTTTCTCAGCGCGCAGACTCGCGTGCGTTGCTACACAGGTTCTCTCTCTCTTGATATCAGTCCCCTCGTCGAGCATCGTCGTCTGTCGACACAAGTCGACAGTCTTCGACTTGAATAGTCGTTGAGCGGTTTAAGCGTTTTGTGCCGGTATAAAGTGGCTTCTAGAGAAACGTATTTAAGAAAGAGAAAAAGAAAAACAACGGTCAAGTGTGGACGCTTCGACGAAAAAAAATAATTGAAAACATTCGATGGCTATTTTGTTAGTGGGACTAAAACTTGTTTTACAAAGAGGTCAAAAAAAATAAATAAATATATTAAACAGCCGAAAAATAATGCAGTTGTTAAGTAAACGTTCCAACGACGAGAGTAAATATTCTTACTTCTCAGTCGTTGGTTTTTTTTATTAATTTATGCTCTACAGATTTTTAATATCACATAGAGAGAGAGAGAGAGAGAGAGAGAGAAAGCATAATGAACACAATTGATGTGTGTTCAAAGTCGATGATTTTTATTTCTGCATCATTTGGTGTGTGCGACGAACGACCTCTCGCCGAAGTCTTTGAACCAATTGGGCCCTATTTCATTGTCGAAAAAGAGAGAAAGCAATCATGAAAAACTCTGTCGCCACCAGTTGGATATAAGAAAAGAGAACTTCTCTCAGCAGTTGGAGAATAATCTTTGATATTGTTCATTGGTTCATATTACATTCACAGTTGTGAGCCTATTATTCGTCCAGTACAATGGCACCAGTGATTATTACGTTAGGGCGTAAATATATAAATGAAATACTTGAGCAATGAAGCACGACACTGTCACCAATGATTGGAGAGAATATTATAGTATCATACCTCATCGGAGTTAATATATTGCGGTCAGTTTGATCGTTTGAGTTCTTTAACGACGACGGTTTGTGAAAGCTGATAAAACGGAATATATATCGTTCTTTCAATGTTCCAACTCCTTATTTAGTTGGAATCAACATCACCAATTAGTGATGGATATATGTGCTTTGTATCCATATAAAAAAGAAGCAGAACGTGCTTAAACACATTGGCGAAATGAAATATGTAACTATGTGCTACGAAAACATACAACATTTAACGGATTTCACTCGTGACCATTTTATATATCTTATGTATGTACCAACTTACATATAACCATTGGTAGAAATCGTGCCCACGAGATACTGAAGATCCGGGATGCAGCACAAAAAATTCAATGTATAAACTCTCTATATGAAATCGTATCGCTATGATTGCTGGTACAGAAATCACATTGGCTTCTAGGTGCCAATAGAAATAACATCAATCTCATATTGGTGAATCAGAAATGATGGGGAGCAGAGGTATCCAGTAGGAACAATATTTTGGTCAAGAATTGCAATTATTTGTGTATTTTTTTATCAAAGTTCTGATTTAATTTCATGTCATTTCTTGTTAATGAAGAAATGTGTGGACTGAGAGAAAAGGAAAGGAATCAGTGCGGTTCACATTGCATCAGTCGAATGATACTATGGATCCGATAAAATGACGCAAGAAACTTTGTATTAGTGAATGAGATGTTTGATTCAAAGCGGAGAATTGAAAAGAAAACGTAATGAAATGTTTCAAGGATATACGATTATGTATTTTTTTTGTTTTTATTTCCTTTGAATTCGACGAGTAGATTATATATGCTGTTGGCATTCACGTTCGCCCCCGCCTTCAGACGTCGATTCTTCATTTTGTGTTATCTTTTGTGAATGATGCGATAAGAAATCGTTGTCGCGACTGGTTTCTTTTTTCTCCTTTCATTAGTGACTAATCGAACATTATATACGTTTGGTGTCTCACGCGCACGACAACGAGTGTTCAACGGTATATCACACAGCGCAGTTCGAATATATAAAAAGTTACATATTGTGTAGATTATATGAAATATTTGCATCAAGTATCAACGATCGTGGTGTGCGCAGAAATAAATCGCAATAATATATTTGGATATCAATATCTATTTGTGTGAACGTTTATAAAGAGATATTGATAGTATTTGAAGTGTCATTATTCAAACTAACTTGATAATATAAAGCGTGAGAGTGTCGCATTGAAAATTCATCCAATAATTTCATTTTACTCCACGAATGATCTGTTGTAATCGTGATTTGGATAGGGCTTTGTTTCGAGTAGCGCGTGACCATGATGAAGTTCAAATCGCTGTTTCGAAGAGGACAGCAAAGTCACTTGCAACATCAGCAAACGTCTACCGGTCAACAGAATCATCATCAGCCACAACAGCAGCATCAACAACAGTCAGCCATTCAACAGCAACAGCAACAGGTGGCACCGAATGTATTACAACAACGTCAATCACCCAGTGTATCGTCATTAGAAGGAAAAACTGATAATTCTCAGGCTGGATCTTGGTCAGTTGATAAAGAATTAAGTGCGGAAAAAAATATAAAAACTCACGCAAAACACACATCAACCAAAAATTCCACCAGGATGCAGGAGCTCGAGCGTGAGCTCGAGCTCTTACGCAAGGAACGTGCCAGACTTGAAGCAAATCTGAGGGAAATGTCGGCTGATGTTAAACGACTGCATGAACTTAGAGCGGAAATTGCCTTTCTCAAGGTATATATTCATTGCATTTTATTTCTTGTTACTCTCTCTAAGTCTCTTTCACTCCACTTCCGCCATTTGTTTCTCATTGTCTGTTAGTGACGTCCTCTTGTGCATACTTTAACGTGAAACGGTTGCATATAAATATTCACAGTCTGCGCATAACATGACATACCTTTACACCTGTTTATTATTATGTTTAGCCAGTATATACAGGGTGTGACATAGATAGCAGAACGTCAGGTGATGGTAAATCGTTGGATTTATCTAACTCTAATGTATTCGTTCCCATTATTTCTGCGAAATAACGAAATTCACCTTCTCTTATTTAAAACGATTGAATATGCGGATCATTTGCATTCACATTTTATATTCGCATTCGAATTTTATCGGATTAAGAATCAAATCAATTCAAAGACTTTCTTGTTCAGAGTAGTTCTACTATTCAGAAACAGTTTGACAATTCTGTTAGACATAGATTGAGCGTTACTTTTGTTTATTTTTGTGTTGTTGTTCAAATGCCCTTGAGCAATCAAACTCAAGAACGAAAAATTATGTTTACTCTATATTTTGAAGGTAATCGTAGATGGATATCGTCAGATTTTCCACTATTTCGAGAATGAAGGTCAATCATCGATGGTTCAAATATAATCATACTATGATATTCATCGTCTTATGATAAGATACTGATGATTTCATTGAGCAGTTTCATCTCAGAATTTTGTAAAATGTTTTTCATGACTAAAATGAATGTTTCATTCGTGTCATATAGACAAAACAATTTTCCATTGCCTGATTATATTGATTTTCAATGTTATTTTCTCATATTCATCGATTTATTCGAGCTTCTGAAGTTCTTACTACATATGATGAAATATTCATACTGTATTTTTTATAATAACTCAGATGAATGCGCTGTACACCTTGAATGTCATTCAAGGAATGATATATATGGTAAACTACCAGTTGTGACGATTCTCAGTTATTGCGGCTCTGACATTTACAATTTACTTTCAGATTATCGCTCGTAAACTATTGAGAGTTGATTCAAAATAAAATACTGGAAAAATAAGACTCAAATATCTCGAATTTCGAGTTTTATATCATTTCTGCTTTCCCGCCTTTGCGATCGGTTGCAAATATCGTCCAATTTCATCTCAATTACGGATGAATGTTTCGAATCCAAAATAGATATTCCCAATCTTACCTGAATACATCTACGATTTAAAACTAACAATCTCATACGTAAGAATGTCTAATCAAAAATGACCAATCAGATTATACAAAAATTTCCATTCATATCAAACAGCTGATGGCATTGAACAGTCGCATGTCGACTATCCCCTCTTGTTCCCTGACATTCCAATCGACTTCGTTTTACGATACATAACGATTTTCTAATCGTCTGAATAGATTTCCGGCCGTCTCAAATAATCGACGATGATATCGTTGATTCTCCAATTCTTATTGGCCATCAACATCTCTAACCAATTTCATTCTAACCCCAAAATTCAATTTCAAATTTAATTCCAAATCTCGACTTCTCGACTTATCTCTAAACACCCCAAACCACGCGCAGATTATGAAACATTTTCAATAAATATATGCGTTGTTTCCCACAAAAATAAATCTACCGGCACCCATTGACTTTTACGTATCGAATTCTTCCCTCGGGCCTCGCATTCCAAACGACTTCGCCCTTCGCGTTCCCCCATCTTCGTCATTCTCATACATTACAACACAAAATATCGAGAATATAATGAATAGCTGAAGATAGTTGCAGTATAAAGGAAGAGCAGCTGCCATTGCACAAGTAGAAAGGTGGGATTAGAGCGCTATACAGAGAATATGTCTGTGTCGAAGCTGTTTACCGACGATGTTTACCGATTGAGCATCGTGTACATATCTTATGGGCTTATACATACACATCCATCCCATATATACGTACATGTACAGCGTCGTCGTCGAAAGAGTTGAAAGCGTGATCGCGAATGTAGGCGAAATGAAAAAACGTTATTTATCACCACCTGCAACGGTAAATCGACTCGATAATTTAATTTGACCCCGCTGTGCAGCGCAATTTCATTGGTCACCCATGTGAATTGTGAATTATGGCAAGTAATGTCGGGTAAAATTTGTTTCTTTTTTTTCCGTTACGTTCCTACTCGCCTAAACATAACCCTGACGTGACAGATTTTAGCTATATATACACATATATGTATAGATATACATTATCATTCGGCCATTTATTAGATTAAACTCAGATTGTTACGTGACCGATCTTAGTGACGATATTGAAACATAAATAATTGTAATTTCATTGTAATTCTAGATATTTTTGTTGTTTCTGTTAATTTTATGTGGTTTTTGTTTGTTTGTTTTTTTTTCTCGTCGTGTATGATTTATAGGAGCAACACAGTTTTGAGGTGGAACGACTCACACAGGACAACCAAGTTTTGCGCGCACGTCTTCGTGATGTTGCTCATTCTCCATTGTCAGACACTGAAAAACAACAATTACTCCTCGACGCCTCAAGATTACACAACTCATCAAGTGCGTCCATTGCAATGGCGCAAAATGATGGTACATTGGCAACTACAGCAAATACAACAAGCGATAATCCAAGATGTGTTACACCTGAATGGGATAAAAATTCATCAAGTTCTGTATCAGAAGTATCTGTTGCATGTTTACAAGACCGTATATTACAAATGGAGGAGACACATTATTCAACTAATGAAGAGTTGCAAGCAACCATTCAGGAATTGAGCGATTTACAGGCACAATTAACTGAATTACAAACTGATAATGAACGATTGACTGAAGAGAAGAGTGTGCTTTTAGAATCACTCTGTCGACAAACTGAAAAGTTAGAGGATTCACGTTCTAAAGTTGATACCCTTCAAGGATTATTATTGAGAGAAGAGAAACCACAAGACTCATCCAAAGGATATAATACTGAGAGAGAGCAGAAACTTGTGGATTTATTGAAGGTAAATACTTTTCTTTCCTCCATGTGTATTTCATTTACAATTGGGAGATGAATGAAAAAACAAAAATTGTTCTTTATCTGTCGATTTTCATTCTTGTTTGAATTTATTTTTAGAGTGCACAGGAGGAACGAGAATCACTTCTACAAAAGCAGGAAGAATTGACTACGGAATTGAAATGTTTGCGTGCTTCAGCTGAAACAAGCGCAAATGAGTCAGAACGTTTGGCAAAGCGTGTTCATTATCTTGAGTCGGCCGTGGACGCGGGCAATGTCGAGCGAAAGCAATTGGATATAGAATTAGCTGAGGCCAGACAAGAAAGTGCAAACAGAAATATTGAGATTAGTAGACTTGCAACTCTGTTAGATAATGCACGAGCCAAAATTGAAGAATTAGAGCAATCGAGACAGTTGGAGAATAAAAGTGAAGCAGACGAAATGTTGGATGCTGCTAGACGTGAAAAAGATACACTGGAAACGCAAGCGGCTGCGCTCCAGGAACAATTGGCACGATCACACTGTGATCATGATCGTTTGAGGGATCAATATTCCCAATTACAAGAAGAGTATAAAGTAAGAGTCATCATTTTATTTATCTTCTCCAGTATTTCTAACTTTTTGTAGTCATTTTGGTTCAATGATATTCTTGGCGAGTTGATGCTATGATTTTTCAGTCATGAACACTGCTCAATAATATAATTGGACACAACGTGGTTATGTTCATTTTCATTCAAGTGAAATGGTAAACTGGAACGAAATAATAAAGCATATTTTTCACAACCTTTTATCAGGTAACTCGCAACAATGCAAAATCAGCAGTCGATGATTTGGAGTACCGTCTTGGACAATTGAAGGACGAGCGCGTTTCTCTGAATGCTGAATTACAATTGGTTCGTGATTCATTAGCAGAGTTACAGGCGCAATGCCAACGACACTTAGAAGACAAACGGGAACTCAAAGCTGCATTGAGTGAAGCTCAACGACGTGAACGTGACACACAATTACGATCTTATGAGCTAGAGCGTGCGCTCGCGGAGGAACGAAAATTACGACAAGAAGAAAGTACCGAGTGGAAACAATTTCAGAGTGATTTACTCATGACCGTGCGCGTTGCTAATGATTTCAAGACTGAAGCGCAATCGGAACTTGAGCGTGTTGTTATGGAAAACAAAACGCAGAGGGATAAGCTGAGATCATTGGAAGCGCAGTTGGAGAAGCTGAATAAAGGTATGCAATATATTTTTTTTTCTTCTATCTGTTTTGAAGAAATATTGCAATTTTTTTCTTTCCTAATTTGTATTCATCCATTCTGTTTATTGCACTCTTTTATTCATTATTTATTTTTTTCTTCGTCATTATGACTGATGTAGCTTCACTAAGCGAAACTGATTGCCGTAACGGAATCGATTGTCAGACAAATTCTGCACCGCAGCCTCGACCTGAGAGAAAAAATGTTATTCTAAAACGTGGTCGTACGATCACGAAAAAACGCACGGGTGATGTCGGTAATGTTATCACAAAGAGGCAAATACTATCAGAGGATTCACGACAAACAGAATTGATTGGTAAAATAGAACGACCCGAACCTATCTATCGAAACTTATCCTGTCCCAATCTTATCAATGAACATCTTACTGAATATCCCATAAATTCAAATGATAGCAACGCTCATAATTGTTTGGAGTACTCTAGATATTCATTATCTACTGGATCGAGTAAAAATCACGAATATAATGGCGTATTATTGAAAAATATAAAAAGTATACAACCTGCTGATCAGAATGCATATCATATTAACGTATCGAATAGCAAATTTTTCGTTCCGCGAGATTATATTTATTCAAATATTGGCCGATCATTGGACGATTTACGATTCCGTGTTGATCCAGAGATGACAAAAATTTTCCGGGAAAGTATCGATCAAAAGTCAAATAGCACAAGTGATATAGATACCTGCATTATGCAGGAAAATTCTCAAATTTCGACACTCAATTCATCCTCCGATTCTATACCATCACCAAAGACAGATGTATCTCACAATACAAATGTCATTGATCCGCGTGCAATATCAAATGATGATAACCAAAGTCGGGAAGTTACTATTCCAGCAAAGCCAATTTTAATTGACGAATCTGGAATGGTAAAAGATTACCTTATCAGTGCGTCGTTAAATAATCCAAATCCTCATTTAATAATGGAACCGAAAATCTATATACCAAGACTATCCTCAAATAATACAGAACGAGAATTTGTTTATGAAAACGATCAATCGTCCAATGATGCCACTCATAAATTTGCATCTATTAGTGACGATATGAATCAAACAGCTGAGCAAACACAACTCGAACGACCTATGCCATCACCGCGTAAGCTCGTTCGATTTGAAGACGAAATGAAAGATCGAAGAAAATATGATGAAAAAATACCACAACAGCTTCCATCGATCATTTCAATCGTGAATATACCTTTCGAAGAATCCCCGAAAGGTCCTTCAACGTCAGATAAATTGGATACTCCTTTTCCGGTGCGTACACCCTCATTGAGAGAGAAATTTGAATCTATTGCGGAAAATGTGGAACTTAGAGGAGGCCGTGGTCGATTGTGGGCAAGGATGAGCGACCGTAAGTCGCGAAAATAAAAAAAAAAGGACTTGAAAAAAACGATATTATACAGTGTTTGCTTCAAAAGCGGTATCAACTGGGTGTACTTCTGTGATTTTCCATTTTCTTCTTGTATAAAGTATGGTTCGGTGATACAATTGGGTAATTTCTGTCTGCTGGGCTTATTGGAATCATAGATAGCCATTAAAGATAGTCGGTATCTTTTATTTTGGTGTATTTTTACCGAGATCTGATTGAAGAGAATGTTCTAAAATATGTGAACCCTTCTGATAGTTAGATTCAAAATCAGATCCGACGGGAATGTCATAACTTTTCGTTCCCTGGCATTCAGCCTCCAATATCATATGGCCAATGTCATTTGGCTACTGATAGACGAATGGACAATGACTTCATAACACAGCCTTACTTTTGTTCATTTTCTCGCGTTGTACGTTATTGTTTCATCACATGACGGTGAGGGTAAATTGGGTTTATTCGAACTACGAAAAATGATATTGGGACGTTCTTTTTTAGCATCCCTGACAATAGCCGATGCAAATAATATAATTATTAATCTTTCGAACTCCCTGACGAATGAAAACAAAAGGCGAATTAAAGTTGAACATTGCACTTTCGAATTTTTGATGATTCCAATGCTCATTATTTTATGATGTCAAGTGAAGAATGAAAAGAAACCGCCCAATAGCATCATTGTCCTACACATCATCCGCTTTATGTTTATTGTTTATTGTCTCCACAGCAATTTGCTTCGCAAAATCCGCCTTTTATGTAAATTCAGATGTGTGTTTACTCCTGAAAAGAAAACAGCGATTCCATTTTTTGTCATTGTCTCATCTTATTATATATTCATCGTATCTCTATGTGGTTCATCCTTTCTCTGCTTCGTGTGCAACAAAATATCACCATATTGGTCGAGATGATAGAGAGATTAATTTATTTTTTGTATGTATTTTTCAGCTAATCAGAAAATAGTTTCACCTCCAAGTGTACGGCCAGCAAGTACACCGACTGAAACACAACAAAGCGTATTAACCAGTGTTCAACAGGAAATGGCAGCGCGACGAAAAGCAAATATTTCTCGTCAAGATTCGAGGCTGTCTGTAAAGTGTTTAATTGAGAGTATTGAAAATGCAACGAAACAAGCTAAAGCTGGTATGAATTTTAAATTATCTCACGTTTGATAATATAATCATACCTTCGGGTTATAGCTCATTTTCTTTTCTTATGCCATCAATCTTTCAATCTTAGGGCCAGGCAGTCGAAGTAGTTCTACTTCATCTCTCAATTCACTTGGAACCAACGATATTCTATCGTTGAAAGCTCCGCTACGCGATCAGCAGCAGATGAATAATTTGATCTGCTCCACGAATCCAACGAACAACAATAAAACACAAACTGTTAATGCGAGGAAAATAACTCTTACAGGTATGTCCTGATTGTTCTTATTGAAAAAGATATTTCTAATTGTTTGCAATATGAAAGTTTTCATAATCATATTCAAATCTATTCACTCATCTTTTTCTATAGAATCTCAAAAAACAACTGTACCAGTTAGTCTCAATTCAGAGGAGCTACTTGACTCGGCAGCGTTGAATGCAAAAGCAATTGATTTCGTACGACGCAACAGTGTGACAGATTTGTCTGGCAAAGATCCATTATGTGGACTCGTAAAAAACGGCGGTTCGAAACGTAATGCACTGCTGAAATGGTGTCAAAACAAAACAGTTGGTTATCGAAATATCGACATAACAAATTTTAGCAGCTCATGGAATGATGGATTGGCACTTTGTGCAATATTACATTCATATTTACCGGAAAAAATTCCGTATGATTCTTTAACACCTACGGAAAAACGAAGAAATTTTGCGCTGGCATTTTCTGCAGCAGAAAGTGTCGGTATCTCAACAACTTTGGTGAGTTGGAAATATATATTCATCGCGGAAATTATTCATATTTGTAATGTTAGAAGAAAAATTTCGATTGTTCTCATCATTTTTTCTTTCTTTCAGAATATCGGTGATATGTGTCAACTTGAACGTCCCGATTGGCAGCAAGTGATGACTTATGTCACAAGTATCTATAAACACTTTGAGACCTGAATCAGAAAAATATTTTGGAAACTCGGATATCGATGGCATTCTAGTCAATCAAACTCTTGATGGAATGAATTCAAAAACCAGAGAATAAAAAATGAAAACAATCAATTATGCATTGGCTATAGAGAGTTGCAAGGACGTCATGATAAGGATACCAAGAATGTATAGTGTAAAGTGAAGATGAAGCAAATATTGATAATGCATTTGGAATTCAATTTCTTTTATCATGAGACTGATAACCAACATCGTCCGACGCGTCGGAAGTTTTACGACACGGAGAAATGTACAGTTTTAATTAAAAAAGAAACAGAAGAAAACTACTATAAAATTACTTACAAGATATGAACAAAATATTATAAAAAAAAAACGTACGATTGTGTAATTTATGAAAAGCCAATCATTGTATTTATTAAAACAACAATATGTTGACTAAGATGAACGAATGAATCACTTGAGTATGTATAATTGACACAGTCAAAGGGAAAAACACTTGTACTTTTATAATTATCAAAGTTCGAGTATTCGCGTTCCTCCTTCATGTACTCTCTATAAGTATTTTTCTAACGCATTATTTTTTGACAAATTTATTTGTAAAGTTGAAAAAATGAACACTGTATATGAATAGTTTGTATTGATTTAAGGCATCTAATTTATTGTATTAGTCACATTTAGTATTTTATCCTGAAGATTCAACGAGTTCGATAGTGTTTAATTTATGGATTGTAATTTTTGGTCGTGGGGGAGTCATAGAATTTGATAATAAAAACCAGAAAGATGAAACAACAATCCATAAAATAATTGAGAACTCTGTGATATAGCGTTAAAATAGATCATATACAGATACGCGCGTTATCGTTATTGCTCTTGCTACAATAATTCCTTCCGATTGAAACGTCGTCCATCGTTATCTCACTTCATTAAAATATATATATAGTATATGTATGTACATATATGTACCATTGACATCTATGTTTATAATTAAATCGCAGCCCCGACGTAGTACAATAAATCTTCCCAGTGCATGACAATGAATAAAGAAAATAAATGAATGAAAATGCAATCATTCATCAAGTATACAAATTTTATTTATAATAACTTATAGTAAATCCACGACTGCAATGTGTGATTATATACAATGTAAGTCCGTTGTTTCTATTTACATCAAAACATGTCATGAAGGAGAATAACTAACATCACGATTCGGAAACATCCATTTTATCTTGATCTTTATCGCCTGAATAGTATTCATTAGCGGGCTCAACTGCTTTATCCGTGTCCTGTGTATTGTGTCGAGAATCGGGATCAGGTTCGGGCTGTCTGTCTTCTTCTGGTGGCAATGCATCACATGGCACATCCTGCATCTGTACACTTGGTGAATGTTGTACCATTTTCAGATTATCATAAACATGGCGTGTAATTGCCTCCAAATATTGTTTACTATTTGCATTATCTTGTCGTGTTACAACGTCGGGATGTAATGTGAAATCGGGTGCGAAATATTCGAGATATTCTGTATATGGAAGTTCATTGCTAATCTGTTCATCAAGCAACAATGATGTTTCATAAGTCCAACAGCGCGCAACATTTCTCAATGTATATCCACCACCACCAACAGTCAATAAAGGTACATTCAGATCTCGTACGAATTTAACACATTCACCATGACCCTTTGTACTTAAACTGAAACATCCTAATCTATCGTTGGCCAATGAATCAGCGCCACATTGAAGTACAATTGCAGTTGGTTGAAAAAATTCCATAACATGTGAAATCACTGGTTTAAATACTTGGACATAAGATGTATCATCGATTCCCTCTTTCAATGGTACATTAACTGAATAATATCTACCACTTTCGGCGCCAATTTCATACATATCACCAGTGCCTGGGAAGAAGTAGTTACCATATTTATGGAATGACACGGTCATAACACGATCAGTCAAATAGAATGCTTCCTGCACACCGTCACCATGATGCACATCAATATCGATATAAAGAACTCTTGCATGATATTTAAGTAACTCTAGAATAGCTATCACGATATCATTGATATAACAAAAACCTGATGCCTCAAATTTTTTAGCGTGATGTAGTCCACCACTCCAATTAATCGCTATATCACAACAATTGTTATTCAATTTGGTTGCACCTTCCAATGAAGCACCTGTATACATAGAACAGAAATCAAATAAGCCCTCGAATACGGGACAGTCGTCACCAACATTGAAATGGCTCAGATATTTCGTAAATCCTTGAAGATTTTGTGGTGTGACGCGTTGGAGAAATTCAACATATTCATCAGAATGGAAGCGGCACATATCATGGGTGCTTGCACGATACGGCCGATATATTTGCATTTTCTTATGCAGCCCATAGTTCAGCACAAGACTATGTATCACTGATAATCGATGTGGTTTCATAGGGTGACCAGGTCCATAATGAAAGTTTCCAACGTCCGGATTGTAAAAGTACGATACCTTTTTATTATAACTCATATTCTTAGAGGTTAGGTTCACTGTTTTTCTAGATTATTTCCCTGGAGAGATACCACATTTGGTTTGTCTTTGAACTAAATTTTAATTATAGGCGAATACTTTTCCATAGCCAGAGGCGAAAGAAGTTGAACAGAATTTTCCGTAATGATATTAATTAATTCACTTTTTCTGATATTTGACGCTGGGTAAATTTCGTCGCCAACTCTTGCTATGTTGATATTATATGCAAAGGAACATAACAATCAAGTGAGATTGTTGTCAAAGAAGTATTCTTTGCTGTTGTGTACAAATCTACATTACCGACAATTCAACAATTCAATGTAATCTTTAACCTCTCAGAATTTGATTCATAACCTTTCCAATTTGTATGTAGAAATATTGTGATCCACCTGTAAATATGACGTACTAACTCCCAATAAACAGACACTCATTGAAATAAAATGTGTCATTAAATTTATTCAAATCCTATCACTCTGCAAAACAATATAATTGAGAATGAGCCTCTCAAGTGCTCTGAAGTTATCACTTCATCTGTTTGCATCATACCAGTCTCACCAATAGCCATCTTGAATTTACAACATTTGATTGAAATTCTCATTTATTCCATGCCTTAGCTGATAAATGAGTGAGTAACAAAATATTCATTCAATTCCGAATTAATGGATAAACATTATGACTTAATCATGGTTCTATCGTATTCATATAATATCCGTAATGAGCTTCAGAAATGTTGTGGAGTAGTCTAGGAAAATATTCCATAGACTAAAAATCCCCCAATGAGCGCAGCACCGCCAACTTCACAGTCTCTTTACCATCCAACACATACAAAATCGTATATATATGAATATGTATACATAAATGTATTCTGATTCGCCATTGGTGTAAACGTAAACATATTAGTGTCTATATATATATCTAGATTGTTGCATTGATATGTGTAGCTTATGACTAACCCAACCAAATACATCGAAGCTCTGACGTCGTTCCTTGAATCGCTCCGTTTTCGACTGTTCTACACTGTCTATATGTCAAAGACTGTCTAAGCGGTGCAGTGAAGAAAAAAAAAGAACATATTTTTTTCATATTGAAAATTATTCGCCGGAATTTTACCTGGAATAATCCAGGATGCTGGCGTTAATAAATCGAATTTTGGACTGGTTTAAGTCACTATTTTGGAAGGAGGAGATGGAATTGACACTCGTTGGACTCCAATACAGTGGCAAAACGACATTCGTTAATGTCATTGCGGTACGACACCCATTCATTCACGATACTGTATATCATTTGGTAGCTGTAAATTTACCACAGCTTTGTATGTTGCATTATTTTCCTTCTTTCATCAAAACTCAATATTTTTTATCACTATTAACTTTTTTATCCTCCATTTGTTTGTTCGATTGTTAATCCTTGATAATCTTCATGGTAATTATGAGCAAACAGCAGTCCAATAGCTTTTGGTTAGTTACTATAGTCAATATATCATACCTGGATGTAAAAACATGATTCATAGAGATGCAGAGCAACTAAAATATGATGAATGTCTGAGCATAATTAGGAAGTAGCATTTGAAACGATTAATTTGATATTCAAATCTTAATATCTGTAGCATTTGGAGTATTCAACAGCTTCTAAAAGCATTCGGACAGGGTTAATTTCAAATCATTTCAAATGCTACTTTGTATTTGGAAGAGTAAACAAAAAGAACATGGATCTTCCCTTTAAATTTTGTGTACGCAGTGAATGAAGAAGTTTTCATTCTTCATGATGTTAATTATCTTGTTGAAGCATTGAACTTAGAAATAAAGATAATATTAATCAATGTATCTTTATTTGTTTGCAAGTTGTGTTTTCATTTCATATTGTTTCAGTCAGGGCAATTCAGCGAAGATATGATACCCACAGTAGGCTTCAATATGCGCAAAATTACCAAGGGCAATGTGACTATTAAAGTATGGGATATTGGTGGACAGCCACGATTTAGATCCATGTGGGAACGATACTGTAGAGGTGTTAATGCCATAGTTTATATGGTTGATGCTGCTGATCCGGAAAAAATTGAAGCTAGTCGCAATGAATTGCATAACTTGTTGGATAAACCACAATTATCGGGCATTCCAGTTTTAGTACTTGGCAATAAGAGGGATTTGCCTCATGCACTTGACGAAAATGGCCTCATAGATAGAATGTGAGTGTTGCTTCTGTACCAATTAACATCGATTGAATTTTAAATGACTTACTGTGTGGAAGTATTTTATTAAATGAATTTTTTTTCTGTGGATTTAGGAATCTCTCAGCCATACAAGATCGTGAGATATGCTGTTACAGTATTTCTTGTAAAGAAAAAGATAATATTGATATAACGCTGCAGTGGCTTATAGCCCATTCTAAGGGTGGAGTTCGTTAAGTTATATTCGATTGACTTTATTATTTTTTGGTTTTTTTTTTTTTTTTCGTGTATTTTTTTTTCCATGAAGAATTCACTACAATGAGCATGAATGCAGGGCAAACGCAGCACATTTCAAATAAGCTCGTGGTTTAATCTTTGTATATGGCGTATTGAGTACGAGAGAAAAGGAAAATAAACAAAAGGAAAAAAGAGAATTGAAAGAAGAGAGAAAAAAGAAAAACCGAACATGATCCAATCAGTCGCTTCAGTCATTAAGGAAAAAGTTATAAATAATGGTGAGTGTTGATCGTGTAACATGAAGAATTTGTCTTATATCAATGCTTAACGTGAAGATGCTCATATGAATTATTATAAAGATCATATACGGCAAGCACAATGCCGATGGCACATAACTGTAAGAATAGTTTTTTATATTTTCATTATTAAGTGTTCGTGCTCCTTTGTATTATTTCTTTCTTTATTTTTTCATGTGATCATCATTCGAGACATTCAAATTTTGTAGATTGCCTTACGAGCTTAGATACGATTGATATAGACATGTATGATAACAATGGCGTATTTGTCTCGATTCAATTGAAGAATGAAAATTTAATTCCGTTTCCGCATTACGAAACGTCATGATCTAGAGGAACAATTAAATTACTGATAAATGATATGACGCTATACGTGTAAACCTAATGAAATAAAAAAACATTTGTATAATTTAATTTAATTAGAATGATATGCAGATCAATTTATTAAGATCCGTAAATTATATCATATGACCGTTGTGTTATGTATATACATATATTATATATATAAGCTATAAAATAACTACAATGTGCTTTTTTTCCATATGTATATTCTAAACAATGTTTCACAGAGGGTGTGGATGAACTACTGTACTACACTATCGATTATACATAAAACATCAATGCAGGTTGCAGTAGCATGAAATAATTATGAGATTGATCGAATCCCTCTGCGTTATTGATACCAACAGGTTGAACTATTCATCAAATACTTTTTTTCACGGATTCTCATGTAGTTTCATTGATTTTTATGAATAATCGTAAATTCGATTCATGATATCGTACAATATAACTTCATTAAAAGAATGATTGTAATATACAAAATAATTGTCCCGTTTTATCACCATGGAATAATATTTTTTAAATTTCTGGCGCTGAGTGTGTCGGTAAAGCAGAAAACATTTTCTGAATGATTTTCAATTGTGAAGATGAACATTAACCTCATTCTTTTGGATAAAAGAAAACGGGTTGGCTCTCAGCCAATCACATGATCCAGTTCAGACGGTTCTCTGTTTTTTATTCCTCATTCCTTTTGTTATTGCCCAGAGAATTTGTACAGTTTGTGCAGAGATAAACGTCAGAACCAAACACAACATTGGATCTTCAGGTCATGCGGTTCCATCCATGCAGTTTGTAATAAACAACAAAAATTGTCGTAGCTGCTACGTTCTCCAAATAGTGAAAGTATAAATTAATAGACGACGAAAATGCCTGCGACAGAGGATGATCCTTATGCTCATGCAGCTAAAGGTCCTTTGAAGTTAAAGAATGTTGAAACCATCAGCAAAAAGTATGTATTGGATGTGAATGACAATAACAATGAGATCAATGTACTGATTAATTGTTTTCTTTTTTAACAGAAAGAAAAAGAAGAAGGAAAAAGAAAAAAAACTTGTAGAAGTGAGCAAAATTATTGAAGAAGAACAGCCAAATAATCGCGTTGAAGTTCGTAGAACGAAAGCAGAATTGGCATTTCAGAAAATGCAAGAAAAAATGGTGAGTTTTGAAATTGTTCATTAGTATTTTTCAGTATTGGGTGGTGAAATGAATATTTGAAGAATTTTATTTCTATTATTCCTATTTCAGCAAACTGAGAGGATTAAACAAAAAGCATCGAAAACACACAAACAAAGAGTTGGAGAATTCAATAGACACTTGGACAGTTTAACTGAACACTTTGACATACCTAAAGTCAGTTGGACTAAATAAACCATTGTATACCGTAATCAAATATATTTTATTGACATATTTCAATTCTATCATTCATATTTATTGTATACTTTCGAGAAATCTGACAATATTCATACATTATATAAAAACAATTGTAAAATTTTTGCGATAAAACGTAAAATAGCAGATTTATGTTAATGTCATTTTTGTTTGGTTAGCAAGTTTGATCTGTATTCGCTTTGATCATATATCTTAATGTACATCACGAAACATTGGAATATAAAGCACAATAATGCGTTTAAAACTGAAAAAACAGTTCTAGAAATTTTGTAAATACCTACAAAAAAGTTCGTTTCTAAAATTACGTATCGTTCGTTGAACGTTTCGAATGGACGGCATCGATTGCTCATTGCTCATTGCAAATAAATATATATATATATATATATATTTATACATAACATTTATGTATGTAAATATTGTACTTTCGTGATACGAATCATATTCGTTATAAATCGAATTAGTGTATGGTATAAAAATCCTGAAAAGGGCAGTGACTAAATTTGGCGGATAATTTCGATGCTCATAATAACAATTACTGAATAGTAATTACAATGTCAGTGCCAATTATTCTTTCTTGAAGAAGATCTACTGCGTGAGAATATACTATTAGAGAATGAGCACGTCTAGTAAGTATTCAATCTGATATTCGAACTCCACCAGACTGAAATTCTGCTGATCTAATTTTGTGTGCACAGTATGGTAAAAAGTGTAACGAAGAATAGCACGAATATTGGAGTATTAATATTAGCATAGCTGCCAAATCGGAAAACTTTTATATGACTCTCACTGTGTGCCCAAGGATTTGAGCCATCATCGAAATACATCGGACATTGATCACGTTCACGTTCATATTCCTGTGATGAAAAATAGAATTAGTAAAGCAGCTCCACATCAAAATTTCCGATTGATAAATCTTACCGTCATGTCCAATGCGACAACAGCACCTTGTGAAGAATTGGTACTTGTGACGTCTTGTTTAATATCACAGAAAGGTGCGCCTGATTGTGACATCAATATTTGATTGAGATCGGCTCTTTGATAAACCCAACAACGATATTTACTTAGTGGATCCAGTTCGTCAAACGTGATTAAATAGGATTTTAAATTTTCTTTCCAAAATCCAATACATTTCATTACATAATCCGGATCGCCTGAATTATTGATTAAAACACTGATTCATTATCTGACCAAATTTACGTATCAAATCGAGTGATGATAACTTACTGTAAATATCAAGTGGACGACCAAGATGATCTACAGAGAGACAGTAATTTTCATCGATAGCTATTTCTTTCTGATCGCTGTCACAAACAGAAAAATCTGATATGTTTTCTTTACAGTAGGTATTTGGTCGCGGCGACAAAGTAACACCTCCCAAAATTCGCGTTTCAAAAAGCATGTCTCCTTTCTGTGTGAACTTGAATTTACCAGCTATAGGGCACCGTATAGGTACAGGATCTTTTGCTGTGAAATGAAATTGCCACTTTTTAGATTACGGTAGATAGAGTGGAAACAAGCTATCATAATTCAGTGAACATTATACAATAAATGTTTTTGAATGATGTTAATACCAACCAACAAACAAGTCATATTTCCATTTGACTTTATTCGGGAATTGGACCCATGAACATACTGTGGAGAAATCATTCTGGATTACCGCAGCACCTTTTCGAAATCGTATGAGATTATGATGCTGAGGTACAAAGTCAAAGCAAACATAATCTTTTTGACTGCGGACAAAATGATTGGAATATCACATCAATATTGATTACATTCGATGGGGATTTCGATTTAAAAGCAGAGAAGTATTGTGAAATTTATTACCATCCATCGACAGTCAAACGGGCCATCATTATTCGAGTATCACGTTGCTCTTGACATACATAAATGGTTTTTCTTACTCGGCCTTCGTCCGGACGCCAAATTTCTACAATATGCGTCTCATTAATAGTGACTTCAGCATCTGTATTAACAGTATTAATCCATTCTCGTGTCATATTTTGTGGTAATCGACAACCTGGTTCTACCACTTCGGCTTTTACAGGGACAAGTTTTAATCTTTCCGGACTTTGTTCAACCGTTTTCAATGTATTACATTCAGCAGTTATAGATACACCTATTAACAAGTCATCATCGCGATTTTTCAAAAAGCATCGATATTTTTCATCTTTTCTGGATTCCTTTGTATTCGCAACTGCGAAAAAATGATTTTTCTTTTCAAACCAATCGCCAAGACAACTGTATTCAACAACTGAAATATCCAAAAAATAATAACAATTATAGTGCGAAGTGATGACAATATTTAATATCTGTTAATGAGTATTTTTCTTACCTCCGTCAAAAGTTCCAGCCATATTGCTACATTTTTTGTATGTGATGTTGAATTTTTGATTTGTAATCAGAAACTGTGTTCCAGCTGTTTGGCATGATCTGATGTGAGCATCAGGTTGATCGCAGACTCCCGTGAATCTGAATCGATTCTGGAACATTGTACGACAATTTAATAATCAATATTCGAATGTTCAGATGATTAAATGAAGATTATTGGATAATTACCTGATAGGAAAATTGCCAGACACCTTCTAAAGCGGATCTGCAGTTAACAGGTTTATAATTCTCCGAGAAAAGTGTGATTATTTGTTGACCAGTACCTAATCCTCGACAAACATTTTCTACAGTTGCCGTCACATTAGCAGGTAAATTTACGCAACTCACTGAAATGAGAAACGAGCATTGACGTTTGCACTTTATAGTAGAGACTGGAAACATCAAAACTTACATTCTATCTTTTCCAAGACATTGAGCGTCCGGACGATGAGCCTTACGCAATGATAACAATAATCTTTCTGAAATACGAATGTAAATTGTGTTTTGATGTACTCCTTCATTGCTATGCAACGTCCTCTGTTTGTCATTGTTTCAGCGTTAATCTCCGTTGTTGTGGGTTTCCCGATTTCCCAAGAAAACCAGGAACCTCTAACAACATTGGGAATGAAGCAGGAATTATCATCCTGCATTGAAAGGGCGACTGTAAAAAAAAATTTCATGATCATCACATCAATTTACAGTTTCCATTATATTTATTTCATTGTTGATTAATTGAATTACTCATTAGATTGTAACGACGAATTTAATATGAATATCTTACCATACTGGGTTAAAAAAATGAATAAACTAAACCAAATTAGGGTACTAGTACGCCCCATTTTGTCAATAATTTTTTATAAATTTAATTATTATGACAAACAATAATCAACAATACTCAGCATGCTTGACTCACAACTCCAAACCCGACTCACGCCCTACGAAGCGTCATCAAATATCGTCACGCCCTAGCGTTCATGTCTCCGTAATCGCTACTTTATCGACATCATGGCGGTGGGCGGAGGTAATTGGTGCGCCGTTCTATAGGATGAATTCTCAATCTGCAATTTAAAATTTACGCGGGATAATATCTTGATAGATGATATGAATTATTATAGAAATTGGTTGAATTTGAAGATGAATGCCGATTTTCCAAGTAGGAAATCAACAGGAATATGTTGTTACTGAATGGAAAATTCTGTGCAAAATTCTAAACGACTGAAATAAACCCCGCCATCTTTAGAAGGCATCTCACAACACAACGAGATTCGAGAGGGTTCACTGTGTATAACCTAAAAAATAACAAATCATACTTAAAATAAATGAATGCAATTTGGATGTGTAGCCCGTGAATTTCTTGATGTGTAATTCATTCCTGTATTTATAACAAACATTTATTGAACAAAAAACACAATAAACATGGCGGATTGCTTGAAAGAACGAGCTTTGTATGTAGGAGATATCGATGCAGACATTGATCTTTCCATGCCGCCAATTTCTGGTGAAGATTACATAAAACGTGTAGTGTAAATATTTTCATTCAAACTATGAATACATATTGATGTAAAAATATCAAGTCTGAATTAATATATTTTTTCTCTTTGCAGAGTTGAAGCACAACAGTGTGACGATGTAGTTGTAGCTGAGATAGATAGAAGCAAATTGAAGAAGCAAACAGCCGACATAAAGACCGTAAGCTTCTGTTAATTCATTTGTGTAAGACTAATACTCGCTTACTATAATTATTCTTTCGAATGAGAATCAATTTCGCAGGGTAAAAAGAAACCGATCCCATCACTCTGGATGTTCATTGGTAAAAAATTTCCAGAATACAAATCCCATGACAAAATTATACCATTTTAGCGTATTGTGTATTTAAAATAATCGTGACATCTAAATAGTAATGGAATATTTTCGTCAAATGATATTTTTGTTCGGGATATTATCTATCGGGATGCTATGACCGGTTACTCTCTACTCAATTAATGATTCTTTGATATTTTGGATTGTATTGTTCAATTTTTGAGCTGTGGTTACTCGGTTATGGTAAGCGAGTGATGAATTTTGATTAATCGTATATGCAAAGATGATTATTGATGAAATATCGATACTTCCAAGGCAATACTAAACGGCTAGTATTGAAAAAGTTGGCAGGATGTGTGGAAGCGCCTGCTGAATTGAGTCCTACATTGGAATGGCAACAATGTCAAATAGCGGATTTTTCGGATCTTAGACTCCATGTAGAAAGATTGAAAATTGAAAGGGAAAATTGTCCTAAATGGAGAGCATCAGTGCCAACTGTGGTATGTTAATCTTCAGATTTCGATTCAATTCTATAATTTTCCAATATTTTGATTACATATTTCAATTGGGTTTCCAGCCATGCATTGATGATCAAGTAGGCTGGTTGGATTTTTGTTTTGGATCAAAGGATCGCGAAGTGGTTGCACATTCACCGATTTTGGATATTATTTTATCAATGAATCAACCATTAGTTCAACAAGTTTTGGAATATCTCGTTGAAAGAATAGAAGATCAAATGTCAGTCAAATCAGAATTGGGACAATGGTTATACGCGCTGTTAACTGTCTTGGAACTCCCATTAAATCCTGATGTTTGTTCATGTTTACGAAGTTTGGCAAGATTGTGTTCGAAAGTGAGGGCAAATTTGGTAAGAGACGCTTTCAGGAATTTTCCATTACTCCTGTCAAATGACACAGGCGATGATTAGATTATTATGGGTGATATTTATTCAGTTTTTTCCTCTTTGTGAATAGGTGGTTTCATCTACAACATCAGGTGACGATCGGGCGGTTGCAACATTAAATCTTTTCATTTGTTTAGTTGCCAGATATTTCCGGCAATTGGATTTGGCGGACTCTTGACTGTAGAGATTATGACGAATTGTATTATCCATATCTTATTTTATACATAATAAAATTAGCATTCTACAAAAATTGGCTATATGTTATTCAAAAATCGGTGTGTATCATTCGCACAATCTTGAATTGTGATTTACAAATCGTCATTTCTCTTGTGTTTTCAAGCTTTTTTCTCACAAGTAATTGATCATAATCGTGTATATCATACATTATTCAAGTATAGTATAATGATATTAATAATGCCATATACCAAGAAACGTCGATAATTGATTCATTGAAATTATATTGTATGGATAATAGTGATTTGAGAATAATTCATGTCGTATCCATCATAAATCAAGCTAAATTATCTTGATCTTGGAGTAGGACCGTCGCTAATCTCTCCAAATCGTCGAAGCTCAGTTTGTTCACTTTGTTTTTCAAATCTTTGACGAGCTCGTTGGCTATTGACTCAGTTTCAGATTCCGTATAGTAATGTTTCAATATTTTCGAAACAGATTCTTTCAAGAGAACAGTACCAGCATTTTTTTGAGCAGGTTTATCATCACTTGGACCTTGTGATTCTTTTTTCACAACTAAGTTCAGTTTACTGCCGTCTTTAATGCCTGGATAAAAACTCAATGGGTTCTCATCTGAAACAGGAACAAGAAATGAGTATATTCGACATATACACAGATTTGGTGCAATTGGAAATCTCAACAATTTACACATAATGTGTAACTTGCTAAGTCTCATCACCTGCGAGAGTTTTTCCCGTGAGAAGTAACTTTTGTTGTGGCACATCCACTCCTAGGAGATCGCGTACTTTATTTTTCAACTCCAAAACAGTTTCTGAAGGTGATATCTAGAATATTGAAGATATGAAATGAGATGAATTATAATTGGCAACAAAGAGGCCTTCTTGAAAACGGGAATCAAGTTAGGCATAAATTCTTTACGCACCTCCACAACACACTCCTTCCCTTGCAATATCTTTACTAAGACTTTCATGATGATCCACTATTAGGAAGTCTGCGATGTTACAATCCGAAAGGTTCCCGTCAAATTTGATGATGTATAAAGTTTATTGATATTACTAATATGTATTGCAGCATTTTATACAGAGGTTACGAGTTTATCTCCAACCTATTCGGATACCAGTAAGTGCGACTGCAATGGTGTATAATTTGAGGTTAGGTAACCGTGGAAACATTGATAAAGATGAAACACGAAAGGTGTCTGTCGGTCGGTAAAGAAGCGTTGGGATTTGTGATCGTCTTTTGGTCTTGATATCGAAAATCAAGGAACTTTTTCTAATTCATTTGAGGTTCGAAGATGTGCCCAATGAAATCCGATCAAATCCCTGTTATTTCAGACAGGGAAAATTAAATTAAAGGGAAGATATAAATTTAAATCGGACGCGATTTTGGTCAATTTTGCTCCATGGGACGTCGATTACGAACAATGTAGGAATGATGACGATGATGAATTCCTCATAAATACTTGATCATATCCTTCGCCAGACATTCAACTAAAACATCAGTACAAGATGAAAATTTGAATTTAAGTGACGAATAAACTTTTTTCATGGAATTATAGGCTTGCTATTGGAAATTCATGGTGTTATTTTATTAGTCTAAACTTGAAAATCCTTCTAATTGTGTAGTTATGTTATTGGCATGATAGGTGGCGCGATGTTGGCGCTGTATTTAAATTTTTAACATATAACTGCAATTACTGATAAATAAATAATTATCTTATTATTTTATTCATTCCATTGACATTATTATGATCAATTCCGAATGCATGTTCAACTCTTACTGATTTAAATTTTTTTACGAGCTACGAATGGCCAATTCACAGCAGAAAAATCATTGTTTCCCTTCCATTGTAATAACCGTTATACATTCCTGAATGCACATCGAAAACCGTTGAAAATTGTATCCCAACCTCAAATTCCAATCGGTCATGTACTCTAAACCCAAATACATACTCTTGTAAATAGTATTTTTAATAAAACCCACATTTTTCATCAATACGAAATACAATATGAAGGACAAAGAAATAAATGAAGTACCGAGTATTTTGGAAGGGGAAATAAATTCGAAAACAAACAATGAGATTCCAACAAAAATTACTCGTCGACAGGATCTCACACCATATTTTTCGACGAGTAATAATAGTGTTAATATAACATATCGAAGTGAGGTTAGTTTGTTTAATTATTCTTTCAATACCGCTCGCCATACCAAGAGAAATTTCCTTTTGTTTTTCCTAAAATGAGGAATTCTATCAAAGGGTGGCAAAGCGATTCATCTCACCATGCAGATTCATTCGGAAATATTTATTTTTCAGATACCACAAGTATGTAAGGATACACCCTGCCAGTTAGGCGTTGACGAAGCTGGAAGAGGTCCAGTATTGGGTCCAATGGTGTACGGTATTGCATATGCACCTTTGGCAAAAAAACAAACACTTGTAGATTTGGGGTGTGCAGATTCGAAAACTCTCACAGAAGAAGAGAGAGACGAAATATTTGATGGAATATGTAACAAACATGATGAAATTGGATGGGCGATTGAGGCTATATCACCGAATATTATTTCGAATAGCATGTACAGAAGATGTAAAACATCTTTGAATGCCGTATCGATGAATTCAGCTATTGATTTAATTAAGGGTGCTATTGAAGCTGGTGTGAATGTTGCGGAAATATATGTTGACACGGTGGGAAAACCTGAGAAGTATCAAGCTATGTTGAAATCAATTTTTCCAGAAATAGAAAAGATAGTTGTAGCAAAAAAAGCTGATTCAACTTATCCTATTGTTAGCGCAGCTAGTATATGCGCTAAAGTATCAAGAGATCATGCATTGAGAGCGTGGAATTTCCTTGAGCCTGATATAAAAGGTGAATATGGCAGTGGATACCCCGGTGATCCAGTCACTAAACAATGGTTGAATGACAATATTGATCCAGTATTTGGATTCCCACAACTTGTACGCTTCAGTTGGTCGACGGCGGAGTTAATTCTTGATGAAAAAGCTATTGATTTTGAATGGGAAGACATTGAAACAGAAGCACCATCGAAAAATCAAAAAATTTCAATGTTTTTCACAAGAACTACCTACAACAACTTTGGTGAACCTGCAAGAAAGAAGCATAATTTTTTCACTGAAAGATGTCTTGCAAACGCTGTTAGTCTTTGACGAAGTCATCACCAAATGACTAAATTATATTTATAATTGTTATTAGCAATGTACATTGATATTTGTTAATACGACGATAATACGAAGGAAATGAATGGAACAATTTCTTTTCGATAGAATAAAAGTTTAAAAGTATCATCGTGAAATAATATTTAGTACATAAATTGTATTATTTATCAATGCATATTCGTTACTTTGGACAGTACGCACGTAAACATAATTAAAATAAAATTTGAAATAACCGCCTTGATCACTAAATGTGCCTATGCGCAATGTGAGATGTGCATGAGAAATTAGCCTATCGAAAATGGCTAATTAAAACGAAAATATACCACTGCATTGTGTTCAACCAATCGACGTTAAAGATGTTCGGCCAATCATGTTACGATCACGTGACCAAAAGTATGGCGTCTCCCATGTGTGCCGCCATTGTTCATCAAAATTATATTTCAAGGATAAGAAATTCATATATATATATGTTTGAGTGTGAGAGGATTTTCCTCACAAGTTCATTCACGAAAATTGAGAAATGAATTACAAATTCAAAAAAAGAGTTTGAATTCAGAACTTGACAAAACACGTTGAAGTGTTCCTACATTGAATCATTTTGTGGGGACTACTATTCTACACTTTTCTAGTTTTCGGGGTGCTTGGTGAATTTTTAGATTGGGAATTCAACCGCCGGATATTTTTAAAACGAAACGCAACAAGTAATTGCACCACGACTTGTAATATTGAAAGGTAACTGAAATATTAAGAGAATGCATTATAAATGAGGAATTCAGATAGAAAGTTTAAGTTGTGCTCATAATTTATTTAGGATTGAATTAATCAAGAATTTTTGTATCTAGATGGAACCAATGACTTTGGGATCACCTGTTGGTAGTCCAGCGCAAACACCTGGAAGTCCGAGCGTTAGTTCTGCATATTTACCAGGGTTTCTTTTGGGAGAAAGTACTACGGTAGATATTGATTTTCCGATGTCTTTGAATTGATTCGATTGAATCGGTTAAAAGAATACAATTTATATTTTTTTAGCCGGCAAGATTGAGTATGTCAAATGCAAATGATGTGTCACGATATCCCAATATTATTGGACCAAATTTACCATCACCAATCTCAAGTTATTCCACACCAGATTATCGTCACAATAGGCAGAAAGCAATGTTTGCAAACGCAACAAGTCCAGGCAGTCCGCGAGTTGGAGGTGAGAATCAAACAGGAGGTCCACCGACTAAAGGTCTGTTTGATACATTGGATGCACCGCAATCATCTGAAAATTTTATGAGCACATCAAATCGAAGTTTGTCGCGTAATCAGTGTCGAACTGTTTTGAACAATGGCAATGATCCATTCTATGTGGATCCTATTCCAAACATTGGGAATAATGAGGCGAATCAGGGTTTATTACGATGGATAACAGTATTTGGATTTCCACCAGACGCTGTTAATACTGTTCTATCATATATTTCTAATAGAGTTCGTATTGTGGATAAACATTCAGCGCCACATCCACAAAGTAATTGGATTCATTTAAAGTGTGCTACTGAGCAAGAAGCTCATAGAGCACTCACATGCAATGGAAATATTATTACGGGTTCAATAATGATTGGTGTAACACCATGTATGGATGAGGGAGTCATTTTAAGTGCTGAAAAAGAGAATCGCGTTAAAATGAATGGCAGTATGAGAATATTTTCTTCGCCAACAAAAATGAATCAAAGTATATCAGATTCTGGAAGTGGATCACGTACTCCACGAATGCAAAATGTAAGACCATTAGCTATTGGTTATAGTCAACACTTGAGTCCACAAGCTGTTCGATTACCAGACAATATTCCACAAAAATCTACTGGACTTGTTTCGAAAGCTATGGAATTTGTGTTCGGGTGGTGAATTTAATCTTGTATCAATTGTTTTTTTCGATAATCTTGATATATATGATCGAGACTATGTTCTTTCAAGACAGAAATCGCTGTTTATTGAAGAAGCGGTGGGATTAATTCAGAGAAGATCATTGGTATATTGTCAACATAAGTATAAATATTTCTTTGTCAAATTCATTCATCAAGTCGTGGACAAATTGATATAAGATTTACTGGCTGTTACTTTTTTTATTAGAAATTTCTTGAAATGATACAGTACATTTGTAATTACTTAAAGAACGAAAAAATTTGTAATTGTGAAATGATAATAACATGAACAGAATTTTTTTTCCATATTTAATGTTTTGTTTTTCAATAACCTACAATCGATTATTATATTTTACAAATGAGTAGACTTGACATGTTTTTTCTTATCGCAGAGTATCAGTCAATGTGAAGGTGAAGTGCAATCATGTGAACATCAGATTGATCATTGCACGCGGAAGAAAACATATCCTACATTTTTTCTCCGTAGTGTATCATGAATAATTCATTAATCTTAAGATCATAATTACATCCTTTTAATAAATAATATTCTTTTCCTTTTCTCTTTTCTTCCATCTTTGAATTACAAATACTACTACACTACTTTGGACTTTCAATGGTGGCACTGCCAAGGTCAGTCATTTTTGGATATTTGACTTTTTTCTTGTCTAATTCATCTTGTGCCCACAAAATCATTTTCAATAGATTGTTCAATCGTGGGCTTGTCGATTCGCGGTGTTCCATCTTTAAAATTGCTGTGTTTAATTCACTTGCAATCTGCAAAATTAAATGGATTACGTAAAACGAGGGAAGGAATAGCGAAGTATTGACATTATAAAACATGTTTTTGCTCATTTGTATTATGATAACAAATTTTATTGTTATAATTCCTACCTTTTGTCTGTGAGAGGGATGTAATAAATCACTGAATGGACTTTTATGCGGTTCTTCGAAAGCTAGTAAAGCAAGAGTTCTTTCTAATTCGCTCAAAATGTTGTCGTCAGATTCACCAGCCTCGCTCAATTGATCCTGTGCAAATTGCAATGCTTCTTCTATGCGCCCAGTCCGTATTAATTCTATCAAATGCAATTGTTGCAAGTGGAAGTATAAATATCGATCATTATCCAGTAATTCAGGATGTAGCTGATTGACCAAATCTGTTGCTTCTTGTATACGTCCATTTTGCACAGCATCTCTGATACGGATTCTGTCATCCATAGAATTCAATTCAACTGTTGGACCAACTCCAGATTCTTGTTGAAATTTTTCAGCCGCCTCTTTGAATCCCTCTAGAATATACAAAATAATTTGAACGCTCCATTCTTTGGTAACTTTAATTCTTCTTCTTCAATAAAATACTAAGTCCAATACCTGTTACCAAATAATTCATTATAAGATTATTCATGGATACTCTTTGAATGTGCGATCCCATTTCAGCACCACCCCATTCATCTTTTGAATTATTCTCTTTTTTCTCCATGAAGCTCATAATCCTAAAATTCAAAAAATACATCAATTCATTCTGTTTATGTTGATTAATAGAAATTTTCATAAATATTCGTTCTATAATTATTATAAGAAGTTTCTCGATAGAACTTACTATTTATGTTTTTGTTTATCTCTCAAAGTGAAGATTATACTTTCTCGAACGGTAGTTTTTCAAATGTAAATTGATCATCCGATAATACTTTAGATTGTTTTTGAAATCATCGATATGAGGAATTGATAATCATCCGTTCCCTACAAAAGAGATAGAGATTTTCAGAATAAAGCAGAAAAAAACTTTGTTCTATGCACAACATAAACAATAAATATATTTCGTTTTCTTTCCTCACTTCGTTCACAGATAAAAACCAATTCTTGATTATCGTAAATTACAGAACAATGAACATCAATAGGATTGTTCATACACAATACCAAAAGGTAAACTTTGTTATTATTCTCTCTTGGATATATATCTGGTCAATTCTACTGTGAGTTACGCTGTCATTCTCTCATGGTGGGGCAGTAATTATTTTTATAGTCAGAGATATAAGAAATTACGAGAGATGGCGAAGATATTTATGAAGAAAAGATATTGTAGATTGAAGCGCACCGTGGCAGAACTTGGAACTGAGCTGTGATGAATATTGTCGGTAACTTTGAATGCTCAGTCGGTAACAACAGAACGTGACAATTTGATTTGTTAATTTATATATTCCAGGCTGTGACATGAATGAATGAAATGCTTGATTCGTTCTGTTGTACCGCTAATCTTCGTAATAATACTACATAATAATAATAATAATAATAATAATAATAATAATAATAATAATTATAACAATAATAATAGTGATAATAATAACACATTGCTGATAATTATAATAGTGCGACAAATTGCATTTTTTTGAGTCAGACTTGGATTAAACAAAATAAATTGCTTGAAGGATAATGTGGAATCAAACAAAAGTTGTGTTTTTAGCGGAAGGTTGATTGATAATTGAAATCATATAACTGTCGATAAAACAGTGTTAATGATCAAACGAAAAAATATCGGAATAGATCGGCAGATTTAGATATGTGAAAATATTGATCGATATTGGTAGCTTTACTATGAAAATAGAGTTGACACACTAACGGAAATATCATTATCTAAAATTAGATAATTTTAATTAATATATAAAACAGAGAACATGTATTGATTACATCGTTGATTATTCATCAATTGTAATTGGTGACCGCTATCAATGAATAAGGTGTATAAATCGAAACGAAACCATCATAGTTCGAATGATGAACAACCAGGTGAACAATGAAAACGAGACTCAAATCGAAAATTGAAATATATCGCCAAGCGAGATAGATTTTTTAAATTGTAATCACATCCTCTGATTCGTCAACCATTGACGAATCCTGATACAGATTTCGAAGTACCGATAATCACTTGTATGTTTCAAAAACATTCACGTAGAATTATCTGATTTTCTTTGAATCCTTCATAATTTACATCAAAGTCAGCCTTTATTATGAATTTATCGGTTGTATTTTTGTCACGTCATCAGCTAAAACAGCGCAAGCATATATCAAATTATACAAAATAAGATGTGACGATTTACATTAGGACAGACGGCGCCAAACATAAATCAACATTACGTCATGCTCATTAATTGTTATCTGTATGTATGTGTGAGAGGGTTTAGTGACCAGAGTGACACTTGATGACCGCTTGGTATATATGCGTGTATCTCATATGTATTGGATGTCACCAATTGCAATCAAGTCACTTGGTTTTACACATAGCAACTTCAAACAAATGTAGACTATGAGTCATAGCATAAGTTCTATGGGGCTGATGTATTGTTAATTGTTTGTTCGATTCAATTGAATTTGTATTGGATCAAAAGGGCAAGACCGGACACGTCCATAAGGGAAGATTCTCACACATTAATATTCTTAAACAACCTCATCATTTTACTTTATAATCGTTTAACTTTTTTATGCGTCGATGTAAGTTTATTGCCAAGTGAAATATAAATAAAGGATAAAGATTAATGATTGCGAGAGCAGATCTCGTGTATTATCCATTACTGCTCGTTATGTATGTACAGTTGCTGGTCGCCTCACGATTATCTAGCTCTATAAAAAACAGTGATAATAATTCGTCTTATTGATGAACGAGGGTGAATTAAGACTTAATCTCTTTTTACATGTGAATATGTATAAATATTTAAATGTAGCTCATCGTTTATGACGCAACTTATTTGTGGAGACGTGTCTACTAAAAATGTGTTAAATATCTGTCAGCGATATTTCGGGAGCATTTGTCAGATATATTCGGTTGCGTGTTATTACATAATTATTTTTGGAAATTCCCACGGGTCAATGGTAATCGTAAAAAATAATTCTCGATTGTTTTTCATTTTTTTTTTCCTTTCTTTGTTATCGTCGTGGTATTTTTGTTCTTCTTTTTTGGGTTTTTTCTGCTTCTTCTTTTTTTTTTTTTGATTGATAAGTTTATTGGATTTATTGTATTAATTCTTCTTTTGATACTTTGAATTGATAAAATGATACGAAAGTTTTCATGTAATAGTGATATTGTCTGGCATATTCTCCGTCTGTCAATCATTGTATTGAAATTCATATGTTTCATGATTAAATATAGCGACCTGGTGTTCGATTGATTTTACAGTAATTTGTCAATTTCCAAAATTGTGTAATGGTGTGAAATTATTATGAGAAAGTCGTGGTGGTAGGTGACTTTAGTTGAAGACGATTTATTCGATGTGTATTTTTATCTTTATCTTTTTTTTTTACCTGTTGAATTGATCAGCTTTGATTTTATCAATATTTTTTTGAAGATTTTTGATGATTCATCTGGAAGAAAAAGAGTATTTTTTAATTTGAAATTTTTTTCTGTTATGTGTTGTTCAGAAATTAGACTAAATTGACTTCGGTTTATCGATTGTCAATATTTGAATCATATCATGTTAATACAATTATTCACCAATATTTGCGCAGGTTTTTGGCGCAATCTTAAAATATTTTTTACCCAATTACTCTCATTTTTGTATTTTCTCTCTTTCTCCTGACGATAATCATTACGGAATTTTTCTTTCACACTTATGTCCGAATTTGAAAATTTTATTGAAAGTCATTCTGACAATAATACTTTTCAAAATGAAATTTTCCAGGTGTACGAATAAAAGGTACTCAAGTATTTATATTTTCACAAACCACATCCAATAAATCGCGAATTTCAATTTGCAGAGCAACTCTTGGTCAATTTAAATAGAAAATATAAATACCTTCAATCTGAATCCCCAACTTGTCCCAACATTAAATCCAACAATTCCCAATACACAAAATGAATTTTTTACCTGTAAATATCAATAGTACAATAAAATTTCCTCTTACAACAATTCTCTCCTAGACATCAATAAAACTTTAAAAATTCATGTTGAGAAATTACAAAAGCTTGTTATGGTTTATAATTCATCAAATCGAAGCAATTTAAATAATGAAATGATTTAAAATTGGAAATATATGTGAAAATCAAATAAATATATAAAATTGATATGTAAACTATTACCGTACAGTTTGCGCGGGTCATCATCGTTGATCCTACCGATTCTCATGCTACCCAAGTACATGGTCGAACCGATCGTAATGGTATTGGTCGTTGCGGGAGTGAGCTAAGCGTACACAAGATGAAACATGAAGACGAAAACGCGGAGGAGGTGAGAGCCACAGAGTAAAAGTCTTCTTCTCTCACTCAACTACTATAACTACTATATACTGCGCTACAGTGCAATGGTATTGGTGATGAAGGGGAGTGAAGAAGTGAGGGGAGATGAAGAAAGAGCGAGAAAGAGCACGGAATAAGAGTCCACAGACGAAGTCTCGCGCTGTGAAGAGCAGCAACTTGCCAGCTACATGTACGATGACGCGAAGAAAGAGAGCAAAGGAGTTTGGTATGTGTGTGTATGAGTGAGACATGAATATCGAGGCCACAAGGGCGGGCATGCGGGCGACCGCGAGCGTGAAGCGGCGCGGAAAGGGGGAACGCCCGCCGGGAGGGAGGAGGGACACAACCACCCGGGCTTTTGAAAAAGTTTTATCTTGCCGGCGCGCACTGCCTCGCAGACGCTACCGAACGCCGGTACGGTGTATGTGAGTGTGTGGTGTGCAGTCAATTTACAATTGACTTTCTCTATGCGATTGTTGATAAAAAATAAAATTTGACAAAAAGATAAAGTAAATTTAAGAAGAATTGAATAGTTACTAAGTTGAAATAGATATTGAATTTAAAGGAAAATATTTGCGGGATTTGAATGAGGGGATAAAAAAAAATAGAAGATAGATAGAAAAAAAATTTGTGAATTTGATATTAATTTTGAATCTTTGTTATTTAGTCATTTTTTTTTTTTTTTTCAGTTAATTTTTCAAACTGCGTTTGCGCTGGTGAAATACGAAGTGTGACGAGCGCGTCCGCGCGCGCATAATTCTGAATTTCTTTCATTTTTTTAAAACTGAAAAATTTGAGAGCTCTGCAGTTTGTTTGATGATGGGTTGTAATCGTGTTAGATTGTTGTTGATAGGTGACATTTGAATTTTACTAAGTAGAGATAAAGAGACGAAGTGAAAAGGAGAAGTTTGAGACGGGAAATAGAATTTGTGTGATTTCGCGCGCCTTTTTATCGTTATATTCTTAGTTATTTCAGTTGTCGTGAGATAACAATTAGGTAATAATAGGAAGAATAAATAAACGGCGGACAAGATTAAAATAAAAAGAAATAATAAGAGAGAAATAAAAAAAAAATGGTGTTCATCAAGAGTGCCGCTGTGGCTTTGGTGCTGATTCAACTGCTAACTCTGAGTGTCGGCAGTGATCTTATCAATAAGGTAGGTGTTTTGATAATCAGATATTATAATTAATTCAACTTGCAGAAAAATGTTTTATTTCTTTGAGATTGAAAATAATTGTCACAACTTGGTTGTGTCGAATTAAATCATTTTTATTTAAGAAAGTTGAGGGTAAATTGATGATTGATTGAATTAATTTATGTAATTGAGACGCTAATGAATAATTATTGAATAGTTAGAAGACAGAATTATTTAGATCAGATAAATGCACGAGAAGAAAGTGGAATAGACAAAGACTTCAGGTTTTGATGGCGACGTTGATGGCGCCGATGCCAGACCGTTTTCTGAGAATTCTACCGACTCAAGTGTCTATCGTCGCTTGATTTATTTGTTCGTTTGGTCACCCAATATTAAGAAAATAATTTAAAAAATTAAAATAAATAATATGAAATGGGAGAATAAATGAGAGATAAAACTGTGGCACAAAGTGATGCAATGAAAAATGATGGGAATAAAAATATGAACTTTTAATAAATAAATGTAGGAAATGATTAACCATCAAAGTTGTATAGAGAACATGGAATCTTATCGCAATTGTTGAGTTGAATATGGTGGTGATCGCGACGCGATATAGTTTATTGAGGTCTTATCAAATGAAAAGATTTTACAAATTAATCTTTTATAGTCGATTATAATTTTGGTATGTAAAATGATCATAGAATGGATTATTCCATAAATATATTTAATCAACGATGGGAATGTATTTGTGTTGATAATAAATTCTTCAAACAGTTTACAATACTTGGCATATCAGTCTTCATTAACGATCATATATTCATTATGCAGGTCTGCACTATTCTACAGGAGTTGGCAAACAATTTATTCTTCATGAAGTGAAGAAACTTCAAATCAATTATTTATTGACATGAATCATTTAGATACGATGAATGCGAACACTTTTTTTATTCAACGAGACTATTTGATTATGTAAACATCAAAGTGACATTTATTTGACAGAAAAAGTAATTTGTAACTTGACTTGAATCAGCACTATTTTCACCAGCCCCCAAAACCACCATAAAATCCTAATCGGATGAGTTATTTCAGACATAATCGTTGACACTATTCTATCAGTGCGATTTAAAAACGAAGAGAATAAAAAATATTTTTTCATCACAAATTTCATCTTGACACTTCCTCGTGCAATCAATTAAATGTGTCAACAAATGTAAAAATAGAAATCGTGTAGAAAAATTACAAATTGAAAAAAATAAACCTGAGAATAAAATAAATTTTCATCATTCAAAAATATCTTTATTCATAGTAAATAACATGGAAAATTCCAGAACATAAACTTCATTTTAGTAAGCACTACAAAGAATTTGATAACAAATTAAATCAATTCCATTCAAATCGATCAATAACTACCAAAAATATCACATTCATAATAAAATAAAGAAAAGAATTAATAAACAATACACAAAATACAGAATAAATATTTGAACCTTCTCCATAATTCTAAACAAAACCAATAAAATCAATTAAAAAATCCAAATCTGAATTTAAATTTAAAAAATTGCAAACACCATCAAAACAACAATTAAATATTTGCATTATATCAACTCAATCCTGTTAAGATATTTTCCCAAGTCCAAGCACAGTAGAACAAAAGTAACAGCTCTATATACAGCTCTCTCTTTTTGCGTCTGCATTATGCTCAGCAATGCAACTGTCATGTACACATACATGCTATACTGCTGCTGCGATTCTGCGATTGAGTTTATATATTTTCCTCCATACACATATCCATCTATATCAGCTTACAACTCTAGTGCATTCAAGCACCACTGCCGCCCACACTGCCGAACACCAGTGTCCGATAATACTTAAAAAAAAATATGAGGAAAAATGATAATAAAAGAAGAAATAAATAGAAATATTCATGATTGACTATATTGCATAACGGGTTGTGATATGATAGGTATACAAATAAACTTTGTATGTATACATGGGGTCGACGCGTTTTACCGACCGGATATTAAATTAACTCATTATTATTCTTACATGCCGATTCGTTACGGTTAATTTGCGTTTTTCGATTTATTTTGCATTTTTATTTATATCCCATATATTATCGTGTATCACTTAAGTTTGAATTATTATATACTCGCAATTGATCTCGTCATATTATTCATCTTCTTGGATGATTGAATATATTTGTTTGTTTGTGTATGTAGAGTATGCAAAATAATATCATTTTATTACATTCATATATTTATAATAATGATAAAGTTCATGAAAGAATTAGATTTAGTTTGTGGATGATTAATTATCCAGAGAATTTATGTGTCGAGTTTGAATTAATTATCATGACATTTGAATGTTGGAGATCAATAACTTTGAAGTTTGATATCGGATATATAATTTGGTGCATTAAATGAGAAATGTTATTTTAAAAGTTTAGAGAGAGATGAATTTTATATCAGACAGTGTCTCTTTAAAATTTGATTTGATGATTAAATGATTTGAAGGTATTTTTGGTATTAATGCTGTAGAATAATAAAATGAATTTGGAATATTGTCACTTTGCATTATTGTCATTGGTTTAGAAATCTTTTATGTGAAATGTTTATTGATTATTGATCGATAATTGATTTTTCGAGATGTTATGTAATTATATTTCTAATTATATTATGTGATATATCAATGATTTCGTTTGCGTCAATATATTGATTATTTGGTGGTGTGCAAATTCAATTTATCAGTGTACCAATTACAAATAAAAATTGTGTATTTGTAGAATGGTATATTGTTAGTGTATTGTTTCATTGAGTTAGAATGAAAAATATGAAATGTTATACAATATAAAATAAATGGGCAATCGAGTGTTTGAAAACACAAGAGAGAACAAGGTGAAAAAAAAAAATTGAAGCTGATTTACTGTGGGGATTACAAAGGGATAGAATTAGGAATCGATGGATTCAACATGTGGATAGTGGCGCGAATGCATAGTGTACGAAAAAAAATATTATTCGATTCGTGTGCGTGGTATAAAAAAATATATCCGGTTGTATATGAATATTTTAGATTAGGTATCAATGAATTTTTCAGATTGTTGTTTGGAATGGTTCGTCTGTGATTGTTCAATGTTTATTTTGATAATCGAACCATAAAAGTGGTGAGATAGATTGAAATCGTTACATTGTTTCCATGATGGTCATTAATTTTTTGTTTAATCCTTTTCCTTATAATCGTTGAGTTGATTATTTTTGAATATATATTTTATTTTTTATATTATTAAAATATTTTTCTTATTGGTTGTAACAACTGCTGGCCGTCTTCTTGAAATTTTTATGCTCCCTGATTTTCATTAATGAAATTATATTTGTACTTAGTCCTCGATAATTTATTTTTAATATATTATATTAATTTGATATCAGAGTTAGGAATTACTGATGAATCTTCATTCACGAAGTACTCGATAATTAGATTAGATTGTTGAAAATATTTCATGGACATACCAGGGCACTGATGCCATAATATTTGTTAGTTTCAAAAATCCTTCATTTTATAAGATATCTGAAGAATAATTTTTTTTTATTTTTCTGATAAATTTATGTACCTTTTCTAACAAAGTTTCATGAAGCCTTGTAAATATTCTTGATTGTTCTCACAAGAATGGCATCGAAGCACGAAAAATAATATTTTCTTTCCACTTCTTTCCATTCTGGTAAATTACAAAAAACAACGAAAGTTTATTTATTAATTCTCTTTTTTTTAATGCATTATGGTGATAACTATGAACAATCATCATCATTAATAATTTTTTTTTAGCTTCAAATTAGTGACATTGAGATATAGAAAGATAGTAAACAGATGATACTGTTAACAGACTGATAAGTTTCTACAGAGAGAGTAAAATAATCAAGAGAAAAAGTTTCTGTTTTTTTACCTACAAAATTAAAGTTAAAATTGTTTGTTTTCAAGGCCATCAAGTAAAACCTGTCCATGAATTTTCTTTTGAATAAATAAATGTTATAACGTATATCATATCAATGAATAAAAGTATTCACTAGTCTTTGATTAAGCACTCAGACCAGTTTGATGTAGCAACTGCAAGAATGTCAATTATAGTTAATCGTCAATGACATTGCGCACTCTGTTTTATTAATGTGATATATAGATATATTTCAATTAAAGAAGAGGAAGAATATTATTACATGAATAAATTCGTATACGTATTGGTGTATATATTCCAAACCGTTTTCCAAAGAAGGATTTGAGTGTACATTTAACCTATGAAATACGTAGGGATTCATATTTTTATGAAAAATATGGAAATTCAATGGAAAGTTCGATATACGAATGCTCTTTATCGTTTCTTTTTCTCTACTTTTCTTTTCACGTCATCCTTTATTATTCCTCTATTTTGATGCTATAGAACAAACACATGGACGTAGATATATCTATATTTATCTTTATATATTATTGAAAATATAATAAAGGTACAGAGCGGCATCGTTCCGTTGTCGATTGTGGGTTTCACGTTTACAGAAACTTTTGACCTTCGTCTTTCGATTATTCGATGAATTTAAGAAACTTTTCCATATAGCACTTGGTCAGCTTCAGTGTGCATATCAGTTGGGAACTATTATAAATTAACTACATTTTTTTTTGGTTTACTTTTTTGATTCCCAGCATTTTGTTCAGAATAATTTTATGCGACGAAATTCGTAGTAAATTCTATCAAAACTGAATTAATAATTGAAACAAGTTTTATTCTCAATATTTTTGACATTAATTATGAAAGAATAAGGTTGAAAATAACGAAGGATGATTTGTTAAAAAATTTTGATAAATTCTCGAATGAAAATTAGAAAAATTTCGCTTTATTTTAAATATTTTTCATTTTCTTACTATCTAAAAATCATTTTCGTTCATTCTAATTTCCATTAAAAAAAATATATTTCCAACATCACTAATTTTAGCACTTAAAATTTTTCCCACATGTTTATATACAAGTCCTGACAGGTTTCGACTTTTCCTACCCACAATGTCTACCAGACACGAATATAACATAACATGGCCCTTTGAAAAAGTATCAAATTTCCATTTGGTGAGGGTATACACATTGAGAAAACGTTCACGGTATCAACATGCGAGGGAGGTTGATTGATCTGCGAGTAAACATTATGATCTGTATACATATAGAGAGTTTGAACAGAATTGGATATAACAAGGATTGGAAAAATGTGAGAAGACCGCGAGAAGTGATGAGAGAACAAAAAGAAAAATAGTGGGATGAAACAAATTGTGGAGAGATTATATCGGATGCTTTCATCGATTTTCTCACTAATCTCAATCAACAGTATTATCTCTGGTGGTTTATAATTCAGATACTTCGTAAAATCTAATAAGAACAGCAGTTTGTCGAGTAATGGAACGTACATGGATATTCTCATCTTTCATATGTCAGATTAAATGTAAATGTTATCAATGTACTTACAATTAATATGACGTATTGAAGTGATTAGTACCAGGGGTATTTATAAATATTATTGAACAGTTGGAAATGATGAGTTTCTTGATGTAGAACGAGGATTTCAATAATTTCCGTTGGGGAAGTTCAACGCATGGGAAGGTAGAATCGTTATAATAGTACTGATGAAAGAAGTATAAGACAGAGTATTCATCAAATTGCAATTAGTTTTAGTTTTAAAAGGAAATGTTTTGGAAATAGATGACCTATTAATGTTTTTATTCTTTCCATTAATCCAAGATGTTGGACAAGCGGACTGAAAAGATTATGTTATTGATAACAGATATTAAACAACGAAAGTTGACATAGAATAAATTTTTTTTCATCAATTATCCAAAGATTCGTGCAAAAATAGCCAATTCGACTTTTTCATGAATTAATTTGTTTGATGTTTTTGGTGGTTCTTTTTTATTTATGATATTGAAATTATTATTAATCGGATATTTCAAGCAGCCAACAGTTCATACTTCGAATGAATAAGTCAAAAAATATGAAGCTGTTGAGTTGAACAAGAAATTGAAGCTTTAATGAAAGTCGAGTGTGAATAGTGGTTGGATTGGATGCTCTGGATGATCAATGTATCTCTATTATTGTGGTGTATATTTATTCATAATAGTAAATGGCGATACTCAATATTAGTTTTTTATTTTGTAACCTTTTTCTAATGGATTAATGAAAGTACATAATTTAAATATATTTGGAATGTTAATTATAATTCATTAATCTACTTTTTTAATTGACAGTGAAATAGTTTTTTGGATTGTTCTGATCTAAAATTAGAGTTTAACAACTCACTTAATGCGTTTTTGTGTTGTTAATTAATTTTATAAAATGCTAAACAGTATCTGGAGGATCTGAAATTTTTTATTTGAGATTAAAATCGAATTATACACACATTCAGTTTCTATTTTTGAACGATCAATAAAGCTTATTAGCTTTTTAAGTATGTTATCATATCAAATGTAATAATTTGATGAATTATTCTAAGTAAAATTAATTTTGTGAATTTTCCATTATTCATCAACTAATATTTTATGAATAATGGAAAATGTTGATGCTCGTGAACGAATCGAGTGTTCAATCCATTAAAGTACTCCTCATAACTAATCATGAGATGTAGCTGAGATTAATTATAATTGAATATATTGATAATTTGTCTGAGATATTTTTGAGGAATACACAAAATTCTCATTGTATATCATCGCAAATGGAAGAGATAAATCAAATTATTTTATGATGAGAATATGGGGGAATTTAAATTTTCAATACCATTAAAATTCAATGCAATGCAAGAAAAAAAAGATTCTGTGTATGCATTCATGTGTATAAATTACAACGCAAATTTTCGTTGTCGCGTTGTACCTTGACATATCCGTGCACTTCTCTCCTTTCTTGCTTTTTTTATTTCCTTATTTCTTTTCTCAGTATAAATGTAAGTAAATCGTTCTCTCTTGCTTACGTTCCGTTCAGTCGCATTATATATAGGTACTTTCAAGAAGAGCGCGTGGGCGACAAGTCAAACTGGTTTGAAGATGAGGAAAAAAGGGTGTGTGTACAGCTTGGGATTGAGCGTGAGAGGATGATGATGATGGAAGGCCGAAAAAAGGCAGTTTTACAATTCGCAAGCTCTTCAAATTTCCTTTTTTTCATTATGTCTTACACTTTTTTTATCTGCTCCTCTCTTCGATTATTGAGTTTTTTTTTTCTTGGCAGTGTGTAATATGTAGAAGACTTGGTCAATAAATTTAATTGGCAGTTTTTGTTCAGGATTAGACTGAAAATTTTGCTTGAAGAATATGAAAAAGAAAATTAAATAAAAATTCATTGCCCTGTGGTCTTCTTGTAAGTTAGTTAATCTTATCAAATGTAAAAGTTAATCATTGAACTGAGAATGAACTATAGAGATCTATTGATAGAATGGGCAAATATTTAACAAGTATGATCGATGAATTAGGTTAATATGGATGATATTCAGATGTTGCTATATTGAATCAAACTTATTATGAAATCGTCGGGTGGAATCTATGATTGATTCAAGTTCTCAATTATTCATTGGCATTAAGAAGCCCGAACTGAAAAGGAAGTAGAATCAGGGTAATTCAATAACTCACTATTGGGATGATAAAGGATTAATGAAATGATTAATTGATTGTCCAAGAATATATTCTGGAAAAATGATAAATTTCTGTGGGATAATGTTTCATAAATTTCCATATTCAGACTGAACCATCAAAGGCTTTCATTTTTGGATTCGAATTTAGCTTTGATAATTTTCAATCCTCCCAATCTTTGCGGAAATATTTAGAGTATTGTTAGACACCGACACTACCACAAGCAAATAATATTTATTCGCATTATGAATTTTTGAAGCGTTCAACTAAAACAGAATTCAAATTGAAGAATCATACGAGCACAATTTTATATTTATTGAAATAATGAACAATTAGTTATACCAATTTCTTGGTGTAACGAAAAGACAAATATAAAAAGTATTGAATTATTTAGAATAAAAGCTGATGAAAATTTAATGCTGATAAGAATTCAACTGGAAACTATCAGGATTAATTGAGTAGTTCAATTTGTGCTTTTAATTTATTTGATAACGATAAATGATTGAACAAAAAGGGAAGTGACAAAGTCATATGCAGGGATTTTAAAAACGATATGTGAATATGATCGATTCTTGGGGCATTCATACATATATATGTATATATATATATATATATAAGCGACGAACAGTAAAGAAATCTCAGATTCATGAGGCGTGAATAATGCACGACACGCTATATGGTATACATACTATCCTGTGGCGTAAAATTTGGCTCCTCTTCTCAATTTTTCTTCTTTCTTTATCTCGCCCATACTTAAATCTCATATTTTCTTCTCTTCTTTCATATATGCATAAATATGTATGTGTACGCGCATTTATACATGACTTGACTACACATGTTTGTGAAAAAAACGAAAAATAAGAAAATAAAACAAATGTCTGATGTACATATCGTTTTCAACGCGCGAAACGTTCTCAAGGGAGGAGAAAAAAAAAATTGCATTCACAATTCTGCATGCAATTTAAACACACAAATTTATGTGTGAGTTGGAATAAGTCAATTTGAGACATCTACTTACTTGTCATTTAAAATTGTATTGAACAAGTGGAAGAAAAAAAAGATTGTGGGAGTGGAGATGTAAAAAAAAAATTTAGAAAAATAAATGATTCAAGAAAGAGAATATAAATAAAAGGGAAATAAAAGTGTACACTGACACGATACATCTGGCGTACAGCCAGAAAGGCTTATAGGCATAAATAAATCGTATGGAACGAAGTCTAAACAAAAATTCTCTCTCATACATGTCGTTAAATTCATGTTGGGGCACAAACGTTTTGCTCGTCATATAACTTATAAACTTGAAAGGATCAAAAGTGCGAAATATTTATTTAATTTTTCTGTAGTAACTGAATTGTAGAGAGAATTATTGATCTAACAAGTAAAATCGTGTTTTATGAATTTTATTTTTACATTTTTGTGTTTATGATGGATACATTGATGGGTTTAGTGAAAATTCGAAAGTGGACATGGAGCAAAATCGTCATTTTTATGATGGTGAATTAATAGAAAAGTGATAAAAAAGAAAAGAAATTTTAGCTTTGGGTGAAATGTCAAGTTTTAATTGATGTAAATGAAAATTTACTTTCTATAAACTCTGTTCATTTAAAAAATGCAGGTTCGGAATGTGTTATATAAGTTCGTTGTTGTTTAATTGATTTATGTCAATACAAAAATTTTTCATTGCTACTTATTAATGATCGTATGAACGTTCATTAATCTTTGTATATTGTCTTTCAATCTTTTAGACTTAAATTATTTAGTAGAAGAATATTTTTAGTAGCGTGCTCGCAAAATGAGATGATTTCATTAAATTTTTATTCAGTGGAATGAATATTTCAGTTGGTCTCCTTTAGTGTAATTCTTATGAGTTTTGCGACGTAGTATTTCTGTAAGTTTCGATGATTGGAAATTCTTGATAAAATTAACATGATTACATCATTCGTTCTCAGTTTAGAAAAACAAGAAAATGATTAAAGGGATTGTCATCACATCCAGAAGAGTATGGAATAGGAAAAGGAATTTTTTTAGTGATTAATAATTTTGTTTGCGAAGGATTCTTCATGAGAATACGACTGAACTTGACTGTATACATCGAGGAATGTTTTAGTTGAATATTTGATTAATCATCATGATAAAAGTCACTCTATTTTCCATTATCACGTGTCCAATTTTGTTCTAATCAATTGAATCAATTGAATAAAAAAGATATAAATCCACATATTTTTCAATCTACCATATCAAGGCCAGGTGCACAAGGTTCAAAGATAACAATTCAATCATCTCATTCATATCGATTACTACATCATTTTCAGTGGATTAAAATGTACGCGATAGAATTTTGGTCATGATAAAAATAAAATAAATAACAAAATGTACTAAGGTTCGATATCAATAAATTCTCTCTTATCCAAACGGCTATAAATTTATGTAACCACCTTTGAAACTCATTGGTGCATGCAAATCTCTTTTCATTTCTACTTTCTACATCACACACAAACGAAAAAAATTGAGAAAATAATTTTATGGCTAAAATCATAACTTGACGTAAGCAAAATTTAATTTTGATTCTTATGATAAATATTTTCATTTGCTCTAAAAATATAATTGCATTCGTGGAATTTACCTGACATTAATTCAACGATATTATAAATATCTAAATTGGTTTTTATTGCTCTGGCAGCCATTTAAATATTCTTAGTAATCTAATAAAACATTATTTAACATTTGCAGTGGGTGTGATATTACTATAATGCACTGAGATGAATAACTGCTGAAATAATCTCATTAAACTTTGTTTACATACACTTGTGATAGATTTATAATAATATTATAACGGATCCATTACTCTTTTGCGTTTGGAATGCAGGAAAAGACTTGCATAATCTCTTTAACATGGTAAACACTGTCTTCGTGAGTTTAGCGAACTGCAAATAACCCGTGACATCATTGTGCGTTCGTAAAAATCATGAAGATCATAAGTACAAGAAACGTCGGAATATAACATTCGTATATATCCAAAGTCTTGATGGTTAATAGTGAGATATTGTTTTCAAAGTATTTTCATGTAATCATGGGAAAAAAACCGAATAATTATAAAACGAAGTAATAAAAAATACTTTCACATTAAATTTAATTAAATTGGGAAAAAAACTCGTGAAAGTCATTCTGTAATTTTATAATGTAAAATCTCATCACTAAACTGAATAATCTCTCGTTTTATCCTCTCAAAAGTATAATCGATAACTAAAAAAAATGAACTCACAAATTAATTTTCATTCGTAATATTTATTCAGAGCAAACCAGTTTGTGTTAAATGAAAGAGTCTGTGCAGTAGTGTTTGATAATATATAAAATTATCAAGATGAAAATTAAAAGAGAACCAAAAAAATACAAACAGTACAGAAAAAACTGTGAGTTAGAAAGAAAGTACACTCACCTGCGTTCGTATGCGATAAGAATAAGTGTGCTCCTTTGTATAATAGGTTCAATGATCTTTCTCGTTATTATTGTTATTTCTTTTAATTCATTGAGATGAAGCGTGGGAAAAAAAATTTACATCTACATATAAATATGTGTGTGCGTGATAATTGCTTTTACAAATGCAATTGTTTGAATAATTGCTATTGTGTAAAGAATAAAAGTTGTGTTTATATGTATTTCATTGACTTAACCAATAAAAATTTTTAAAACTCATGAATAATATTCTCAATTTTTTTTTTTCCTCTTTGTCATAAGTTTTGTGAATGTTCTGTTACAAATATGACCTGAAGTATACGTTGGACGATAAGTTATCTGTGTCCGCGTTGCAGTGGATCTCAACTTTTGGTATAAATGATAACATTTATGTGTGATAAAAGATAAAAATTACGTATGGGAATGAATATTACCTGTTGTGATGATCAATTGCATAAAAATAAAAAATTATAATGAAACAAAAATTTTATTGTTCAATAGTGTAGAGTAATAATATAATATGAATAAAGAGCACAGACCTGTCCATTTTATTTGTATGACGAAATCCTTTTTTTTTTTGGCACAGTCTTTTAAATCTGTCGTCAGTAACATTGGGGACGTGAGTGTCCCACATTTCTGTGGCGTCAATTTTAATTGCAGGTGCAATTGATGCTGTGTCTTGACCACCATTCCAATGTTTTAAAGATACAAATTTTAATTAACTGACGAGGAAAATAAAAAGATTTTGATATTTTAACCCTCAAACATAAAAGTTTAATAAATATAATTTATTTTTTATCTTGTATCGATCTTTGTATTTGAACAACATTTCAAGACAATCACTTATTTAATCGTTGCTGTTATATTCCATTGTTGTTAATTATTTTTATAAATTTTTTTGTTCGATTGACCCATCTGAATTCCCTTTTGAAGCTATCATCTCTAAATGAGGAATTAACATCGTTATCTCGGGTATAAATCATTGATTGGCGCTGAAACAATGGAACAACATGTAATAATAGAATACTTATGTTATATTAAAAATAAAATTCAGCGATTTAGTATTTTGAGTGCTATTAAACACTTTTCAATCTATAAATTCGCAAATAATTCTCAGACATAATAAATATATCTTAACCTAAATTTTCCAAAATATTAACAATAATTCTAATTAAATAATTAATTATTATTTTCAAACATGATATTACAATTAATATACTTAATTTACTTGATATGCATCAGGTTCACCGAAAATTTTGTTAACACCCGAAACTTGATACAATTAAATGATCCACAGTCGTTATTCAACACTCCAATTCACAATAAAAATATTATCACATTAACCAAAAAATTAGTAAATAAATATCGATGCATGAATGCATTTGAATTCGTGAATGTATACAGTAAATTAATTGTGTTTAACTCTAGCTCTAAATGATAAAATCTTTTTAGACAATATTTATGAATCATTGATAATTATCAATCACAAGACATAATTTTTTTAATTTTTGTTTCTCATCAGATTTTTTGCTTGTTATTCAATTAATTTTGTTGATAGTGCGTGTGAGCTGTTTATGCGATATAAGCGATGAGTATTTATCTGTAACAATAATGAGTCACATCTTATCACAGTTTGTTAATGTATGTTGAATCGTTATTTCTTATCTGTTTTGTGACAAAATCAATGTATCTTCATTTTTATGTATGTTTAGTAGATACATCAGTGACCTTGGATATCGCATTATTAATTATATCACAATGAGAGGAAAACACGTTTTTATGTATAGAAATGAACCCATGCATGTAACCATGAAAGTGCGCATGTAGTTTTTATGACTGTGGATCCGAATTGCGACTTCTTTTTTAAAAAAAAAAAGAACATTCAAGATTAATCTTGTTGAACGGGATACAGTAGCTAAATAAATCTGGATGTTTATGTGAAGAGAGAAGAAGAAACGAATAAAAGGAATGTATGATGTCGCTGATAAACCTGCGAGAGATTATAGTCGTATTTATATTGGGATATTTTTATATGATGTGGCTGTTCTACAAATTGATCTTAAACGCGATAGCATTTCGTAAGAAAAAGTGATTTCATTCGGACGATATTCCGGCATAGTATTTATTAAATAAAGATTTTTATACGGCTTATCAATTATTAATAGAAAATGATTCAGTTACTGCAGAAATTGATGATCAAGTTGAATTCTATCATTAATGTGTGAAGAATATTTTGTTCAATCTTTTCCGATATTTTTTTGTTGTCAATTTGTATTTGTTAAAGCTTTTTGCCTATTCGAAGTCTGTGAAATTTTTTTTTCTTCAATTCTATTTACGTCGAACAACAACTTTGTTATTTTCAAAATATTTTCATCATTTTTTTAAATGTTTCTCTAAATTAAATGAGACGAAAATGATTTTAGTTGGTACATTATTTATCTCGAGACCGGATGACATATTTCTGGTTAGATAACTGACATGGTCACAGTTACTACGAAATAGTTGGTCTCTTATAGAAATGCAAAAAAATTGTTATTAAAATCCGGAAGAATCAGAAGATAAAGGAAAAAAATAGCAACTTAAAAATAATTGACTTATTTAATAAAATTCTAAGTTAAAATCACTAATGAAGAATAAATTCACAATATATCATTTCGATTCCAGTTCAGATAATAAATAAATTCAATATTGCATGAATGGAAACCCGTTGACCAAATGAATCAACTAAACATTAGAATATCACTTTGAATTTTTTGAATACATTCAATTTCCTTCAACTGACTTGTACTTCATCACGACCAATCAAAATTGACTTATTGATAGAGAGAAAGTGGTAATAAAATGGACTCGTATAAAATTCAAGCGTATTAATGTGCGTTCATGTACGTATATGTACATGTATGCTAAGGAATCCAAAAATGGTCAGGCCATTTCTGGAATGAACTCTTGAATACAATGAAATCGTGATTGCTGTCAGGACTTTTAAAAATACGCGAACCTTTCATTACCTTTTCTGTTCAACATCTTTGATTTAATTTAACATTTATAGAACATCCTTCAGACATGTAAAATAATAAATGTCATAAATTCTACATTGCTGCATTTTTTTTTGCTATTGAATGTGCTCAATAAAATTTGTATTTATCTTCTTTGTCGTACGTTCATACATTTTTTTCCAATAAATATATGGGTGGAGCAAAAAGATGCCTGTTGAATGTACTGACATATATACATTTGCCATCAAAGCAATATTCACACATGTGCAACAGGAGACACGCGAATGCGTGGGAGCGGAACACAACACTGTATATAAAACATTGTGAATATTTGTGGAGTAGTAAGTGGACATTTAATTTTGGAATAAAGAGATGTAATGTATATGTTATCATATGTGAATGCATTCAAGAGTCACTCATAATTCATGAAGCGGATGTGAGATTAATTTTTTTAACATTCGCATTTAGTATAATTTTGGATGTGTCTCAGATAGATTTATTTACATCATTTTAGTCATCGTTTTGAAGTAAGTTACGTATTAATACTTAATGCATATGGTCGTATTTGTATTTAATGAGTCATTCAATGCATCACACGTAATTGCGTGATCATTTTTTCAATGCATATTTTTTTTTGTCATTTATCATTAATGGCTTAACTGAGACAGATATGTCTGAGAAATTGGATTATGTTCGATATTTTTCATATGCACTGATTATAAATAGAGATATTGAACACGAATTTTAAAATTGTTTGTGTAAATTTTAATGGAAATGATTTTTTTTTAAGTGTAATTATAAAGTTTGGCTATAGATAAAATAAACTTGTTTTTAGAATTTTTATTAATTCAACACTGTGGTTATAGAGAGAGTGGAATTATCTAATTGTGAGGATCGATATATCCCAGGTCAGTTATTCACAAGTAATGACAAATAGAAATCTCTCTCGCAAAATGAATAGACAGGACGTTCCTTCTTTGAATCACAAATCTGAATTATTTTTGGAACAATTAATCTTTCATCAAATTGTCAGGGCGAAAAGTTTCTCGATGTCTGGTGCGCTATGGATTGAAAACAAATATTTTTAACATGAAAAAACTTTATATATCAAATAGGGTTTGGAAAATTTTATAAAAATAAATAAATATCAGAATTTTTTCACAAAAAAAATATTCCCATTATAAAATTCTTGTTATTATCTTTGTTTAGCAAAATCAACACCAATTACGTCTTGAATAAAAAGAAAAGTGTACGATTGAACATTAATTAATAATTCTTGACTTATATACTAGTCACATTTATTTATATTCAACATTATAAAATAAAATATGTGCCGAGAATTTTTCTCTATCACATACATATCTTGTTTTTCACTTCATCTTCATGTTCATTATTCAACCAATACTATTTCCTAAAGTATATTTTTAATGGTCGCCGTATAAATATATTATAATAAAAATTCTGTGTACGATATTTGCGTTATCGCGTTAGCTCACATGAACTCTCGTCTCAGTGAGAGCTCCCATTATCGTGTGATAGCGAAAGATGATTATTGAACCGATCGAAGTGGTTCAGAGATTGAGGCGAGTTCACCAACATTCCAATTATAATTGGGAATATGAAACCCATCTGCCCTTCATCAACATCGTATAGATAATTTTCTCCGTAGTTATACATTATCTATATATATATATATATTTATATATATATATGTATGTATATACACTTCGACTGAATATCCTAAATATCCGTATCGTTTATTCATACTTTACAGTTTGTGAATGATGTTGCGTTGCTATCGCATGTTGAATCAGAACCAACACATATGCACACTTCATTAGTGTTAATGAGTGTGGATCATACCTGAACGTCGGTGTTTAAAAAGAGACCATATCAATTTTCGCCTTTAGAATTTGTAAACTCTCTGCGGTGTATTGAGTATAGTGCAATACGATTTGTGTGTCGTTTGCCGCTTCCAGACGATTAGCGTCAATTTTCAGAGATCACAGAAGTGTTGAGGGTCGGACAAAAGAAGTGAAAACTTTTTATCCCTTTTTAGATTTCTTTTATTTATTTTTTGTCTTTTGTGTTTGTCTGTTGCTGTTCAGTTTCCTTTACATCCTTGCAACTCGCTTAACCATTAGCATTGCATTTCTACACGGTGGTATGGAATGAATTTATTTATATATACAGATCAAATGGATACAGTGAGATCCCTTTGTCACTATAGTTTTGTGAAAAAATATCAAAGCTTACTATGAAAAAGTTTTCTATTCAATCTTGATCGTGAACATCACATGTGTATTTTTTTCTTTTCAATTCAATGACTTTATAAATGATTTTTTTTTTAACAAAGTCATTCATGTATTTTATTATAACTTTTATTTTTTTCTCCTTTATTCATTTGCGTGTTCATTTCTTTTTCTGTAATTTTAAGTTTGTGATGTTGTTTGGATGATGGTAGAGAAGTATATGAAATTCATCCAGAATATGAATACGTTCAAATATTTTGTATTGAATATGTTCATATGTATGCCAGAAGTTTTTATAGGGATTCAAGTTTAGAAAAAGTTGAAAAATGTGAAATGAAGAGGAGAATTTACTGTCAAAATATCGTTGTGTGAGCAGGAATTTTTTTATTTCTACGATGATTTGTGTGTGAGGTATGACGAGTTGCACATTTTCATAAAAACGTTTTAAAATTCATAAAAGAAAATTTTAATTTATTGATTTTCATACATATTTTAATTGTACGACTAAACGAATGCGACTTAAGTTCAAATACTTCTCATGTAGAAATCATTTTGAAAATTTACTTCATAATTTTCAGAAAAGTCATCGTAATTACTTTTTATTTTATGAATTATTCAAATCATGAAAAATATAATGAAAAAAGTTGCAATTCCTTTATTCATTTGTCTAAAGTTTGCTCTATATTTTAATCCTCCATTAATATACCACAAAACTGTATAAAATCGACACAATTAATTTCTATAATGATATTCATATACCAAAATGTCAAATACATCGACCTAAAATCTCAGCCTTCTTAGAACGCCTATTCTAATTCTCCTCAATCTATGTTAAAATGTACTTGCGATAGATGAAGATTAAAATGAGGGACTGAGGGAACACGAAAAAGACAGTGTGGGTGCGAGTATAAAAAGAAGAAAAAAAAAAATAGGAGAAGTATGAGGTTTAACGTGTAAATACGTATAGCAATGAATTGGTATGAAACGATGAGGATTTGTCGCTTGGATCTTAGACAATGGACTATTAGGGGCAGTTCCGCGCAGTAAGCCGCTTCTGTCATTCTCTGTTTCATTCGCACCGGCGCGTTGAAGGGGATTGTGAGGGTGAGCTCGTGGTTGTTGAGTACTCTCTTTTCTCAATAGCACTTGAATCTCGCGCGCTCGTAGCCTTTATCGTATATAGACGTACTCCTTCGACGCCTATTTATCGTCACGTTTTCTTCCCTTTTTTTTCTTTGTCTCCGTCTTTTTTTTTTTTTTTTGCTAACTTACCACTTTATATTGTATATCACTATACACAATTGCAACTATACTCGCGTTACATTCCCGTTCTCTCTTGTCACCTCTAACATCGCATTTTCGTCAGTGGTTTTGCTTCATTTTTCTGCTTCTTCGCTCATTGCTTCCTGTACCGACGTCCGCCGGCGACTTGCCATGACTTCTCTCACGCTTCTCAGCGAATAAGTTTTTTTATTTGTAATTTCTTTCTTTTACAAGAGGATCAAGTGTGGACTGAGCGTGTGCAATTGAAATTTTTCTAAGATAATTATTTGATATGATGATTTTGAAAATTATGTGGCAAAGTTTTTTTATTTATTTTCTATAACATTACAGATAGATTTTATTTCATTTTGATGAGAGTTTTTGAGTAAAATTGATCGGGGTTGACATAAAAAAAGGAGGATAGAGAATTTAGAGAGAAAATCGGAGAGCAAAAATTATTGATGCAGTTTAATTTTTAACTCTGGATCAAAAATATGACATGAGAATTCCTGTTTTACGTTGGGGAATGTCAGAGTTGAAAATATTATTAATTTCAGTTTTGATAAGCTCGTTTTTCACGGTGGAATTTAACCTCAATGTAAAACTTCGTGCAAACAATTTGCAAATATAATTAAATTTCCTATAATATTCAGGATTGGAATATCAAAAAATCATATTCAATATGAACTGGGAAAGCTTTAATTTCACTTTAACTCCAACAATATTTCTAAACGTGACATTTAGTGATTCTCTTTTATTATATATGAAAGAAAGGAATAGAATCTCCCAAAATAAACTTTTTTATGCATTTTTCATGATGAACACATTGTAGATGCAACGATGCGATACACGGACGATCGTCCGTAGCGTTTCAAATAACGGATTTACTTGAAACCAATGAGCAAAGTAGACAAACGTCATCACTGATATCTTTGGCGACGTGTGAAACATGCACATGTTCGAGTTCTTGAAACTCTCTTGTAACTACACTCTATACAAAAGTGTTAATCATCTCTGTTCAAGTACTGATTCCATTTGGTATTTGTGTAACTCGTTGTAGAAAATATATTTCCTGCTACTGGAAAGAACACGCGCGTCAGTTTACCATATAAACAATTAAATGTAATGACTACGTCGTGATATTTGTAACAATTTTTGTAAAAAAATTATAATTATTCAAGAATAATATCACACATTTTGTAAATAGTTTTTTCTTGAATTAATATAAAAATCACAACAGTTTTTTTTCGTGGTGAAAAATATTGTGAGATATTATTTAATATGACAATTTAATTTTCGTTCTTCGTATGCCAATAGAACTTAATTCTAATTACAAATAATTCTATCATTTCATTAATTCTATGACTTTTTCTTTTTCCATAAATCGATTAGAATAGATATAATTGGTAACGAGCCGTTTCCTCTCAGATGAAAAATAATTATAATGATTAAATGGCGCTTGCATTTATATATTCATTCGTATATATTGGTTTCAATGATATGCAGCATGTTCGAGGACAAAATTAACAATTCAATAATATAAATGCGATGAACGATCGTACACTTGGTATTCGTGGATGTGATCGGTTAAATGACGCAATCATATATGACTATATAGTTTATGCATGATGTCACACAAAATATCTATATGCAGAGAAGAGAGATCGTTTCTTTATGTTAACAAATATCAACTGTATGTCTAGATAATTGAAACCACACAAGTGTGTGTGTATGTCTAGTATTTTATTTTAGATTTTTTTTTGCTCCTTTCTATTCTATTTGATTTTATGATGCTTTGGCGACCATTCCAAAAAGATTCATTGGTATTGTAGGCGGCCAGTCATTCGCAGAATAGACCTTTCATGAAATGTTGATATATACAGACGCAAAAATAGAAACGATAAATGCTGGGTGGTATATGGATTTTGCTTTCATATACAAATGAAAAAGTTTTTATGTTTGAGATCATCATGTTTACGCATTAGTGATGAATAGTTCGGAGTTTTTAGGAGAGCAATTTGGTTTGAGAAAAAAAGAGAACTGTAAAAAAAATTTGTTCTCTAAACTAGAAATGATTTGAATTTTTTTTTTAATGTTTGTCACACATTTTCACAGTAAATTAATTTTTGACGTACCAATATGAACATAACTATTAGAATGTAACAAGTAATGTTATCGATTGAACAATTGTTTTTACTGGCGATCAACATTTGAGGTAATCATTAAATGTCAACGCCAGTGGTTAAATAAAATAGGGTGAATCAAATTATTTTCTATTCGTTTACAGATACTCAATTTTGGCTTTGTATCAAATTTTATATTGGTAACTGTGACAATCATGGATGAATTATTACTCACAATATTTCTGAAATAAGAAAATTTTCGATAGGAAATGTCTTATTCACATTTCATTGTTAGTATTTATAATTGTGTTAAGTTTGAATAAATCGATGAATTAAAATATTTATGGTAACAGTCACAATTATCTCTTGCATATTATCGAAGTGTTCCAATAATACATAAAATTCTGCGATCGATTTTTGGGTGTTATAACGTTTGATCGTGATATCACACTTATATTTATTCAATTCACACAGTAAAAATTGTGGAAATTTTTTCCTGTCTAATTATTCCTATTGTAATCATAGTCGATTTTCTTCTTCTTATATTGCGAGAAATGGATTCATAATTTTCAAAGATTATTTTTATAATTTCTCAACAATTTTATAAATTAAATGACATCCATAATTTTCCCTTCATTTTCATCCATATAAAACAATCATAATACGTCATTGCTTCTCTAATTTGCCCTCTTACATTCTGTTGCCCTTCTTCATCTCTATAAATTCACTTGCATCCAATCCAACTGAGATGCCCCAAATTCACATCTAAATACGACGCTCTAAGTTATTAATATGAATGCAAAAAATCTTGATTATTACGTAATATCCATCAAGAATTCATGACTCATTTAGGAAACATGAGAATTAAGTAAATCAATGTTTCTATCGATAAATTAAGTGTTGAGTTCTAATTTGTAACTTCTGTGTCGTGCTGGGTTGATGATAGTTGCAGCTATTTGTGTATTGATACACAAAGGAAGTTAAATAGTTGACTCAGCAACCGGACGTGTATTATGTGAACGACGGTAAAACGAGGCAAACGCTTCAAAATTTCATTCGACTTAGATGTTTAGAGCACTAGGTTGAAAATAGGCTGCATGCCGACATGCGTAATCGACTCCGATTTCTATTCACGTGTCTTACAACAGCATCTGGACCTTTGTGCAATTGCATATACTTCACTTTTCTTATTCCTCTTCCACTTCACTTGTCACTCATGACTTCTTGAATTTCTCATGAAAATTCACTAATATTATATATAATTAAATATGTTTGATGTTTAAAATGAATTCAAAATAAAATTGTTTTTGTCAACGTCACAATTTATTATTTTCAAGTAGTCAATAATGGTAATTTAATAAATTCAGTCTAGAGTCCATAAAATATTATATTTATAAAAAATATTGAAAATCAGAATAAAAACCTTCAAAGTTTGATCAGAAATTATTCGTAGAGGGAAACCATTCTAAATTGACAAAAAAAAAAATAAATAAATACTTTATCGACAAGTTAAATTTTAGTTAAAATTATAACAATATAATTAACATTTATATTGATATGGTCTCTCTCTTATTCTTTTTAACAAAATTTACCAACAAAACATATTATTTATTACCATAATTTAAAACATAAACCCTAAAATTATATATTCATTAATATTATTATGAAATATATATAGATATATATATACATATATTTTTTATGGTGATGCCAAAATCAGGTGTTAATTAACCATTTTTTCATCTTGCAACATCACATTCTTGATGCTAAAAAAATTTACATCACATATATTATATTAATCGAATTGACACAGACTCAAGCATACTTAAATGACATATAAAACGATGCACTTTGTCATATGAGTGCTGTGAAAAAGTTACTCAACATTTCTTTCTCTTCTCTCCTTCACCCACTCTTTCATCAGTTTCTTTTCTCGCAGAAGCTGTTAAAATGCAAAGGTGCGGTTAAACGAGGTCTTCTTCGGGAGATTTGGCGCAGGAACTCGTTAGTATTCCACACGAGTGTCCTTACACTCTCTCACTCTTGTTCTTATGGTGTCTGTTGAGTTTGTGGTTGAGAGTGAGAGCGTTGTCTTTTCCTATATGTACCATGTTCTTCGCATTAATATACCACAGGGTTAAGACAAAGAACAAAAATCGGCGGCAAACAGAGGGGGCTCTTCTTCTTTTATTCACCCCTCTCACTTACTTTTCTTGTTCTTGTTCTTGTTCTTGTTCTTGTTCTTCGATGCTTGCCCGTCCACCATTTTTCCCACCCTATACATACATAGTATGAAAAAGTCTCTTTTCAACGAGAAAAGCCCACACGTCCGATGGGGCTAACGTATATTTTCGTTAACTTGACGCGTCCCACCACCCACAAAAGACTCACCATTAAATTGAGATTTTTGTTCACATTCTCACGTGTATGCGTGTTTAGTCATAGACATCTCAAACACCCTCTCGATCTTCTTAAATCGTGATCAATCTCTATAAATATTATATCAAATGGCAAAAGTGTCATAAGAATAAACGTGTGGGAGTGTAGGAAATGGCAATAAATTTATTTGTTTTTTAATGCGGCTTTTTTCCTCTCATTTTGTTTGTTTTATTCCTTTTTTTCTCTCCGTCTTGGTAAAGAGAGAATCGAATGGTGGAGTATGACAGCAGTATATACATATACATATATATATATATATATATATATATACATGTACATGAATAAAGTCACAAGCAGTTTTCGAGACTGGTTTTTGCGATGACTCATCGTCACTTTCTTGGATGCTGCAACTGGTGTGTGCTATTGGTGGCTTTTGTTGCTCATGAAAAAAAAATATCCCGTTGTTTTTAGTTATACATGAGCAATTGTTATTCGTTTGCTTATGCATTTATTCATTTATATGTTTGTTCGTAATTTTTCTTTTTTAATTCTGATGAAAACATGATAAAGTACATTGAATGCAAACGATTGAGAAATTATTTGGAATTAATTTATGGGGTTTGATTTATTTTATAGTGGATGAATTATAATTTTGTAATTATAGAAAAGATCAAATATATAAAGAGAAAAAATTGCAATAAAATTCAAATCCTTATGAAATCGCATCTCACTATTTTTGATATCAAGGCAATTAAATTTGCCTCAATTATTCACAATTTAATGGAATAAATTTGCCCGAATTATTTAATCATTAAATTTCCTGCAAATATTCAGGAAATGTGAATACCACATCCTCTTTCTTGTCCTTCATAGCTGACGAATCTCTTAACTGAGTGCAAATTTATTTGTCCCAAATCACTTTGTCAATATTTATAACTCTTGATTCATCGAATATAATTACAACAAAGCGGAAAGTTGGTGAAATCATCAACATCTGTCTGCAAATAATATTCTGAATTATTCATTGTGTACAAAATTTTCTTGTGCTATCATAAATGAATTAAAATAACCAACTGAAACAAAAATATAAATATAAAACGCTTTGTCTATTTATTTCAATGACAAATACGAATATCCCCATCATCCCAATGAATTGGATCTTGTATTACATATCAAATAAACTTATCCGATGACAATATTATCTACAATAATTTTATTTACACAAATTATTGCGTCATATTTTATTGATAAGTTTATGATACTTCCAATTTCATTCTCCAACAAACGTACAAATGTTGTTATCTCAATGTGAAAAGCAAACATAGATGGCCTATATTATTATTGTCCAGCTTTCGAATTCCAATGTGCATGAACGATGCGTTCAAGGTTCGAAGTATCTTCAGACTTGAGAATTATTATATACGCACAATAATAATAATGATTTTATAATTACTGAAGCTGATGCACATGCGCTTGTGCATTATATAGTTATGTTGATAATGGGAACGAGGTAAAAGGGCTCGGCCATTACCTCATATTTCTATATTAGAACAATTATTCTATACTGAGAAAATTCAATATTAATTTTTTATTTGGTGTGGCTTTAATAATTTTCAGTGCATCATACTGTTATAATAAATATTATTAATGCAGTCAGGAATTTTTATTGTGTTTATTATTGATAGAATCAATGAATCACAATGAAATTTAACAATACAATTAAGTTTGAGTTCACAGAATGTTCTCTTTGATCAATTTTAAAATTCTGAAGGGTTCACGATGAATAATTATTTTTAATTAAAAGTGTGATCATCTGTAAGTAATTTATGGTTAGGAAGAGTTGATAGTAAACATTTATATTGATTAAACGTTTTCAACTAATTATTGTGGATTAGGATCAGATGAATGTTTGAGTACAATGTTTGTGATGGTTTCAAAAGACCACTCACAAAGAATTCTTTTTCACGAAAGATTATCATACATGGTACGAGAATAAAGTTCATTTTGAATTCATATAGACAGTGTGAATATCGATTTGAAGTTAAACTATTCCCATGTTGAGTTCATCTTTTGTAATCATCATGCAGGAAATATTCTACTGCATTTTTTAACTTATCGATCGAAAATAAGTCTTAATTTAGACTGAGAAACGTTTCATAAGTGATACGGGAATGGAATATCTTAAACTTATTCCTGGATATTCAGAATATGTTATTTAGGAATCAATAGTTATTGAATATTTATTGTTACAATGTGAGGAAAAGACTAAATATATATTCCAATATATTTTCTTCTATGTTGTTCGGCGATAATAATGAAAATATTATAATATTTATATTTTGAATTCCTGAAAAAGGGGGTACATTGGAATGAAATACAAATATTAATTTGAGGTGTAAATCTTCACTTCGAGTGTAAAACATTTGTATGATTTGGATAGAATTCGATGTTGCAATGTATGAAAATTATTTTTTTTAATTATTATCATTTCTGTAACTCTTTTAATGAAAGATCAAATAATATTTCGACCCTAAATAAAAATTTTTAAGCCGCGTTTGATACGTCAATTGAGTTAATCAATTTTAGAGTGATTTAAATTTCAAATTTAATTCGTCATTGATATTTAAACATGATAATATTTTATGGGGAAATTTCTCAGTGCTCTGATTATGTTGGCGTTGTTATAATGTATTGTAAGTTAAATTATTTATCTTTTATAATATTACGACAATGGTTGAAAAAATTACCTTGTTACCGTTCGCAGATACCAATAATTTATTTGTATATAAATGACATAATATATTAAATGATGTGATGATATGGCGTGCGCGATTTTCCGTTTAAACATCGCAACCACGTATTTCCCATCATGCGCGTCTCAAGGATTTCGGACTGTTCGACGAGAAGAAAGTGTGAGAGAGAAAGGGCATCATGTTTTGTCGAAGTATGAGCACGTAGTTGCCGCGCAGAAAGGATCATGGAGTGGACTTAGCGTTCAAATCCTTGGTAAAACTTGTCTAGAATAACAAAGTTTCGTTTTTGTGGTAAGAAATGAAGGGTGGAACAATTCGCGTGCGCACCACCATATTATCAAGTGTTATATAGATACCAACTATGGTCCACTTTTACTCTCTCACTCGCACTTTTTGTTTATTCACCAAGCGCACAATTTTTATTCTTTTGTTTGGCTAGTTTCTTTTTCTTTCGTTGATACTCCTTCGTTGCAATTTAAGGGGATCATACTCACAAATGTTTACGGAATAAATTCTCTTGTGTGAGGATAAAGAATAATTTTGAATTTATATTTGGAGAGAAAGAGTTGGATTTTTATTTGTGTTTATGTAGGTGTATGACAAGATCAATATTTTATTCACACACATAATCTTTCGGTTTTTATGTTTTACTAAGACGATAAATTGAAAAATGATGGTTACATCGCTCCAACTTTGTCTTAATTGCTTTCACGTTATTATTATAATTGTTCAAATTGAATTTATTTTTCAAAATTCTGGGGGATGGAAAAAGGTTCCCAATAGTGAACGGTCCACTGTCAGAAATTTCTTCCACAAAATTCTCCATTAAAATATTCTATCACTCTACGCTAAAATCGTTGAACAATCATAAAAATCGTGATGACCTCTGAGTTGACAGAGGCCTTGTAGGCGGCGCGTGGACTGAAAAGTTTTTCGAGAAACATCAAATATTCTTCGTTTTTGTATTTTTTTTTTTTCATTTTTTCACTATTTCATATGTGTTGCCCTCAACACATTTGTTTAGTCCAATATTTTAAAAGGTTATATCACGTGTCTGTGTATTTTCTTCATATTCTCAAGAAGCTTACATAAGAGAGAAAGGCACCGACGAATTTATATATATACACATATGTGATATATATGTTTGAGCACGATAGAGGCAAAGCATTTTATTTTTGGCATTCGTCATATAGTACTTTTATTTATCGCCACGTCGTCGTGTCGTTCTCATTTCGTTTTATATGTTTTAACTATTTTTTTTTTATTTTTCACTGTAAATAGAAGAGAAAAAAAAATCGCCGATATACACATCGGTTGTATCCGGTGACAACTAACTGCGAGAGATGGAGATATCATTGTATATATATATATATGTATGTTGCACAATCGGCGAAATTTAACGCGAATCCACGAATTAATATGAGTATAGTGCAATATGTATATATGTATATATATTACGATAAAAAGATTGTCATGCGCGTGTTTGAACCTTTTTACATGAGAGAATGGAGTTCATTATGTTCCCAAGATTTTTCGAATACTTTGTGTGGAGTTTTACAGAACAAAAATTGGAATTAAGTTATGGAGTAGTTCAGTAGTTCAATGAATTACGAATTGTCTAAGTTTAATGATATCTTGATAATTTCCGTACGCGAGATTTTTTTTCCTCTGATGCTTCTGGTTTAAGATAAAATTAATGACTGTCTGTGTATGATTTTTATTGAGAAAAAAAAGCACATTATTTTGAAGACGTATTGTCAATTGAGAATTTAATTTTTCTATTTGAAATGTGATAGAATTTCCTCCAAATTTTGGGATATCGTCAGAGGAGAGAATTATTTATTTCATTGTACATTAAATATATTTTTTTTCGATCATGAATTTTTTGTAGTTCATGAGAAGAAGTCTGGGAATGTTGAGGAAGTAAAATTATTTGTTGCAAACGAAACGTTTTGTTTATTTATCTTTATCAATTGGTTTGGAAAAAACTTGGAATTTATCGAAGATTTTTCAAAAAATTTGATGAAAGAAATCGCAAAGATGTAATAAACGAGAGAAATATGAAAAGTATTGTTAAAGAAAACTTTGATAAACCTACGTAAACAAAATTTCGAGATACTTTCATAAATTCATATCACCAGTAGATATTGATAAGAAGAAAAAAGAATTATGAATTCTTTTCGGTGTTTCATTCTGGCGTTCTCCCTTAATCTTACGAAGTGAACATTTTTTCTCTTGACCCAATTTATCAGAGCTTAGCCCACAAGTGTTTCACAGATCGGTGGTAATGAAAATGGGGTCAGATTTGTTGTATACTGAATTTCATGACTAATTTTTTGAATTTTAATTCATTCAGTATTCTTTCACGAGTTTTAACATCCGAATCAATTTTCAACATCACACACAATCGATTTCCATCCATTGAAATATGAATTAACATTCATTCTTAACGAAACCAAAATCTTTCAGAACATTTATTTCTCTTAAGTTCATTAGAATTGAAAAGAAGATAAATCAATCTTCTGATTGCGTAATGATGAGTTTCCAGAAAAATTCCAATTTGGTAGGACATTATGTACTGAATTATTAACCTCTATGTAACAACGCTGTTCAAACGTTTAATTAATCTCATGAATTTCAAATTATTTACTTAATAAAGACCAATTTGCAAATTTAAAATACATATCGATAATTCGCCATATATTTACAAAAATACTTTGGCAACGTGAATTGAATGAGTGTCAGAACGTGCACACGCAAAAATATGAACTGGCATATCTGCAGGTTTATACACGAATCACGCGACTTTATTCATACATAAATATAGTTATGGTCTTTATGTGCTGGGATGTATAACCACTGTTGAAATGGTTCACCGATCCTGAATTTATATCGTATGTTTAGGTAAGAATTGGTTCTTTATGAGTAACACGTGAGAATACTCATCAATAGATACGAGGAACCAAACGCCAAATGTGTCGCTATCATTTCTTACGTTATCACCTGACAAAGATCACACTTTTGCATTCTTACATTTGTGTACTATAAATTTTTTTACTTTCTCACCACAAACGAATTCGATGATTCTTATAATTTACGTTTATACTTTTAACAAATTTATCAATACAATACAATTTTGGTTTTTGTATTTTAATTTTTCTTGTATTTTTAATTTTTCAGGATGATGATTTGGTGTTTGATCCAGATGTACATGTGCCATTCATTAAGAAAATGGCTGATAATGAATTATCATTATTTGGCAGAGTCAAACGACACGCGTTTGATTGGTTCTGGGGCAGCAGTGAAACTTCGAGTTCCACAGTGAAACCGTTAGGTAAATACTACTGAGATTAATTCATGTTAAATGTAAATAATATTTTGATGAGAACTTAAGTGGATGAAATTTAATAGACGAAGAAATAAAAACGACACCAGAGCCTCCTGCAGCATTTGTTGATCAAAGAACTGATGGAGCTCATCATCGCAGAGGGAGAAATAGTGAGGAGATAATTGGCGAATCAAATGCTATACTTGACAAAGACGATGAGAATAATGATGTGAGTATTTATTATTATCATAATAAATACTCTTTAATATATTATTATCATAAATGGAAGAATCAGAATAATTTTGTATACTGTGATGGATATCTTATACCATTAATTGCGTTATCATGTTGGATTTAACAGGACAGTATCGGTAATATTGCTGCGGGACGAGTAGCAAGGCCCCAATACGGAAATAGTGATGACGAGGATCTTACAGCAGGTTCCGGAGAGGTTGAGGGAAGTGCCACTGATGGTTCAACACCACACATCAGTCCTTCTGGAGAAGAATCTCACAATCGTCAAGCTAGTAAGATACCATTTCAACTAACTAAACATTCTTCACTCATCAATTAACTTATTCAACGGTCGAGACGATCTCGTGCTACGATAAATAATTCATCTCTGCATATTCCAATCCAAAATAAAACACTTTACATAATAAAATGTATTCTTCCAATCGAAAAACTTTTAAATTTATAAATCAATAATTATCATTCTGATACCAAAATTGTTTCTTTATCAGTGAGGATTGTAATTATTTAATTTCGATTAATTATTCTCAATGAGAGAAAATTCTTTCAATCGTAATCAGATCGTTTTAAGTGTTGAGTTCGATATTCGATAATTAATTGCAATATAAAATAAAAGATAAACATCCATTACTTACATTTTTCATTATTATCTTGGAATTATTCGCAGGGTTCTACCGAATTACATTGACAGTACTTGAGCCATACGTCTCGGAATATGCTGACACTTACAGTCTACCTTACCTCGAGCTAAGCAGAAATTTGACTAATGCCCTGAATGAATTGTTGTCGCAGGAAATTCCTAACTACAACCACTTCGCTAATGTCGTCAAAGTGTCGTGAGTATTCCTCCTTATTTCCAATGATTAACAAAATATATTTATAAATATCATAATAATCTATCAATTGACTGAATCAGTTATATAATATTTAATCACATCATTTTATTTCCAACTCAATTTGAATTTTCTATCATTCACCACAGACCAGCGGATGATCCATTTGATTCTGAAGTGACACTTGACGTTGGCTCAACATATACAAATGAAAATGAAATTCGACGAATATTGGAGAATCAATTGCGATACCATTCATTAGGCAGCATTAAAGTTTCACCCGATGGCTTCACATTCCGGAGTTTTGAAGGTATATACAATTGAACGCATTACGTAGAGCCATTCATGACCAGTCTCTGAATTATCTGTTGGCTTTGTATATTGCTCTTTACTTATTATCGTTGTGTCTATCCTAATTATCGTTATTATTATTATTATTATTATTATTATTATTGTTATTATTAAAATCATTGTTGTTATTAATATTATTTTATTGATCTGTCGCTTTTCATCACGCAGTGGTATAAAACGTATTGGCATTGTCTGTAATTTGATACAGCTAGGTCAGAGGATTATTTGTTTTTTAGAAATTGGATACTTTTTTTTAACGCTAGTATAACCGATCTGGGTCGTATTGACCCTATGGATTTTTCACAGTGTTGAAAATTTTATTGGTACACTTTCATTTAGAATCATGTCCTGTGACAATAATTGATGAATCAAATTAGGTGGAGGAAATTTTGGAATATATCAATTTAGATGGGTGAATAGGGGATATGAGAAAGAGAAGTGATCTTTGTTTGGTATTTTTATATTGAGGAGATTTAGAAATAGAGTAATAAGAATGGAAAGCTAATAGTGACTCATTATTTTGTAGTGGAAGTTTTATCATACTTTGATAGTTGGCTAAAGAAAATTTGTGGACAATTGTGAGAAGTTTGTTTGGGACAATTTAAAGTTGGGATATTTAAGAAGGATGTGAATGTAGGTTTGATAAATAGATTCATATTGTTGATATAATTTGTGGCGATTGAAAGAATGATTTTGAAAATTGGGGAATTATCTGGTGAATTAGGTATAGTTAATTTCTGTTGCAATTAACAGTTTCATGGATGGTGATCATGAATAATAATGAAATCAACAGTTGACGTTGAGTTTATGGTGGCATAAAATCAATCTTGATTTGTTTCCAAAATTAAATGCACTTTACGGTTCATGTTATCAGTGAATAAAAATGATTCCAAGGAAATTAGATCAGAGCTTTATAGAAAAAATCATGGTAGGAAAAGTGACCCAACTGAACTAGATTACCTTCTACTAGGAAATATGTTAGAATTACGTCAATTTCCGAAATTTCCTCACAATAACTTTGTCATATATTCTTAGAAGGGAAAACTTTTGAAAATGTGCCAAAAAATTTAATCTTTTCTCAGAGCTCTGTTCTCACATTCTCTTTCAAACAGTTGTTTGTTCTTTTTATTTCGTCTTTGAAAAATGAACCAAAAATTTGACATTATTATTCACTCGATCTTACAATAATTGACAACAAAAATTCCTCCATTCTATTTATATTCAATTTTATATTTTCTCTTTCCCGAATGACTTTAAACATTTTCAATAATTTTAAAGTCATAACAAACTATCTAACGTGATGAAAAGTATACAATAGATCATTTCATAACAATTTATTTGATAAATTTTGTTTATTTAACTTTGTATATATTTTACCTTCCAATTTATGTTAGAATGTCCCGAAACAACAAGTTTGAAATGCCGTGATGGTTCGTGTGTGCCATTGAGTGCTCGTTGCGATGGTATATCGCAATGTCCTGACCATTCAGATGAGCGTGATTGTTCAACTTTCACATCTGCAACAACACCCACGACAACAACAACAACAACATCAACACTTCCACCAATAACATCAATAACAAGCGAAATAACTGAAAGAATACCCGATGAAACAAGTGTACCATTTTGGGGTGAACCAGACAATCGAACAATATTCAATAATACAAATGATACTGATGGTGATTCAACACGCACTTCTACGACAAATAATTGTCGTGGTGATGATACAGTGCGATGCAGTGACGGTAGTCGTTACATTTGTTCAGTACAACAATGCGATGGTGTTCCAGACTGTGATGATGGTGCAGATGAAGAGAGTTGTGGTCCCAGTATGTTTGTTTTTTTATTTTTTTTTTCTTCACAATTTTTCTTCATTCTGTTATTTATACTTTCCTGCCTTATCAAACTTTATATGTGCTCTCTGTTCTATTGGGTGTATAGCATCTTTGGGTGATACGAAATTATTATAAGCGAGTGAAAAATCATTTTCAATTGTTTCAGAGATGATTAAAAAAAATGGAATGATTTATATTGTTCTCAGGTTGCGGTGCTGATGAATTTTCATGTGATGTTTCGCGTTGTATCTTCGAAAGACAACACTGCGATTTTATCGAGGACTGTGATGATGGTAGCGATGAACGTGGATGTACTTATCCAGGTGAGTGCAGTTGAATATTACTCTATTCTTTCGTAATATTATTTATCAGTGGTGAATGTGAGTATTTATCATGATATGAATAGGACTTTGGGATTCGCGTTATGATTTATCCACAGTGGAGATGGTCGGCAAAGAAGAGAATTCACTGCCTACGTTGTTTGATATATCAATCAATTTTTTTTGTGGCGAGTGTTGATACTGGTGTTGTTCAAACCAGTTTGAAAATGTTTATTATGAATTTTCCCAACTGGTTTATAAGTTTATTTATTTATTTATCCATTTCATTTTGTTTCGTCAATCTCGATAAGGGAAAAATGTGTTTTCTGAGATTGACGTGGAATTTAATGATGCGATTTGTTTCACTGGATGATATAAATTTTGTAAATTGTTAGAGTATTTTTACAAAAAATAAGCGAGACAAAAATAGTAAGAAAGAAGGTGATATGGTCGTAGCGCAAGTGGGACCATGAAATGAATATTCAACAGGGAAAAAGAGCATTTTCTCCTCGACAATAGAGGCTCTTGTCGCTTCCGCGCTATCAAGTTGAGGATCATCGCGGTAGTCAACAATGTGGAAGAAGATCCGGATGTTGGCGACACAGAAAGATAGAAGAAGAAGGAGATAGAAGTTTATTGCGTGTGCCCTACTATCATTTCTCGCCGCAACTTTTTTCTTTTTCTTTCATTTTTCTTTCTCTTTTTCTTTGGTTTTTATCTTTGTTTTTATTTCACCGAAGTTGTGTCGCTTCATCTCCATATAGTGTACTAGATGCTCGCAAACTCGATTCAACTTTTGCTCCAGTACTCCATTGTCGTGATGATTCGTACAACGAACATTGAATTTCCGGATAGAATCGGAGATCGATTTTCCAAAGTCTCGCATGCTCTTGCGGTTTGTCTATGTATATCATTGCCGAGTATGTGTGTACGGTTGGAGAAAATGCTAATTAATATTGATGCCAAATGCGGAATAATATAATCTATTGAAATTCAATTGTTTTGCATTTTTTATATAGTTCAAATTATCGCAACTGGAAGTATAGGTTAATTGATTTTTCATAAAGTTTCTGAAATGAATAATGAAGAAATGGATTCATTTTCAGAAGTTTGGGAATCTGGATGAATATTTAATATAGACATTCATCACTTTTATTGGTAGTTCAAAAGAGTGTTTCTATTCTCAGATTTATTTGTTATATCAAATTTGGGTATTTTTGCACTTCCTGTCAATACTTGAATTGAATTGTAAAGTTATATTGAATCGTTTATTCTATAAAATCCATTCATAATTTCTATAAGTTTGTTAACATGGAAATGTGAGAAGAAAAACAATAGAGAGTTTCAAAAATCTCCAAATGTCATCGAAAATTGTTCGTTTCTTCAAACAAAAAATTAATTCACCATTTCAACCAATTATTTTATACACTCCGATCATCCTAGAAGGAGACCACGAATAAAAAATGTCTTAGCCTTGAACTATTCTTAAAAATCGCACTGAAATTGACAGTAAACTTTAATTCCACTTCAGGCGCAGAATTTTTTCATGTCAGCAATTCTGCATATCACGTGTAAAATATTTGCAGGTTGCAGACTAAGGACAGACATCTGTTTGTACACATAATCTTTGCATAAATTGAACAATATCGATCGGGAACCCTGACGAATATAATTAAAATGTGATGGAAACTGAATGCGAAAAAAATTCTGTTTTTCTATTGTCAGGATCTGTAAAAATGAACAAAACTTCATATTTTTCCCATTTCGAAATATTCCCCAAGTCATTATAGTATCAATCGACCTGATAAATATATTGAAATAATGTTTCCACTTCAATTTAAATAACTCAATCAATATATTGAAGAATCTGTCGCAAAAAAATATAAAAGTATAAAAAGCAAAATTCACAATATTTAAAGTCACGAATGAAACGCGCGTGTTGAAATTTATTTTGTTTTTACTTATACCATTACATTTTTTTATCGTTTCATTTTTTTCCACCCAGGTATTTTTTTTCGTCTATTGTTCTCTCTATTTCATTTTCTCATCGTCGTATAATCTATGTGCAAGACCTCCTAGGGGACAATTATTAGTCGCAGAAAAGAGGGGTCGGGTTATACCAACCGCACGCTAGGTACTACCACGACAAACGTCAACTCCACTGTCTTCAGGTATTAATTCAGTTTATGAGTAGTAGCGTACCACATTACCTTTGAACCATCATATCTGTTCACTTCGTTGTTGAATATTCGTTTTAATTGAACTATTTAGGTCAGGCAAATTAACGGAATGGAGTAGAATTTTCCCATAATAGATTTTCATGGAAATAGATATTTTTGAAAGCAAAAAGTTGATAATAATCTCCGTGATTGAACTCACAATTTACCAATCTGCATTAGGTCCAGGGTATATTTGTGGTATAACATCATATTCCTTTATGTATTACAAAGTTTTAACTTTGAAATATTAAATCAATATTATGAGTTCATTGAGATTTACATTATACATGAGAAACACATACAACCTGAGTATTAATTCATCTCTATACATATATACATACACATATATATATATATATATACATATTCTGACGTTATTAAATTTTGTAATACCACACACGTTCAAGTATTTGATGGGTGACGGCTGCGTAATGAGTCTAGAATAATCCACCCTCGTTTTAAACACACTTTATGATATCTCCTCATATATGTTGAGCAGGAAGAAAAAGAAATTATTGAAATAAAAAAACAATGCTGAAACAATAGATGTTTTTTTTTATGTAGACGTTGAAGGAATAACAATTATAATTGCAGTTAATTCAGAAGACATAATGGCGTGAGGTATTTATAGTTGGATAATTTGTCAGATTTATTTTTTTTTGAATTTTCGTCCAAAAGTTCTTTTGATTTTGAATTAATATCAGTAAAGTAATTATGTGGAAGTATTATAGACAAATGGTGAATTGAATTAGAGAGTTTTGTTAATTTTCTAATGACAAATTTTTGGGATAAATTGATGTGGATAATTGTGTGACATAAATTTTTTGGTGTTTGTTAAAATAAACTTTGTAACAGCATATGAAATTCTAGAAGGATCGAACTTCAGATGAGTGTTCATGATGATTGTGAATTGATATTTCAATTATACATGTGACATAGCGAATTTAAAATATATTGGAATGGATATTTTAATTGTGCCATGAGTAATCGCTAGCCCAATCAACACCTTTTAATTGATGATAAATAAAAAATCAATGATGTACAATTTAAAATATGATGAGCCAATGTGATATATTTATGCTCTGATGAATAATGATTCGATACGTTGGAGCGTGCTCAATTTAGAAGTGATATTGTGTATATCCAAAGTATCTTTAACTATTCAATTAAAGTTATTATTTCTCGGGTGATCCAATTGAAATTTATAGACATAAAAAAAAAGAAATAGAACAAAACCATAAACCTGCATTAATAGTCACATGGAATAGATTGTTCACTGTCCATTTCTCATTTTGTATAACCCCATGGGGTTACATTTCAATTGGGATTGATCGAACTTGAAATTATTCTCATCTATGTTTTTTATAAAAATATCAGTCTGATGTCAGAGCACAATCGTTGAGCTACCGGTAAAAAGAAAATTGAAACACAAAATTGTGAGAATTTTTGGTTAATGTATGAAAAATAGATGCTACTTAATAAATTAATACGTAGGTGTCAATAGAGATCATAAATAGTTGATCGATATAAATATTCATGCACTACAACATAAGAAATGATCGAGACTTGACTTAGCACGTTCGAACCTGCTCCCATTGTCATATGCAACGTCGATGGTAGACAAAATATCAGAATAATTTTTTATTGCTATTTTCTTTGAATAGAATTTTTTTTTCACGGTCAACATTGTTTTTACACACGTCATGAATAATTATTGGATTATATTCCGGTGAATAAGTACAATTAAACATCGAACAAAAATATTGCGTAAGACTAAACATAATGAGCATTTTAATTCACAAAATGAAATAAAAAATATTATGATCTCAGCATTATGTCATAGAATGAATTCATATCACAATTGCTGTCATCATGAAAGATTTACTTTTTTCGAAATATTGTTTATTTTCATTGTGAAAATTAAGCTCATATCTTGTTTTTTAGATAAGAATTTGGATGAATTTCGCTGCATATTGGATTGGAGTTTCCTTAGTCTGTTGGAAATAAATTAATTTTATTTGTTCACGTGAATATTTTAATATTTCCCATTTTGAATTTAAGAGTTGTATGCTGCACTAAAATCAACTACAAAACTTCCGTTTCTAATTAAAAAAAAAACTCCGTAAATAATTGGCCAAATTAAATTTTCTACCGGTAAATTGAAGCACAACAATAGTGAACAAAATTGAAATAAATATAACAAAACATTCAAGTAAAATCTCACAACATTAATAAATTAAAATTGAACAATTCAATCTGTTTGAAATTTGCTATTTTTAGAATTTAGCTGTCGACTTCTGAAGATTTAATAAACACAATGCTCAAACAAAATGGTTATGACTAATATTTTACATCAACTAAGGGATTCGTAATTGCAATTATGTGTATACATGTGCGTGTGCAGACCATGGCGCCATGATTACAACGACCTCAAAGCAAAATGACGGTATGCTTTTATACAACTGCGTTCATTCGATCTACATACATTAAACATATACATACATATATGTATACAAATAAAGCCAATGCGGGAGAATATATGTTAGCTGGCGGGTGCTCATTTAATTGACTGCGCGCCTTTTACATCTCGCGTAAAGAAATATAATATGTATATAGTTGAACTAATTTATCATCTTCACCCACGCATTTCTCTCGTTCGTTTATTCGTCGCAGACACACAGCCAAACCCAACAATAAAACGCACACATGAATATATTGAAAAGTAAAACAACATGTGAAGAAGAATCGAATTAGATAGACCTCCCTGAAAAAAAAAAAATCTTACAAATTATCATAAGGAAAAAAAAATTACATTTTCTTTTTCTGTTTTTCAAACTTGCTAACAGTGCCTGAAATGTTTTGAACTTTAAGTTTTATATTGCTCTCATTTTTTTTTAGACACTGATTGGCTGTCAAAATCACTATCCAACTTTACTCTGATCTAAAGTTGTTACTTCAAATTTAATTCACACATTTGTGGTTGATATAAATGACATTGACAACACGACTGGACTTCATGTCATTAATGTAGCGATGGTATTTTCCATTTGTAAATGACATTATGACAGTAGAATGATTTATTATCAAACTTCAATTACAGTAATAATCAATTTTATATCGTCTTAAATTTTATTGCAACATTCGAAAGCTATTGAACATACAATTTACATAAAATTAACTGTAAAATTTAAACTAAACATAAAGTTTATAAATCTTGTCATATAACTCAACAAAACAAGCAAACATCAATATTTTATGTTTCAATCTTGAAAGAAGTCACTACAAATGCACACAAATTGGTAATAAAAAATTTATTCTCCGTTCAAAAACACAACAAATAACTCTTGAATCAAAAGTAATATCCTTAGATCAAGTCTTTTCTCAACCATAACCGAATACAGTCCATTACTATCAATAAAATAAATAAACCAGCTAACAAAAAAAAAATAACCATCAGAAAGTGACTGCGAAACTAAATTTTATATCATTCCAATTAATAATCCTATTTCACTCAACACTTCTCCCTATAAATTAAAAAAAAAACAAATAAAATTCTTGGTGATTTAACTTCTAATCGTCATTTGTCCAGCGTTCATAGCCACGCACACATAAATATCACATGGAGCCAGCGTTAATCGAATTGGCGGTTATGTGGGCGAACGATTTCATCAGCAACAAAGAGAAAGAGGGCATGAGAATGAAGCGAGATGAAATGAATTTCTCGCTTTTTAGAATTCATTTTCGGTGGACTTGAGGCACGAGGCAGTCCCTCACGCCATGAGTATGAGAGCAGCTCGTGGAATTAAACTCACACACCCCTCTTTCTCCCTTTCCATATTTCTCTCATCTCCCTCTCTCACTCAAACCTCCAATTTCACTCCATCTCACTCTTGCTTTCTCTATAAATGTGATAAGCGACTGCTTGCTGCTTCCACCGTCAGCCAGATTGGTAGGCGTAACCCACCGAGAGCTTTGCCACCATAATAGTTTTCACACCCCGCATTCAACCTATAAAACACAATAGGTACGAGACCTGTAATGCCGCACGTATACACTTGAAGACGAAGCGACGTAGCGTACATTACGCACACATGTACAATTTTACATATATATATATATATACATATATTTATGTATCGTTGTGTGGCTATGTAAATATGTGTACGTATTTATATGCTCTCGAGAAGTGTGTTTTAGCATCAACAGATATAGGGACCGCACGCTGCGCTATGAGTACAGTTCCACATCGCAATTCCCTTGTTCTTATTATTCGCTATTTTAAATTTATTTCCGAGCAAACTGTATTTTTTGGCCCAGTTTTTTTTTTCGAGGCAACTGGACTTGTATCATTGTCTAGAAATAGCAATAGGTATAGGGTTGTAAATGGGGATTTGTATGAATTTATATTTTCAATTATTGTTTTTTATTATTAGAGATTGGAATAAGTTTTTGCATGCTGAAATATTGGGTTTGAATTTCAACAAAGTTTCTATTTTTTATATTTTCGAATATAATTATTGGCGGATTTGGGTCAGTTGAATTTGAACAGATATTGAAAGAATGAGGGATGATATAAAAATATCGAGGATTATTATTTTGGTGACATTTTTTTTGAGTTTATCAATTTAGTTGAAATGTCATGACTGTTTGAGGGATGGGAAAATTTTGATTTTTATTTATGTCAGAGTTGTATTGAGTGTTGCATTATTGTTTCTGATGTATTGTGTTATAAATAGAACTGAAAAATTTAATTAATCTTGGCGTTTTCTTCGGTTGTGTAGTCTCTTGTGTGTGCTATGCTGGTGTGCGATATTAATTATATGAATCTTCATAAAATTTGAATAACGTGACAAAGAGATGCATTGACGAGAGACGAGGTCAGCAGATGACTTTAGTGTCCTCAACACGACCTCGAATTTTTCCTTTTTTTTCTTGCATTTTTATTGCTTTTGTCTTTATTATTTTTTATTTTTTTTTCATATGTATGTATATACAGATGATTAACTTGTGAGATAATCAAAGGGTTGGTGTACCTCACTTTCAAGCGAGGGCGCATTGAAGCTTGTAGGTTATAACTTTTACTCATCTGCATTCTTCGCTGCACGAAGTTAATTTATAGTGATGGAGAATAATCATGATTATTATCCTTTATGCCAAATTATCTGGGTGGCGCCATGTGTATGAAGTATTTTGCCGAAATATTTTATCTTGTTCTCATCACGTTCTTCAATTCCATTCTCAATTTTTTATTTTACTCCATTTGAGAATGAAAATGATATGTAATTTTATATTTAATTATACTTTTGTTCATAATGTTGTGATATGATATCAATAATTGATAGATTATTATTGGGCCGATGATTTGTAATAATAAACTGTTGTATAATGAGTGGACAAATTATTCAATCGAGTTTTGTACATAAATGGCAGTAGCACAATTGGTGATTATAATAGAAGATAATAATCGTTGGTGACGTAAGAGTGTATGAAATTAATCAACTGTACAGTTCTGTGGATAGTTGGAGACAAAAGTAATTATCAAAGTGATGAAATGCACATTGGTGTTTGATGTCATCCAATGAATTTATATCGATTGTTTATATCTTAACCAAACTCTAAAAAATATTTTCACATTAGAAAATGGAACAGCATTTTTAAAATTTCATGCAAATTACACAAGGAAATCGATTGAAAGTATTTCACATGGAAATTCCATCGGATGAGTATATGCAAAAACGAAGAAGTTCTATTTAATTTGATAAAAGTTGGATGAGTTTTTGCATTTATTTCATCTAATGTTGGCATCAATATGAAATGTGCTGATAATGCCAACTGAGAGGTGTAATTCCTACAACTGCATACGCTCTTGTATAAATTGTAATAAAATTTTCTTCCGAAAAATGTGATAACATGAAGAGAAACCATTATAGAATGCACTTTACGCAAATGTTTTACAAAATTGATGAAAAAGTTTGGTATGGCTCCGTATAGTTAATTATTTCCACTTCAGTGAAGAGATAAAATAACCCAAGGATTACTAATGGATTAATTTAAAATGTGCATATTTTAATTCACGATCGATCATTAACGTAGATAAGGATTCGTACTGCACTTCGTTTGCCTAAATTAAATTTTCAGGATTAACAATTAGTCACATAGTGTTGAAATAAAAGTTGAGATTGATCTGAAATGTGGAAATCAAGAGCTCACATCATTATTAAATATGCTGCATGTCACTCAATTTATTCTGTTCATTTGTATGAGAATGAAAAGGAAAAAAAAACTATTAAAATGAAAATGCGATGACGTTAGATGAGTTTAAATAAATGCATTTAGCATTACTCATGCGTACTTATTAATTCGCGCGCGTTAGACGATGCCATTACCACATTTGACGTCCTTTGAGACGATTCCATCCGCTTATTTAACATCACTTCGTTTGGCTGATTACATCACACTTGGTCATGTTCTGTTGCATAAATGCATTATTAAATACATTTTGTTACAACGTTGGATGATAAAGTAACATAACTTTGTTACATTATGGTCAAATATTTACATTTAGGTCATCGACTTTATGTTTTGTAGTTTACAGACAAAATTATGCTCTTCTGATTGAAATTATCTACACAAATAAATTCAACAGAAATTTTTGAACATATGATCAATGATTCATATTTTTTCACAAATAATTTCATTTATGTTAAGGGTGGTCTACATGTTGTTATCATTTGTTGAATGAAATAATGAAGATGACTCCTATGATATTTAATTTTATTTACCAAATCGGGTTTTTCTTGTTACCTGTTGAAGCAAAATCAATAAAAAATTATTGTTTGGATTCAAAAGACACTTTCCAACTACGAAAGTTTCAATATTTTCTTTTTTTATTTGTGAACTACAACACATAAATATACGTATAAAAAAATTCTTGCTCTACTTCCAGTCATTGTATACTAATCACACTCCTCAATTTCGGAATAAATAAAAAATTAATGAGGTCCAAAGACGTGCCAAGTCATACGATACAGACGAAACGAAAAATAGATTTTTTATTTTATCGTTGAGTGGGACTTGAAAAAAGTTTGGAAGGGGTTTTCACGGTGTTTATATAGATATAACAGTTGAGATTAGAGTATATGTATTCATACAACATGTAAGTAGGGAGAGTGATGCGCGCGCAGGCAAGCGCCAACTCCGAAAGATGTGAGCATTCGCGATCGTGTCTTGACTATAAGTTACATGAGCAGAGCAATGTTCATTACGTTCTACGATTCAGTGGTATCAAATACGATTGAGAATATAAATCAATTTAACTTCGAATATAAACTCTGTTGTTTATTTGTTGAATTGGTATAATATCACATATGGAATAGAATATAAATTTCATATTGAATAATCGAAGCTCGTACGAATAGATAAAAAGTTGTGTCACTTTGTATTTTTTTTTTTTTAACTTCTTCCACATTTGATATTGGATCGTTTTAGAGAGACGAAAACAGCACCACGAGAAAGTAAAACTATTTTTACGTTATAATTCTCGAATTATGTTTGTTAATTTTGGGATTCTACAAATCCCCCCGGGCAGAATCACTTCGTTCACGATTCGTAGGATAAATAACGAACAGAAGAAAAAGTAGGAAAGTCGATGGGACAAAAAATGAAATAAAATAGAAATAGAAAATCCAGTGAAGTTGAATTTGTTTTTGGTTTAGACATATGTGATTATATATCTATGAATACATTTGACAAGTTGATTTGTTCCTCTCGAATTTTTTATTGAGCGATAAATTTAAGATATATGAATTGCAATATTCGGAAAATTATTAACAAATATTTTATGACAGCTGTGTAGGAAATATTGGGTGAAATAATTTATTCTTACAACATTAGAGAAGTATTTAATGAAATAGTGAAATGAGTGAATAAAAAATTGGGGTCGGCAACGCATCAAAATTAAAAATGCGAATTTTCAATGTGAAAATTTAATTTAAGATTCAGATTGAGAAGAAAAAAACCGTTGTGAATGATTGAAGAAAATAATTTAGTGGGAAAATAAATGCAGGGAAATATATAATTCGATGTATTATGATCTGATAAAATAGAATCAGAGAAAACATCACGAATAATATCACTGGAATAACCACAATAATTTTCTTCACTTATCTTTTTTTCTTTTGCCAACATGAAGTCATTCATTCCATTCAATTTAATTCCACATAAGAATCTGTATGGATAGTAATTACAGAAGAATTAATTTAGGATGATGACAAAATATCGATCGCGCATGCATATTGAATTATTTAATATCAGAAGTCTCGCAATTACCACATTATTGATCTCTTTGTTGGCATATCACATTCATTTGTTTTTCCAATTATTATATTTCACTCACTGCTGCAAGTTAATGTAGAAGAATTATAACATTTCATTTACTCAATATAAATGCGAAATTAAAAATCAGCCAGTCCATATTTCTATTTACTGAATTGACGAGGGAAAATTCGGATTCGATAACAATAGCTCCAACGTATTTGTTTGAGTTTTATTACAAATCATAAAATATTGTTGCTATTTTATTTCTTTATAAAATTTTTGGTTATTTGATAAAAAAAATTATTATTTTCATTTTCCAAACTCACATACCCTGAAAAACATGAATTGAAAATATTCTTTTTTTATAATCTTCATATTTCAGGCTTTATTTTTCATACAAGTACACCATTCGCAAGCGTTTGAAGAGAAGAAGTAGACTAATTATTACATAAAGGAAGAATTTTTTCACACTTGAAGTAGGGTTATTTAAGAAAAAAATAAAAGAGGTAAGAGAACACGATCACTTGACAAAAGAAAGATTTTTATATTGTAATTAATTCATTAATATGGAAAAATATGGAACGATAACTTAATTTCCAAGATATAAATAAAATCTTAGTTCGGGTTATTAAAAATTTGCTCACCAGTTGAATAAAAATATTCTGAGTCAATCCAATAAATTATTCTACAAAATATTACGTGAGAATATTCAGAGAACATAATTTTATATATTAAAAATCCAAAGTTTCGTGAACAATTTGAATAAACTCCGAAAATTTATATTTCTTAAATATTTTTTCACGGTTGGTAATTAAAAGGGAAAATATCCCCGAATTCAAAATTATTCCTTTTGATTTAAACCATGAGAGCATAGTTCCATCAATTTTGATATTAAGAATCGATCTCATTCACTAATTTCTTCTATTGCCATCAATTTAATCCAAGAAATTTTAATACCAAATGTAATCGGCATACGATGAATCCAAAAGTTTTTTCATTCTTCAAACACGTGCGTGCACCTAAGTGTATGTACAACAGTAAATTGAGGGAGAAAGACAAGAGAATGGAGAAGAAGCGCGAGCAGGAAGAGAGGAAAAAAAATAAACAGGACTGTATAGAAGAACAGAGGATAAACCTTAAAAAGAAGCGCAGTGAAAAAATCTAAAGTAGCTTAGTGCCTCCCACGCTCTTACTTTTGTATCGCTGGTGGGGTATTAGTTGAACGCGAGGCTTTGCTAGTTCGTTTCGTCAGTTGGTAGGTCGTCGGGCTGTTCGCCACGCGACTCTCGCCTGCCAGTCTACCAGGTTTGACCCAACGCGATAGTTACCTCTTAGCACACTCGTCCGGTCCATCCATATACACACTAACATACACTTAAATACATATGTATACATACTTTTAAAACATATAACTGAGAAGTCAGCGCAATTCTTAACGACAGATTGACGTTGTTGAAAAAAAAAAGAAGGGAGAAAAAATTTTCCGAGAAAAGTTTTTGCGAGTTGGTAATTTTTCCAGAAATTCAATTGGGAAAAATAGACGCACAGAACCTCTCGTTTCTTTTACGTTACTACTCGACATTTATTTGTTCAGGCAAGTTCTATTGAGTCTCTATATACCTTTTTTTTTCGCACTTTTACCGGGTGAACAATAGTGCGGTTTTGGTCACAACGATAGAAGAGGAATGAGAAAAAAAAACGAGGGAGAAAATAAAAAGAGTTTGCGTGATGGATGCCGAGACAAATGAAGTATTTTTTCATATTTATGTTTTATAGATAACCGTTTTGTATTTAAAATTGAAAAGAATTGTCATGTGTATGTGTTATCATCATGAAGTAAAAAGAGGATTTCAATATATGACGGCGGTAACGCAAAGTTCAAATTTTCGCGCGCTCATTTGACAATTTTGTCTCAAATAAATTTACTCGTGATTTTTAGCTTTTTAATGATGAATAACTCGGGAAATGTTTGTGTTTGTAATTAATTGTTTGATTTAAATGTTATACAAATGAGGAGTTGTATTCAGACGTGCGTTGAAAAATACGTTAATGAGTATGAAAATCAAAAAAAATAAAGTACAAGTGCAACTGAAATCAGTGTAGTTATAATGCTATTGTCCGGTTTGTGTTTTGAGATAATAATTTGCTTTGTTTTTTCTTTTTGTCGCACACAGTGAGGCCTCATCTCGCCTGTTACTCTGCATAATCCTTTTGATCCTATGCGCGTTAGGGAGAGTAAATGTGAAAATATAAAAATTCGTCTCGTGACGAACGAAAATTACACCGAGAAAAAAAATGAGACAAGTTAGAAAGATAGGGAGTGTGAGAGTGGAAGGGAAAGAGAGGTAGTAAAGAGAGGAGGGTTATATCACAGAAGCGCGAGAACTAACTCGAGAAATTATCACGGATTACGAAGCATATCCACGTCACATTCATGCGTTTACATTTCCGAGAACGTAAATGAAACTTTTCTCCTGTCGGTTTATTATTTTCTCTCAATTTTCTACTTTATTATTATTTTCTTTTTTTTTAACATTCTTGTCATTAAAATTCAGTCATTGTCAACTACTTTTTTAATGTTCAGAGGTCTATTATGAAATTTTTTTCAATAAAAATAAAAAAAAGTACTAAATAAAAAATGAATTGCTTATATGTATAAGTTGTGGAATTAATTTTATATACAAATACAGAGGGAAATGGAAGGTGAAGTAGCGTGAAAAGAAAAAAACGCGCGAAAATCAGATAGAAGAAAATGAATCGAGTGAAATTCACATTCTGGCTGCTTTTACTTGTATTATCAACAATTGTACAAGCTCAACGTCGCCACGATGGACGCTACCGAGGTAATAAAAAAATATCCAACAATTACAACTGAAATTAATTAATGAAAGAGAATAATTAACATGAATTTCCTTAACAATTTTTTCGCGATTTCAAAACGGTGAATGAATTGTTAAATATTGCATTAATAAATTTTTGTCAGGATATTAACAAAACACGTGACACCGACGTGTTGACTATCATGATTATATGTATAGTGCACATGTCGTGCTGCGCGTGTATTCTTCTGATACTATTATTTCATGTACTATTATTATTCTTTTATTGTATTTCAAATTCTACATTCTCATAATTCTATTTTTCATTTGTTATACAGCTGTTGAATTATACACATTAAAAAAAATCATAAAAGCATGTTGTTACTTGTAATGCAGCTGTTCTTTGAGATCTATTGTCATTACAATATTCTCTTTTCTTGTTTTTTACTATTGTAGACATTCTCATTACCCTTAAAATATTCAAAATCACGACTTTGTTCAAATTCATTTGAATTTTTAAATTTAATATGTGAAAAGTTTCTAGAAATGATTACAGAATGAAAAACTTCGCAGTGAATTTTATATTTATCCAGTTAATTTTCGCCTGTATTCATATATAGAAATTTTTCCCCACAATTTTCTAATTTGTAAATGAATCCACAATAGTCAAAAAAACAAAAGTCAAAAAAAAATTATGTCCTATGATGAAATACAACAACGCATTACATAGCAATTCATTTGCGTTTTTCATGTGATTATTTATTAAAATTTACGAAAAAAACACGACAAATTATCAACATCATTCAATAATGAAATGCTATGAAAAGTTGAAGTGGCAAGCTTGGTCATAACATTAAACACAACACTGAAAAACACTTTGAGAAAAGTACAAACATCAATTTTTTCATGTTCTCCAATTAAAACCAAACATGATTTAATTACCCATCTCATTTTTTTTTAATTCGCCCATTCGTCTAAGCTTCGTATTTATAAAAAATCAATTATTTATCATCAGTTTAACACCACATATTAATTACTCGATCGATCGCAAATTAGATAATTTTATGATCTCCTAAAAAATCGTGAAATATTAATTGGTAGTAATGAAAAAGGACAGTATTACAATTCAAATCAAATCCTGAATCGCAAATACCTTTCTCACATAAATATATAATAATTTCTATCATAATGTGAATATGTTGAGCTAAGAATGTACGTAAACACATCAATATTAAATGTAAAATTCCTTTTCATTTACATACATTTCAATAGATCCTCAGTAACTGACTACTAAAATTGAAACAATAGTGATATTCACCATAAACTTCTTTTTTTTTAATACAATAACCCGATACAATGCAATAAAATTATCCTTTGGGAATGCATATATACATAGATATATCTGGGAAAAGTGCCTAATGGCCTCGAAACTCGGAAGTTCCATAAACGGACGTTTAACGATGCGTCGCTTTTATGCGTCGCGACCACAACAACGGCTCAATATACTCGATAAATATATATAAATATACACATACAACAATACATAAACATAATGTTGACCGTCCATGTACTTTTAATGGTTTTTTACCGAATTATAACACTACAAAGTTGATGGAAAGATGAAAAAAAAATATTCTAAAAATATTTACTTTGCATGGAAGTTTTTGTACTCCTATTTGTTTCTCACTCGAGCGCGAAAATTAGTTTTAGCACGTGTGATATGAGACACGATTTGATTTTCCGTCTATCCTTCAAAGATAATTCCGCGAAGAGAAGAAGAAAAGAATTAATGCCCCACAATGCATATATATAAATTTATTATTATATATATAGATATATATATATGAATATTTTGTATATCTATACAATCATGTGCTATGACTCATGCATATTGCATCGGGCGAGAACGAGTCTGGCATAATCGATTTTATCTGTCAACGTGCACGAGACCTGATAGAAACAAAAAAAAATCAATGGAGTGAAAAAAAAATATGTTAGTGCATCTCACGATAGGACACACACATACACACGAAATCATATTTGTGTACAGGGATGTGTATATATTTAGGTTGTTGTGTGACAAGTGCAGGAGTGAACGTGCATTATTATTTTTCCAATGTCCGAGTGCGATTTTATGTATATACACATGACAGATCGAATTCCTGAGATAAATTGATCGGAAAATTCGGAATGTGAAAATGATTTTTCATTTCATTTTTTTAATTTATAGTCTGTTGGTTAGAAGGAAAGTCGGGATGGTAAAGTTGATTGCTCCTTTTTTTTGCATTTGGAATTATTAAGAATTCCAGTTTTGAAGAAAAACTGAAATAGAGAGTTCTCGCATTCTTTAGAAATAATTCCGATAAAAATGTGTATCATTTAATTTCGATATTATTATTTCTTGTATTTATTTTTCTCTCCAATAATTTATATGAATGACAATTCTAAAGGAAATATTCACTTAATAAAGAGAATGAAAATGTGAAATTCACAATACTTTTAAAAAAATTCAACAATAAAATTTCCCAACACAAAACAAAACTCACTATCTATTTCAAATCAACATCACTCTGTTCTTTAAAACAAATTTGAAATTTTTCCTTACCTTCAATATAAAATGTCTTTCCATTCTGCGTATTCCAATTTCATTTTGAATTCAATACTAAATCGAATTGTTTTCAGAGTTGACATCAACTCTCACCATCGCCAATGCAACTTGCAAGAAAAAATATTGCAAAAATAACAATCGCATCTTTATCAATTTTCAAAATATCACAATACAAAAAATATTTCCACCATAAATCAAACAACATTACTTTGAAAACAAATAAATAAAAAATATCCAGCATTTTTCTGCAATACATTAACATCAATTCATCTACATATATAAATTCAAGAATATGTTGTCTTGCATTTGTAATACATTCATAGTGTGAAACAACAAGTTTTGTCGTCTCGCGGCATATAACAGAGCAACTTAAATGGTTTTCTCTCCCGAGACTCGTTAATGACACAGCTGCCGTTGCAAATCGGTTATCGGAAGTTTGTATACCTACCGCGCTGCCGGAAACTTCTAATAGTGCAACGCGCGCTTTTATGCCATTCGTTTTCATTCACTATTCAATTATTCATTTGTATATGTTACTTTGTACATACTTTTATTATTCTACACAAAGTATATCACTTTTTTCTTTCCTCTTTGTTTCTGTGAAACTCATCCTTATCAGAATAGGAAAATGAACTTTCCAAGTCAATAACCAAATGCTCTTCATCCCAGTTGGGTATTGCGTTTTGATACATAACAATAAACCACAAATATATCTATTCATTTATATTCATTTATATTTATTTTTTTAAATCCATATATATATATATATGTATATATATACATTTATATATATCACGATTTTCAGGATGCACTTTGTCATAATCGGTTCGTACTTCCGTGTGCGAACTCTGTGCGGTGTCACAATAAATCGGCAACCGGATACTCAGCAGGGATTATTGACGATCGCGCCAGTTGCTCGGGAGAATTTTACACTCTTTTTCATTCTTCATCTCTATCGGTTCTTTATTATTATTATTATTATTATTATTATTTATTTATCTTTTATTTTTATTTATCATGTTCATATACATCAAGTATTGCAGGAAGACTTGACGTATTGTGAGTTGGTGTGAGTTGGTGTGTCTGAGGTCTTGAGGCTGCTTGTTTTCTCGACGACGACATCCGAACCGATATTTGCTCGTATATATAAAAGAAAGGGAATTTATTAGATTTTCTAGCTTTCGGAGTAAACATACTTTTGTGCGACGAGGCTCGAACACATATATGACTTTCATGTCGCGTATAGTATCAATAGTGCGAGAAGATGGCTTGAAAAATGTGTTCGGGGAAAGGAAAAAGAAGAAAAAAAAAAGGAATAAGTAAATAAATAAATAAATGGATAAATAAGTAGAAAAAGAGTTATGAGATTTGTTAAGATGCTCCAGGCTAATGTCGATAATTACAATTATTGGCGGATTTTTCTTGTGGTAACATAATGTTTCTGATATTTCTGGAATTATTTTTTTTTTATATATTTATTTATTTATTTGTTTGTTTGTATTGGGTGGAGTTGGGTGAGTTGGATTCCTTGGAAAGTTGAGCATTGGAATTAATTCTTGTAGAGTAATTGTTCCCTCACTTTTTGCAGTTGTGTAATTGATAAGGATTGAAGAGTATCGGCGCAACTGGTTGGAATAATTAGATATAAAAGAGAGAAAGTTTGTTATTGAAAGTGGAGTATAATTATGAATAGTATTAATCAAATATGAATGATGATAAAACACATTTGTTACACATGAAAAGGAGAGAATTAATTTTTTGTTATTCTCAACTCTTGATAATTTTTTCTGAGAAGGGCCCATCTCACCCGACCTCTCCCCTTTAATGTGTGTATGTGTATGTGTATACACAATATGAGTTTTTGCAGAGTAAGTGATTTTAAATTGCTCGCTTAACCTCCATGATTTCTTTGTGAGGCCTCTCATTCATTCATCGTATCATATATTACATAAAATTCTACACTATAAAACGAGCATTTTATATTGTGTCACTTTGAATTGCATTATTTACGATTAAGTGAGAATGGACGCGAATGATGTTGAGATAAAAAATTATTTTATTGCTTACTCTTTGTAGTGATGAGCTCATTTTACGTCACAGTTACATTCTTCATGGTAACTTATATATTTGTACCCTTTTATATTCATATATATGTATATATATATATATATTTGTATATATTATTATGATGGTGAATTTATAATGAGAAAAAAAATGCGGTTACGAATGTTATAAATACATATACAAATGCCCTGAGGAAATGATTTAATTGTATAATGAAAAGTATATAATGAGTGGATTTGTTGAGAACTGGAATTTTTTTAATACAGCAAAGTCAACATGAAATTATATCAACGCGACTTTTGCAGATTGAAATACAATACTGTCTAGAAATTTGAATGAAAGTTGACGCGTTTAGAATTTTTTATTATCAAAATGGAAGTAGCACAATTTTGAAACGAATAAATGTTGTAAATATTTGTCAAACTCTTATGAAAAATATTAAAATTCAATATGTGAAGTTCATCGATTTTTGTTTGTGTGCAGGGCACAAAAATTATCTGACTGAGGATAAAAATCTTTTAGATATTATTGCGTATTATGAAATGACTTTCTTTCTTTGAGATTGCCAATCGTATAGCAGTTTTCTTCAAAGAATTCTTTGAGTTCCAAATTATAGTTGAACAGGTCGTAATTCAAATCCATCAAATATCAAAAGTTCAACATAATATCAATTTGACCTATTTTTAAAAATTAAACTTCCCAAATTACCATGAGTTTAATACTCTGGTTAAAAATTCATTAATTTCTTTATACTGATTTTCTTAAAGTACTTTTAATGGATCTTTATTAAAAATCAGATACTCAGAAGCTTGGACTCTACCATCACAACGTTCACAATTAATAAAATAATCTTTTTGTACTAATTAAATTAATATCATTCTACAAAAATTACGGATAAATTTTCCTCAACATTTAAAGTGACGTGATATAATCATAAATAAATGATTCATTTTATTCAAATGCGTATTTAACCCAACAAATGCGGCTGAAATATTATTTATCTCTCGTCAACAAGTCTCTTTAAACACAATGGAATTGTTTGCATCTATGCACGCATATAAATCCGCAGAAATCTAGAATGATGTAGATCTATATTTTACATTGGCACGCGACACATTTTTCTATTTAATTCATGGACAATCGATGATTGTTCAATAAATTATTGAAACATTTTATAATCATATTCCGGCGGTATAAATCAACATGTCGCATTCAACCTTGGCATGTTTTAATCTAACGAGATGTGCATAAATGCTTCGCACCCAGATATTTAATGCTCAGTATGACGATATAGAAACAGATATATGCGTATAACATTAAACTATATTGTGGGCGGACAATGATTTTTTTTTATTTACTTGAGTGACGTAATGTGTAATAGAATTCCTGGATGAATGTGGTAAGAAGTGCAAATTAATAACGTCAATGATTTGGTTCGTTTAATTCTTTTCTTGCCATTTTTTCTTGTTGGTGTTTTTTGGTTTACATTCGTTAAAATTTTTATTCCGATTTATATCGTGGCAAACTACAAATCTTAATTGAAATCGTCATACATCAGCATGCAGTAAGAGATGTGACAATGTAAGAGAAATGTGAATTATTTATATAGAAATGAACTCATAATAATTGCGGTAGCAAGAGGCGATTATGTCATGACACAATTGGCAACTTGTGATGACGAAGAGAAGTTCACGCAAAATTGACCAAGAATTGTTCTGCAGATATTATGTATAATAATACTATATATAGATGACGACACAAACAAATGGCTACATCGAGTTAGTAGTTTAACTAATGTTTGTCAATTTACATAGACCTTACCGCGCACAGTTTATGTAGATAAATACATGGCACGGCGCGTTTATATTGCTGCGATTGAATCTTAATCAAATATCAACATACCGATATGTATATGTATAGATTCTTGGAATAGATTTCAATTGAACATTCTTGCATATACATTTCACCAATTCACAAGTTGTGAATGCATAAGGAAAATTTGTTACTCAAGTTAGTGATATCGTTCTATTAATATTTCGGTTGAGTTGCAAGAGAAATGTGGTAGATTATCAATGAGGGGAATTTTTTTGATGCGACAGTTTGATCAATCGAATGATTGTTGAATTTTATGTGATGATATTTTTCGCAGAAAAATTTTGATATTTTTACTTTATTAATTATGAGTTTGAGATTTTTGCTTGGATTGTGATGGTCAATCAATTTCTATAGCGATTTGATTTCATAATAATACAAATTGATTTAATAGGGGAAAATATTTGCAGTATTAGACAATTTTTATTGTTTGTCTCATAATATAAACAATCGAACAAAGAAATTTGTTTTCTTTTACACGATGGTATTTTTTAAAAACTGATTAGATAAAATACTTTTGTTTTTTTCAATAAAACAAATTATTAATTTTTAATAAAAGCTCGATTGTGATTGAAAAATTATTTCCATCTCAATAAAAAATTAATGATGGGATTCAATTCGATATGTCTTGTTCTATCTTTATTTAGCATAGGAAAAAGAGAGAAAATCAATATTGTCACACTCGGAAAATTGAAATCTGGAATGAAATTTCTCTGCTGATAGGGTTGACAGCATGACACGCTCAATGAACCTTTCGAGATGGATGGAATTCCAATTATTACAATGAAGGAAAAAATAAAAGAAACGTCACAGCTATGAAATTACAAATATGTGGATAAAATTCGGAGCAGCAATTTTTTAAATCACAAATTTTTCCAACAATACCAACAACAAATTTCTAATAGCAAACACAATAGATATCCCAAAGAACAGAATATCCATCCCATTTTTTCGCCAAGTGGAAAATAAATTTCGTTGGTACAACCACGATTATATATAATTAATAAAACCAAAAATATTAATTTCAAAATAAACGAAACAATTTCAAAAAAATTACAAACTTGCGCTTCAAAAAAAAAATACATATATACATTTTTCGATTCAACAATTTTCTCAATATCGATAAAAAATTTGGATCCAACTGTACTCGTATATTTCTCGCAAATATTGTACACACACGCGGTGAAATATATGGTCATATTTCTACGGAAATATATCAAGGATTGGCTGATAAGCAGCGAAGCGTCTCCCTCAGGTCTCATAAATAATTCGCATATAGAAACATATGTATATATATGAATATATATACACAAACAGTTGTTTACACATATATTTATATATATCTGTGTACTCGCAACAAAGAATAAATTACAACGATAAATAAATTAATGATTACATGAAATGTTGACGGCATTTTTAATTGGAAAATGAAATGATCAGATTTTATTTAGACTATACAAATACAAATCGCAGATGTGAATACAGATGTGGAGAGAAAAAAAAAATTTAATCGAGTGTAAGAGAGGTCATTGTCTTTTCCGAGAGTCATATTCTATCGTGGATCCCGGGTATGTAATTCGAGATTGCTCGATAGAATCCCGGCGCTTATATATATGTTGTGTCTTTCATAAAAATTCCGTTTGAAAAATAAGTAATACGCACTTGGTGCTGCACATGATCACATTTCAAAGCATCCCATCTTGTTTATTTATCAGTTTATATTATTATTCTTTTATTTTATAAATATATGTGCTTTGTCTATCTGCAAAAAGTTATTGAAAATTCCATAGTCGTTTATCAACATGTGTGATCATTTAGAATGGTTAACAGTTGTAGGAAGGTGAACCAGGCTACTTTGTATGTAGATTAATCGCTTGTTATTATACAAGATTGAAATTAAAAATAGTTTCATGTGGTTTATTTAGTAGATTCATTTTTATTAACATTATTATGAAGTCAATGAGAGCTTTCATTGTTGCGTAAAAAATATCTGTGAATTATTTCACATCAACTTAGTTGAATTCGATTATTACAGTTTGGATCATAATTTTTTAAAACATAATGCAAATGGTCGTTTGAATGAAACGATTAACTGGATACATTTTCACCAACAGTAATCAAGAATTACTTTAATGAAACTGATTAACTTTCATATATTGCTATTGTCCAAGATATTAATTTTGCAGATTTTCAAAAGGAGCGATAAAGAATCAGATAATTTTTTTTTCCTACTTTCTCTTGTGTAGTTTAAAATTTTTTTTGAGTGACAATTTTTTTATGGCAACGATTGAATTGTAGATTCGTTTATCAAATTATTCAATTCAGAAAAATGATTCATTAATTTTGTAAATAGTCTTTGTGTATAAATATATTTCATATTGATTAGGTTTTTTTGTAAAAAGATATCGAGTTTAGGTTTATTTACATGAAACAATGAACTGTTCGTTTATTTGCAATTCATAAAATACAACCAGCGAGCCCATGAATGCTTAATTCTAATGGGTAATTGTATACTTTATTAATTTATATATACATATATTTTCATTATTGGTACATCAGTGTTTCCCCAGAATCAAGTTAACGTAAACAGCTAATCTCGCCAACCACTGGACGGTTTTTGATGCGGTTGTTGCTGTTATACAGAGCATCTCTCAGATAAGCTTTAGGTGTGGGAAACAAAACTGTTTGATGAATAGCATCAGAACAGAGTTGATTTTTACAAAGCTAAAAAAACAATAGATGAGCACACAAAGTTTTGTGAGACTTTCAGTTGAAAGTCTTCGAGTGTTAAATCCAAAATTTCTGCCATGAGTCCAGTAAAGGAATTGCGAAGAGAAATAATAATATTTTATTTTCAACGATAAAATATTACTGAACAAAGTCATTATTCCAATTAATGGCTCCATTCACAAATCAGTTAAAAATCTACAAGGTAATTTTGTTGATTAGGGCAGTTTAGTTATTTTCGGACATGTATGGCATTGATGAATTGAATTTAAAACTTTTTCCACTTCGCTACAGAATTTTCTGTCGTTTTTTTTTTATTGTTGCTATAAAATGTTGTGTATGAAATTTACATCTGGAACTGACTCATTTCCAATATCCGAATTTATGATTCCTGTTTCAAATTCAACGTACAGTGAATATTTCACTAGCCAGCGACTACCAATTCATTAATTAAAAGTTATCTCCCATAGGTTAAACACCTTCACCGCCAATCTTGGTTAGTGCACAAAGATTCACTTCAAACGTTCTTGAATTATTGATGAAATTGGCAAACAAAAGTGTACATTTACACAAAATAGCTCACAAGACGATCGATCAAAGTTCACTGTTTTCTAATATTACAAATTTGCTATGAATATAAATTCATTTTTTTGAATTAACGATCCTCATAAACAAACTTTACAAATGTTTTATAATCCCAACAATTCTATTGCATAGAAACATAATCGCGATATTTTGAAGATAATCTAAGATTAAATAAGATGAAAAATCATTTAAAGATCTGTTTTTGACCTCACGCAAGACCAGTTAATTAACTTACTATTTAATTTGCCATAGAAAAATTCGCATCAAATGTGTGTGTTCATGAATAAATATATTCGGAGCCAATGGCTGTACTCCCCATACGTTTCATTATAGCTGCCATTCAACCGACGTGAGAGATTTTTCATGCAAATTTTTTACTCATAAAATCGTTGTTAATTTTTGTATAAAACAATTACTATGGCCATCTATGTGACAATAATGTTAACCAAACAGGCTTTAGCCTGACAGAATTTCTATTGTCCATTCAATATTTTAACATGAATAAATTGGAGAGAGGTAAAAAATATTTTTTCCAACGATTCAAAACATCGTAATTGACTCTGATATTATTCATTTTAAGGTTAATAATTAGTGCATTCTATATTATCACGATAACGATGATAACATTCGTGGCATATTTTGATTAATTTTATTGTTCACAAACCATTTTTTGATAATTTTATAAACCATTATACGAAGTATAAACCATTCAACATTTGACTATCAATAACATTTCTATTCTGGCTTTTGTCTGCATTATTAAAATATGAATTCATTTCATAATTAGAAACATCAAGGCATTATGAAACCATAAAATGACGTGTATTATAAATAAATAACAATGCATAACCAAATAAATTATCGACATTATATTTGGGCTTATGTAGCGAATGAATATATGAAAGTTGGTGCGCACTTTCATTGTTTGGACAAAAATTTCACTGGCACCAAGTCCATTAGAAGCACACGGTCGATTTAGCGAGAAGGGTGTATCTATGCAAGGACGACGAGCACATTGCTCCTCATTCTCCTCTATCACGACGGCTTTTAGGTCCAGAAATTTGATGTTCGTTGGTTGTCATGCTAATACATGAATACATATATATAATACTCTACATTATTGCGTATGCGTGTGGAATCTGTTGGATACTTTGTGTTGTAGCTAAATTTCTCATGTCGAATATGTTCACTTGCGAAAAAGAAATATTGGAAAAGACGAAAGTAAATAATTGTAAATGTTACGAGCAACGATGTCAATTTTTATAAAGGAAAAAATTCAACTTTCTTTCTGAAAATTCATGTCATTTCTCATAATTTTGAGATAAAAAATTGGATTTTAGGGTTGCAAGAATGAGGGATGAAAATCTGTGGATGCTTAAAAATATTACAAAAAACTCAGTCTGCTTATGACTTGGGTAATTGAATGAACTTAATTATTGTTTTGAGAGTGTCATGTAAATTTGAGGAAAAACATTTCTTCATAAATTTGAAAAAATCTAAAATATTTAGTTTTATTTCACTGAAATCAGTTACATCAATGAATAAACTCAAATTCTCAGTAATTTAAAACACTTTCCCTTACCTGTACTCTTCAAACAATGCGAAATAAATAACAGAAATCCGATGAACTAACTAACGTAGTAATAAAAACCAAAGATGTATGAATAATATTTTCACTTTATCCAACGTCGTATAAAGTTATCCATTACCAACTATACATTATTGTTATTTCGCCTTTGCATATTTACTCTCTATAAAAAAATTGATAGCAAAACGGGCGGTACTATAGCGAAGTAATGGATATATCGCAAGGCGCATCACACCGCATCCTCCAGGCCGTTACAACGCGATAACAATCATGAGAATTCGAGCGAACAGGCTTTTAATGCCACAGTCGGTTGTTAGAAAATGTATATGCTGTATATAAGCTACAAAGTTTAAAGCGCACATCTTCCTCTATAGCTGTTTCTACTCAGATCTGTATATGTACAAACATATTATGTGTAATTCTGGAGTCATTAATCCGTGACTAATTTGATAAAGACGCCGCGTCAACGATCAAACCGCAACATCCTACTGCGTTTCGTATCTCCAATTAAATTCACCATTAAATTGAGCGATACTTTTGAAATTGGCACACTTCTGCTTGTTATATTATTAACATTATGTTCAAAATTATTTTCATGTTGCATAAATTGGTTTGACAAAACAGAATATTCACAGATATGAATTAAAACGTCGATCAATCTTAATTGAACTAAATATTTCAACTGGACCAGTTCTTTGATGTGCAATTTATTCATGTCTAAAGAAATAAATTCATCTATTTATTGATGAGTATCTTTTCAGATATCTATAATACAAAAGATGAACAAAAGAGATTTTTATTATCGTAAAACGTTAATTTGTCTGCAAAAAATAGGAACGCCATGAGAAATATATCCAGTCAATAATTGTTCATTTATTATTTTCATTCCTTGACGTTTTTATAGTTTTGTTCATTATGTTTCATAAAATTTTGTTGTGCTCATGTTTTATTCCTATATGGAATTGATGTATATGTAAATGATAAATTATTTTTCGAGTTGCTTAAAGTTATGATTAATTTCATAAATTTAACAGGGAGTCTAATAGAGACACGTGTACAGGTATATCTGTATACAAGTGTATGGTAAAAGTGGTATAAGACATCGTGTTGCTATATGCATATAAATACATTTAGGAAAGTGTCTCCGAGAGAGCTTTTTTTTCTTGCGTGGCATCTAATGTACATTTTTATACTTCCTATGATTTATTAATGTGAGCTGCAAATAAAATTGCCACAACTTTGCCATAGTCACTTGAAGTCTACTCTTGAATGGCTTCTTGGAGTGAATCTTTGGTTAAAGTGCATTTTTCGTTGCTCGTTGACGTAAAAATGTAAATTAAATTTTGCAAATGTTGGATTGTCATTTAAATATACCAGGATAATTAATTGCCAATTTTTTTTCTTGCACTTTTACCTTGTGCGATGATAATAAAATTATAATTTTTCATAGAAAATATAACGTTAAAATTTAATGATTACTTTTGTTGAAAAAATCCAAATTTATAAACAAATTATGAAATGCAATATCAGTGAAATTTTTTTATTTCAAATATAACATGAAATTGGAATTTCAAATAAAATCTCATCTGGTTTTTTGCAGTTAATATTCCAATGGAAATAAATGATCGAAAACGTCTCCAGAATCAATATTTAACTCTACACAAAATATTAAAATAGTCTTATAATCGATTGGGTAATTTAATTCCCATTGCATAAATTCATAATGAGAGTACAGTGCGCCTGAAAATTCGATTGGGTACGGTGGTGCATGAGAAAAGTCATATTATCGGAAGAAACCATTTTCCCAGAAATAAACAGTGTCACATGTAGAGAGCGGCACATGATATTGTAAAGTGAAAATTACTATTCAGAAAAAATATACATAAGACAAAATTGCAGTCCCAATATAAATTCGTAAAATCACATTGAAAAATATTATAACAAGTGGGGTTGTGCTTGCTCGCTCGCTACGCTCGCTCGCGTGTGGGGTTGGGTTTACTCGCTCGCTACGCTCGCTCGTGAGTATTGTTTGGTGA